>JAHRHZ010000026.1:11283862-11352524 GCA_024137785.1 Ginglymostoma cirratum
ACCCCCCTACCTACACTCACCTTTACTGGCTCCATCCCCGCCTCTTCTACTTGTCTGCCTCCTCTCCACCTATCCTCTCCTCTATCCATCCTCTATCCGCCTCCCCCTCTCTCCCTATTTATTTCAGAACCCTCTTCCCCTCCCCCATTTCTGATGAAGGGTTTAGGCCCGAAACGTCAAGTTTTCCTGCTCCTATGATGCTGCTTGACCTGCTGTGTTCATCCAGCCCCATGCTTGTTATCTAGAATAATTCAACTGTTTCACACATTGTAGTGCAATTTTCATCTCACCTCCAAGGGCAACATGTTGTCTTTGTCAACCCTATCAAACCTTTTCTTAGTCTGAAAGAATTCTGTCAGATCATCTTACCATTTTCATTTTCTAGAGAAGAGAATCTTGTTCTGATCAATTTTCTGTAATTAATGCTAGTTGTCTTTATATTATTTGATAATAAGGAAGCTAAGAGATCTAGTGACATAATGGTAGTGCACCTACACCTAGGCCAGATGTTTAGGGTTTGAGTCCCAATGCCACAGCTTGCTGGTCATGCATTCATAATATGCTCAAACAGGTAGATTGCCAGCCTGTATATCTTTCTGATACACTGTGGGAAAGTGGTAGGAAAGTGAGAACTTTTTTTGTCAGGCTTTTCGCAAAAGCCAATGACAAACCACAGCAGTACTTTCCCCATAAGTGTGGAGCCATTAAATGGAAGTCCATGGGCAAACCGCCAGAAGCAAGGATGGGAGTAAAGGCAAGCTACAATATGGAAGCTAGAACATTACACTGTGTTTACACATAACTGTGATCAAAACCAGTTCTTTTCGCTCTGTGTATTTTGTTTATCTACTGGTTATTAACTATTTTAATATATTTTTCATGATCTATCTTTGACATTTTTTGTCAGTCTCTTGTTGTTTCCTGATCTGCATCTTGCCCCATCAGCACTTCTGAAGTGAAAATGTTTGTGTTAACTTGAGCCGAATATGAAACTTAATCTTTATAATGATAAAAAGGTACTGGAAAAACTGTAGAAAGAGAGTTACTAGAATGATGGTGGGTGGAGAGATGTCTGTATGGAGTATAAATACTTGTTGCATTGTTATGTCCCAGACCAGAGGGAGGATAAGTTATGCTATTCATTCCTGTCAAGCAACCTGACGTATAGTTCACTGGCTGACAACCTGGGTATGCATATCCACATTTGTACAGTGATGTTATACCCTGCTAATGTCTGAAAGGATTGAGAATTATGTTGTTGTGTGGGCAGATGGTAATAATTTTGTCAATTTACTTCATTGTTTGATTTGAGGAATGTCTGCAATACTACAAAAGAAATTTTATGTTCTTGCAACACTGTTACTGATTGAAATAAGTCTTGAAGAAATTTGAAAAAGAAAGACACTAGAAGGAGAATAAAATAATGTTAAGGAATGTCATGTGGTGTTGCAGTCATCATACTGTCATACAGTCATGGAGCTGTACAGCACACAAACAGACCCTTCGGTCCAACTCGTCCATGCCAACTGGATAGCCTAAATTAATCGAGTCCCATTTGCCAGTATTTGGCCCGTATCCCTCTAAACCCTTCCTATTCATGTACCCATCCAGATGCCTTTTAAGTGTTGTAATTGTACCAACCTTCAATTCCACTGGCAGCTCATTCCATACATGCAACACCCTCTGCATGAAAAAGTTGCCCCTTAGGTCCCTTTTAAATCTTTCCCCTCTCACCTTAAACCTATGCTGTCTAGTTTTGGGCTCCCCTACCCTAGGAAAAAGACTTGGATCCTTTCGCCTCTGGGATTTAGAACTAAATCTAAACCTGAGATGAAAATCCCTTTGTTTGATGTAAGGATCCTATATGAAACTAAATGGTCCTACAGAGTGTGGTCACAGCATAAGAAAACCCAGAATGTGGTAAAGATTGGTCCTTGATGGGCAATCTAACATTGAAAGACCAAGTGATTAGATCCTAGACGGTGGCAGAGTTGGTCTTGGTACAGGAAGGATACACATCTGAGTTCAGTGTTGAGTCATTTTTCTAGGAAAGGGTAGTTTAAAGATACCTTTGTAGCTAACTCTGAAACAAGACTCTAAGGTAGTAATATTGCAGCATTCTGAGAGTTTCCAACTCATGCTCACTCATCATTGTGCTTTCTCCATTTATAGCTGAATTCAACCCAATGAAGGAAGAGATGAGTCCAAAAATGTGGAGCTGGGAAAACACAGCAGGTCAGACAGCATCCGAGGAGCAGGAAAATCAACCTTTCAGCTCGGAACCCTTCTTCAGGACTGGGGAACGGGAGGGAAGCCCAGAAACGCCAACTCTCTGACACTTCCTCCTACCATCCCCTCGTTCACGACCCCACCTCTGATCACCAAGCCATCATTTACAGACCATCAACAACCACATCACCTCAGGAGATCTCCCATCTATACCCTCCAACCTGCTGGTCCCCCAACTCCACACCACCCATTTCTATCTTCCACCCAAGATCCATAAACCTGACTGCCCCTGTTGACCTATTGTCTGCCTGCTCCTGCCTCACTGAGCTCATCTTTTTCTACTTCTTCTCCTTTCTTTCCCCTTTGGTCCAGAAATTCCCCACCTACTTTCGGGATACAACCCACACCCTCCCCCTTTTCCAAAATTTTCAATTCGCTGGACCCCAATACCTCATTGTCACCATGGACATTCAGTCCCTATACTCCTGCATCCCCCACGAGGATGGCCTAGAAGCCCTCCACTTCTTCCTATCCCGTAGACCCACCTAGTCCCCCTCCACCGACATTCTCAGTCACTTGGCGGAACTGGTCCTCACTGTCAACAACCTTTCCTTTGATTCCTCCCACTTCCTACAAACCAAAGGGCTGGTTATGGGTACCTGCATGGGCCAGTGCTATGCCTGCCTCTTTGTAGGGTTCATGGAAGAGTCCCTCTTCAACAATTACACCAGCACCATCCCTCACCTTTTTCTCCGTTATATTGATGACTGTGTCGGTGCTGCCTTGTGCGTCTGTGAGGAATTCATCAACTTTGCCAAGACCTTTCACCACGCCCTCAGATTCACCTGGAACATTTCTGACACCTCCCTCCCCTTCTTGGGCCTCTCTGTCTCCATTTCCGGCAATTGACTCACCATTTTGAACTTGCTGACTCCCACAATTACCTTGACCACATCTCCTCTCACCCACCATCCTGTAAAAATGCTATCCCATACTCACAATTCCTCCACCTCCGCCACATATGCTCCCAGGGTGAGGCATTCTACTCTAGAACTTCCTAGATATCCTCCTACTTCAGGGACCATAGTTTCCACTCCTGTGATATTAAGGATGCCTGCAACTGCATCTCTCCCAATTTCCCATGCTTCTGCCCTCAAACCCTCTCCCCCCAACAACAATAAGAATAGAGGCCTCTTATCCTCACGTACCACCCCAAAACCTCTAAATACAATGCATCATCCTCCAACATTTCCACCACCTACAATCGGACTCCACCACCAAACAGATATTTCCCTCCCCACCCCTGTCTGCTTTCCGCAGGTACCATTCACTCCATGACTCCCTTGTCAGCTCCACATTCCCCACCAACCCCTCCACCACACCTGGTACCTAGCCCTGCAACCGCAGGAGGTGTTACACATGCTCCTACACCTTCCCTCACACCTCTGTCCCAGGCCCCAAACAATCCTTCCAAATCCGGCAGAGATTCACCTGCACTTCACTTAATCCTATCTACTGTATCCATTGCTCCTGATGTGGTCTCCTTGGTATCTGGCGACCAAATGCTGACTCGGGGACCAGTTTGAGGAGCACCTGTGCTCAGCCCTTACCAATCAGCCCAACCTTCTGGTTGCCATCCACTTCAACTCCCCCTCCCACTCACCTGGTGACATGTCCATCCTTGGCCTCTGCCACTGTCAGAGTGAGGCCAAACAGAACCTGGAGGAACAACACCTCATATTTCGCTTTGGGATCTTAAAGCCCAATAGACTGAATATTGAATTCACCAGCTTCAAAATCTCCATCCCAATCTGTCCATCTTCTGACTCACCTATCTGCTGTACTGGTCCCACTGACTAACCACAATAATCCCCTACCTGTATTCACCTATCTCCATTTCACCTACACTCTCCTCCCAGCGCCACTCCCTCCCTCTAATAATTTCTGGGATTCCCTGCCTCTCCCCAGTCCTGAAGAAGTTTACAAACAACATCTTGACCCTCAGTTAACAGTGGCAATCACGAAAAACCTCGAGAGCAGTTGAGACTTCAACCCAGGTCTTCTGGGTCAGAGCAGTGATTGGAGCATAGCCTGCTCAAGTGAGATGGTATACACTTAGTTACTGATGCAAAGAAAAGGAACACTGCTTATAGTTAATCCCATTTAAAATCGCACATTCTGACATGTTTAAGAAGTCAACTTTCAATGACGAAGTCCCTTGTTTTATTTCAACTATCGCTGTAATTACACCCTTCAGCCAGTAGTGGTGCTGCAACACTCCTCATGGACAGGTTACGAATATACCTAAAACTAAGGGTGGAAAAAGTTCACGGCAAGTGCATTTGGATGTAATACCTTAATATGGATTTTAATTGAACACTGGGTTACAACTCCATAGGCAAATCCCTAGCCCAGAATTCATCCCTGGAGCATCTGGACAAGGACACCTATGCCAGATTCCTGCTCATTGACTACAGTTTTGCCTTCAACACCATTATCCCCTCCAGGCTGATTTCAAAACTGGGAGACCTTGGGCTTGACTCTGCCCTCTGCAACTGGATCCTCAGCTTTCTGACCCATAGGTCACACTCAGTGAAGATAGATAACTTCACTTCCTCCACAATAACATTTATCACTGGAGCTGTCTAAGGATGCGTCCTCAGACTCCTACAGTACTCCCTGTCAACCCATGACTGTGTTGCCCCATTCTGAATGAAAGTCATCTGCAAGTTCGCTGATGATACCACTCAAGTAAGATGCATATCTAACAACGGTTTATCAAAACACAGAAGGGAGATAAAGGGCTTTGTGACGTAATGCAATGAGAACAACCTCTCTCTCAATGTCAGCAAGATCATTGACTTCAGAAAGAAAGGAGGAGAACATGTTCCCATCGATATCAACGGATCTGAGGTTGAGAGGACGGAGACTGTCCAATTCCTCGGAGTGACGATAACTGACAACCTGTTCTAGACTTCCCATGTAGATTCGACAGTAAAGAAGACACAGCAATGCCTCTGCTTCCTCAGGTGGCTCAGAAAATTTGGCATGTCCATGACCAACTTCTACAGATGCACCATTGAAAGCATGCCATCTGGGTGGATAATGGCCCGGCATGGCAACTTCTCTGCCCAGGACTGTAAGAAACTACAGAAGGTGGTGTGCACAGCCCAGACCATGACAGAAGTGAATCTTCAATCCATGGACGTCATTTACATGGCTCGCTGCCTTGGAAAGGCTGAAAACATCATCAATGACCCATCACACCCTAGGTAATGATCTCCTACAACCTCTTCCGTAAGGCAGAAGATACAGAAGCCTGAACACATGCACTGGCAGGTTCAGGAACAGCTTCTTCCCGACTATTATTAGACTGATGAATGGACTCTTTAACCTCAAATAATGTGGATCTTGCTAAAGTTGATCTTGCCTAGTGTATGCCCTGTGCAATATAACCTATATGTCTCTGTCTGGAAGTATTTTCTAATCATCCTGTATTACATACCTCTGCAGCAGGTAGAACTTGAACATATTCCTCCTGTCTCAGAGATAGGGACACTACCACTGTTCCACAAAACCCTATTCACCAGTGATACTTCCTTTTAGAAATATTGGTGAATAGTTTTTATCAAGGTCAAGACAAGCATGCAGTCATATCGGAAGAATAACCAGATCTTATAAATTTGGAACCAAGCCAGGCATTTTAAAAAACTCAAGCTGCTATGACACACCTCTGGCGGAGATGAGACCTGAACCCTGGCCTCCTTGCTCAGAAGTAGGGACTCTATCACCAAATCAGCAATGATAAGATATTCTTTAATAAACCTGTTCAGATGTGGTATGACACACTCCTGGAGTAAGATTTGAACCAGGGCCTCCTGGTTCCACAGAAGGGACACTACCTCTGCACTACAAGAGCCCTTTTATTAACTGATATATTTCAATCATCCTGTTATGATATACATGTAGCATAGGTGAGACTTGAATTCAGGCTGAGAAGATGCCACCACTATGCCATAAAACCCCATTCACCAGTGAGAAAGTATTCTTAGTCAATATTTTACCACACATCTTTACAGCAAGTGTAACTTGAAGCCAGGCCTTCTGGCCTACAGGTAAGGAACACCACCAGAGATAAAGCTATCTTTTAATCAAACTGCACAGAGATATTATCTCACCTCTACAGTAGGTGGGGCCTGGGACTTCGAGCGCAGAGAGGGGGACATTACCACTGGCAGATTTGATTTCTAAACAATCCGTTCAGAAATGTTATGACACATTTCTGCAGCAGATGGCACTTGAATCCAGGCCTCCTGGCTTAGAGTTAGGGACACTACCACCACGCTGCAAGTGATTAACGCTTCCGACTGGTTCCATGATTCTGTAGATGATAAGCGACACATTGCACTCCCTTCAAGGCAATTTCCCCCCCCTCTCTCTCTCTCGCATTTTTCCTCTCATGCACTTTATTTCCTTAAGGTAGAATGCTGACTGGTGCCCTTAACCAGGAAAGGGAAAATAAAAGCTAGGCTAGCCGCTGATTCCCGGTCCCTTGACATCAAATACCATCCCACAGTGACTGTTCAAAACTTCACAAGCTCCCTGGAGTCTGTTTCCCATATTTCACATACTGCACAACTCCTGAGCAGTTCTGGTCCTGTCACAGATTTATAGCATCTGTACTATACAGTGTGTGTAATTATCTCAAACAAATGCAAGTGTGGCTCTTGCTGTTTGCTAAATAATTTGTTAGCTTGCAAAGAACAAAGAACAAAGAAAATTACAGCACAGGAACAGGCCCTTCGGCCCTCCAAGTCTGCGCCGATCTAGATCCTCTATCTAAAGCTGTCGCCTATTTTCCAAGGATCTGTATCCCTCTGCTCCCTGCCCATTCATTTATCTGTCTAGATACATATTAAATGACGCTATCGTGCCCGCCTCTATCACCTCTGGTGGCAACGCGTTCCAGGCACCCACCACCCTCTGCGTAAAGAACTTTCCACGCATATCTCCCTTAAACTTTTCCCCTCTCACCTTGAAATCATGACCCCTAGTAATTGTGTCCCCCACTCTAGGGTGAAAAAGCTTCTTGCTATCCACCTTGTCTATACCCCTCATGATTTTGTAGACCTCAATCAGGTCCCCCCTCAACCTCCATCTTTCTAATGTAAATAATCCTAATCTACTCAACCTCTCTTCATAGCTAGCACCCTCCATACCAGGCAACATCTTGGTGAACCTCATCTGAACCCTCTTCAAAGCATCCACATCCTTTTGTTAATGTGGCGACCAGAACTGTACGCATTATTCCAAATGTGGTTGAACCAAAGTCCTATACAACTGTAACATGACCTGCCAACTCTTGTACTCAATAGCCTGTCCGATGAATGAAAGCATGCCGTATGCCTTCTTGACCACTCTATCGACCTGCGTTGCCACCTTCAGGGTACAATGGACCTGAACACCCAGATTTCTCTGTGCATCAATTTTCCCCAGGGCTTTTCCATTTACTGTGTAGTTCGCTCTTGAATTGGATTGAACTCCATCTGCCATTTCTCCACCCAACTCTCCAATCTATCTATATTCTGCTGCATTCTCCGACAGTCCCTTTCACTATCTGCTACTCTACCAATCTTAGTGTCACCTGCAAACTTGCTAATCAGACCATCGATACCTTCCTCCAGATCATTTATGTATATCACAAACGACAGTGGACCCAACACAGATCCCTGTGGAACACCACTGGTCGCAGTTCTCCATTTTGAGAAACTCCCTTCTGCTACAACTCTCTGTCTCCTGTTGCCCAGCCAGTTCTCTATCCATCTAGCTATTACACCCTGGACCCCATGCGATTTCACTTTCTCCATCAGCCTACCATGGGGAACCTTATTAAACGCCTTACTGAAGTCTATGTATATGACATCTACAGCCCCTCCCTCATCTCTCAACTTTGTCACTTCCTCAAAGAATTCTATCAAATTGGTAAGACATGACCTTCCCTGCACAAAACCATGCTGCCTATCACTAATAAGCCCATTTTCTTCCAAATGTAAATAGATCCTATCCCTCAGTATCTTCTCCAGCAGCTTCCCCACCACTGACGTCAGGCTCACTGGTCTATAATTACTTGGATTATCCTTGCTACCCTCCTTAAACAAGGGGACAACATTAGCAATTCTCCAGTCCTCCGGGACCTCACCCATGCTCAAGGATGCTGCAAAGATAACTGTTAAGGCCCCAGCTATTTCCTCTCTCGCTTCCCTCAGTAACCTGGGATAGATCCCATCCGGTTCTGGGGACTTGTCCACCCTAATGCCTTTTAGAATACCCAACAGTTCCCCCCTCCTTATGCCGACTTGACCAAGAGTAATCAAACGTCTATCCCTAACCTCAACATCCGTCATGTCCCTCTCCTCAGTGAATGCCAAGGCAAAGTACTCATTAAGAATCTCACTCATTTTCTCTGACTCCTCCCATAACTTCCCTCCTTGAGTGGGCCAACCCTTTCTCTAGTTACCCTCTTGCTCCTTATGTATGAACAAAAGGCTTTGGGATTTTCCTTAGCCCTGTTTGCTAAAGATATTTCATGATCCCTTTTAGCCCTCTTAATTCCTCGTTTCAGATTGGTCCTGTTTCCCGATATTCTTCCAAAGCTTCGTCTGTCTCCAGTCCCCTAGACCTCATGTATGCTTCCTTTTTCCCCTTTGCTAGTCTCATAATTTCACCTGTCGTCCATGATTGTCCTAAATCAGATTAGTTGCTCCCTCACAGTTTATCCCTTTGATATGAGAGAATTATTAAGCGATGATATTAACAGATCTGCAAAGCGAAATGAATAAATTTGTCGACGTTGCTTGATTTAGAAAAAAGTGCAGTGATATAAATAAGAGTTCAATCTGGGGTAGGCTGGGGAATTGTTTTTGGGGGGGGGTGTGAATGTCAGGATCTGAGGGTGTAGTTAATCACAATCATTAAATAAATAAGTAGTCGGAATAGTTGGAAGAGTGATGCAGAGAACGTGCAGCTTGTGAAAATTTCGTTTAACCCAGTTTTTTCCCCCTAATTCGT
Source organism: Ginglymostoma cirratum (assembly GCA_024137785.1). Lineage (NCBI taxonomy): Eukaryota > Metazoa > Chordata > Chondrichthyes > Orectolobiformes > Ginglymostomatidae > Ginglymostoma > Ginglymostoma cirratum. The sequence continues at coordinate 11,293,160 of JAHRHZ010000026.1, forward strand.
GCTGGCTGTAGTGACAGACTTATCTACATATTAACGGAAATATAACAGCTGGATGGTGGGGGCGGGGGGCGCTTCTGGATGAGGGATATGATTAAATCGTTTTTTTCAAACCTCAGATTTGCTGAGTGTTTCCAGACAATCCCCGTTTCAGATTTTCAGCAGTGTCCCCCCTTCAGCTCCTTTTATCCAAATAGCCGTGAACAAAATGTTTTTCTCTAAATTTGAATAGCGCGTTTGGCGGTGTAACAGTGACACAGGAATATTGACGTTTCTGAAGGGAATTTCGTTTTGATTTTGAATTAAGCTCGATAATGTGACACCCTGGTGGGGAAACATTCAAGTTGCCCTTGTTCGATTTCTGATTCCGTACGCGCAGTCCCCGGGTCACAATAACCGGGAACGACAGCTGACAACTTTATTCTGAAGTTTGAAGGGGCCAATTTCAGAAACTGAAACCCAGGGCTGAGGGGGTGGGGAAAAAGCAGGAACACCAGCCGTTCCATAACTCGTTAACTCCTCAACAATTTCTTCCGAGATCTCAGTTCATTCGTGGGAGTTTCGATTGTGGCGGGTGGGGGGTAGGCGAAATCACCAGAGAGGCAGAGAAAAAAAAAAATCACTTGTTTTTATTATTCCCAGAAAGTACACTCAGCATCAAGTTCCAGAACACGGGCTTAACCGGCGGGAAACCATAAATGACGAGACTGCCCGGAAAAGTGAGGAGTCACTCCTACTGTCAACAGTCAGACAGTTTCAATGTGTTGCTGAGTGGAAAAGTCCACAGTGGTCCCAGTGACAAGAACCTTTGTTCGTCTTTCACTTTAATATTCCCTGTTAAAGTCCAGCCACCATCTAATCAAATGTCTGTTATGTTAATTTCCTTCTCAGCCTTTTTCATCCCTCTCACTGTTCTCTGGTAATAGAAACACAGAGAAAAGGAGAAGGATCCGGCCCATCCAACCTGCTCGCCGTTCAATGTGATTACTGGCAATCCCGGAATCTCAATGCCATAATTTCTCTCTCTCCTTGAGCCCCTTGATGCCTTTGATGTCCAAAAATACAGTTCTTTCACTGACTTGACCTCCACTGTGTTGTGTCGTACAGAACTGCACAGGGATGCAGCTTAAAAATATGGAGAAAGGAAACAAAGTTGCTGGAAAAGCTCAGCAAGTCTGGCAGCATCTGTGAAGGAAAAAAAGAGTTAATGTTTCGGGTCCAGTGACCCTTCCTCAGAAATTCTGTTTTCTTCTTCACAGATGCTGCCAGACCTGCTGAGCTTTTCCGGCAACTTTGTTTTTGTTCCTGATTTACAGCATCTGCAGTTCTTTCAGTTTTTTAAAAATAGGGAGATTGTGCTGCAGCTGTGTAGGGTGGCTATGAGGCCACACCTGGAGTACTGTGTACAGTTTTGGTCTCCTTATTTGAGAAAGGATGTACTGGCACTGGAGGGGATGCAGAGCAGGTTCACAAAGTTGATTCTGGAGTTGAGGAGGTTGCCTTATGAGGGGAGATTGAGTATTGGAATGTAGAAGAATGAGGAGGTATCTTATAGAAACATATTGAATTATGAAGGAAATAGATAGGATAGAAGCAGGGAGGTTATTTCCATTGGCAGGTGAAAGCAGAATTTGGGGGCATAGCCTCAGAATAAGGGGGAGCAGATTTAGGAATGAGTTGAGGAGGAGCTTCTTCACCCAAAGGGCTGTGACTCTTTGGAATTCCCTGTTTAGTGAAACAGCTGACGCTACTTCGTTAAATGTTTTTAAGGTAAAGACATAGATTTTTGAACAGTAAAAGAATTAAGGGTTATGGTGAATGGGCAGGTAAGTGGAGCTGAGCCCATAAAAATATCAGCTATGACCTTATTGAATGCCAGAGCAGACTCAAAAGGCCAGTCACCACATTAGTGCATAAGACCATAAGATACAGGAGCGGAATTAGGCCAGTCAGCCCATTGAGGCTGCTCCACCATTCGATCACAGCTGATATGTTTCTCTGCCCCATTCTCCTGCCTTCTCCTAGTAACCTTTGATCCTCTTACTAATCGAGAACCTATCTGTATCTGTCTTAAATACACTCAATGACTTGGTCTATAGCCTTCTGTGGCAATGAGTTCCACAGATTCACCACCCTCTGGCTGAAGAAATTCCTCCTCATCCAAGTTCTAAAGGATCGTCCCTTTACTCTGAGACTATGCCATCTCTCCTACTAGTGGAAACATTTTCTCCATGTCCACACTATCCAGGCCTCTTAGTGTTCTGTGAACATCCTTCTAAACTCCATCAAATGCAGACCCCAAGTCCTCAAGCACTCCACAAATGACAGCCACATCTCACTCCTAAATGGCCAACCCGGTATCCCAAGACTGTGATCCCTTGATTAAGCCTCCCCCACCACCATCCCCCCCCCAAGCCACCACCCCCCCCACCCCCCACCTTCCTTCCTTTCCCCCAAAAGGAGCCTAAATTCCTGCATCCTGTCTGCCCAGCCCTGGCAGAATTGTACACTTTTCAATGAAATCCTGTCTCATTTTTCTAAGCTCCAGCGAATGCAAGCCTTCTGAAACCAATCTCTCCCTGAATTTCAAATCTGCAATCTCATGAAACAGCTCAGTTAACTGTGCTGTATTACCTCTATGGTGAATGTATAATTTCTCCGGTAAGGAGAACCAAACCAGCTCAACAATATTCCATATGTAGCCTCATCATGACACCCTTCGTCCTGTACTTAAATCCTCTTGCAATGAAGGACAACATATCATTTGCTCTCCTGCCCTCCAGTCTCTTTCAGCACTTGCATTTAAGTAGTGTCTTTAAGATCATAAAATTTTCACACCTCTTCTCAGGAGCTATTATCAAGCAAAATTTGAAACTGAGCCATTAAGGAGATGTATGTTACTAGGACTGGTGACTGGGTAGATTTTGGTAAGTGTCTTCAAGGTGGAGAGAGGTAGAGAAGCTTTGGGACGGAATTCCAGAGATGAGACCTAAGCTGTTGAAGGCAATGGTTACCATCAATGTAGTGAGATTCACAAGAAGCCAGAATTGGAAGAGTGCAAGTGTTTGGCAGGCTTGTAGGACTGGTGGGCATTACAGAAATATTCAGGAAATGAGGCTATAGGGGGAATTGAAAATGAGAATTTGATTTTTAAACTAGTGGTGTTGCCGGACGTGGAGCCAATATCGATCAGCGAGCAAAGCAGTGATGGGTAAATGGAACTTTGTATGGATTAGAAGAAAGATAGCAGCATTTTGAGTGAACTGAGGGTAGAAAGCTCTTGGCCACAAGAGGATTACAGTAGTCATATATAGAAGAGATGGATGGGTGTAACTGTCTGTTTTATTCTCTTAGCTGCTTGAAGTTTGAATACAAATCTGTTTCTAATGGATATCCAGATTGTTCGCATTGACTTTAGACCTAATACTAGGACGTGAGGAACAGAAATCAGCAGGACTGTTCCAGAATCGTAATTAGAAGCTAATACAGTATTGAACTGCTAACTATAAGCAGCATATTTTTATTTTTTCTGATACATATACATTATATTAAAACCAGTCACATTTATATCAAATTCATGCACAATGTCGGATGGTCATAATGCTCTCTTTACTAGTATGGAAAGAAAGTCTTAATTTCACCATCCTTCAGATTTCTGACGTATGTGTTGTCTTGTACCCAATTGTAGAAGGCCTGATCTATTGCAAGTTTCAGATGTGTAACCTTCACAGCAGAAATCAGACAACCACGCAAAGAACAATTGTGTTTACATAGAACTGTTCATGATCTCAGAGAACGCAAAGTATTTTACAGCCAAAGACTAGTTTTTGAAGTATAGTCATTGTTCTTTTTTTGAGGAAAGGTGACAGATAATTTATTTACAGAATCATGTACAGGGTCCAAGAGAAAACCTCCCTGCCCTTCTTTACAACTATAACATTGGATCTTTTGTATTCATCTGAGCAGGCAAAGGTAGCTTCAATTTATTGCCTCATTGAAGTGTTAACACCTATGGCAGTGCAGCACTCCCTCAATACTGACATTGGGAGTGTTCACTTGGATCATATGTTCAAGTCCCTGACATTTCAATCATGTGAGAGTATAAGGTTCAAAAAACTGGTTCAGTTCTAAACATTTGTTTTGGAGGATGCTGAATCACCTTTCTCACTAATATCACTGCAATTCATTTCCAGGATTTGTTATGATCTCAATAGAAACATATAACTTGTAAAAAAAACTAATTTCCTAAATAGCCGAAGGAAATACTTGAACAACAAGAATGCATGTTTTAAGAATTTACTTTAACAAACAAACCAAAGTCAACACAGTTAAAACATTAACAGAAGTTGCTAGAAAATCTCAATAGGTCTGGCAGCAACTGTGAAGAGAAATCAGAGTTTTTTCAGATCTGGTGACCCTTCCTCAGAACATTAACTGATGGACAATTTATATATCAAGTAATGAAAAGGTATTTTCACATTAATGAACTAGCCCAGTCAAAGTATGTCATGCAACTTCATTAACTTCAAAACAGAAATGTTGGAAAAACTCAGGTGGTCTGGCAGCATCTATGGACAGAAATCAGAGTTAACGTTTTGGGTCCAGGAACCCTTCTTCAGAACTGATGGTAGCTGGAAAAAAGTTGTTTTTTATGCAGAAGATAGGATGGGGAAGGGGTTACGGAATAAATGATAGGTGGAGATAGAGCCCAAAGAGAGAGAAAAACAGTTGGGCAGACAAAGAAGATGATAACAGTCAGCCTAGGAGACTGAATATTCACTATTGGGGACTGTTAGTAGCTAACAATGGGTTGTATGTAACAACAGACCATGTGTTAACAAGACCTGGTGTGTGGGGGTTGGAGTAAGGGCATGGGAGAGGTGCCTCGAGCCCTAAAATTGTTGAACTCAATATTGAGTCCAGAAGGCTGTAGAATTCCCAAGCAGAAAATGAAATGCTATTCTTCCAGCTGAGCTTCACTGGAGCACTGCAGCAAGCCTGAGACGGAGATGTTGGCCAAGGAATAGGGTGGTGTGTTAAAGTGGCAGGCAACTGGAAACTCAAGGTCATCTTTGCAGACAGCATGTGTTTTACAAAGCAGTTACCTACTTTATACTTTATTTTTCCAATGTAGAGGAAACCACATTGTGAGTGACGAATGCACTAGACTAGATTGAGTGGAGTGCAAGTAAAGTGTTGCTTCACCTGGTTGGTGTGTTTGAGCCTTTGAATAGTGAGGAGGGAGGAGGTAAATGGACAGGTGTTACACATTCTGTAGTTGCATCAGAAGGTGCCGTGGGGCTGTGGAGAAGTGCTGGGAATGAAGAAGGAGTGGGCCAGGTTGTCCCAGAGGGAACAGTCCTTGCGGAAGGCTGACAAAGGAGGGGAGGGGAATATGTGTCTGGTGGTGGCATCCTGCTAGCGGTGACAGAAATGGCGGCTAATGATCCTCTGAATATGGATGCAGGTGGGATGGTAGGTGAGGACAAGAGGGACCCTATCACTGTCATGGGGGGGAAGAGAGGGGGGTGAGAGCTGAAGTGCAGGAGATGGTTTGGAGCCGGCTGAGGACCCTGTCAACTATGGTGCTGGGGAATCCTCAGTTAACGAAGAAGGTGGACATTTCGGAGGCTCCCTCGTCTTTGGCTTTACTTGTAGCAGATGTGTAGTTTTACGGGAATGGACCCAATGTTTCTCCTAGCTCTCCAGCAGGCTCATTTCTCCTGCTGTATTAGAATGAAATTGCCAATGTTGTATGAAAGGTTTGCAACTCAGCCTGGATATTCCAACTCCAACTTCCATCAACAACACCTATTTGCCTATCTCTTTGTTCCTCAAATTTCTAGAAGTCCAATTGATTCTGTTCCTTCTCCTTTAAACAGAAAATTAATTTTTGCTGCTTCTCAACCTGTCTCTCTCTGCCTGCCCCTCACAGTTGGAACTGTCCTTTTACTGTGAGTCACCATGGAAAGGTATGAAAACTGTAACTTGATTTCAGTAAGCTTCTGTTAGAATTTTACTCTTATGGCAATCAGGCAATGTAGGCTTGTCTCTGAATGGAGGTGTCTTTTATGATCTCACCATTCTCCTTTCCAAAACCCCCTTTCATCTTAAAGCAGACACTTTAAAAGCATAAAAACTGAAAGAATGGCAGATGCTGTAAATCAGAAACGGAAACAAATTTATTTTTTATTTTTATTGTCATGTGTACCTAAGCACAGTGAAAAGCTTTGTTTACGAGCTGTACAGGCAGATCATAGTAAGCAAGGAGATAGATAATAGGGTGAAAAAATAGCTTGACGGAGGCATACACGTTGTGTTGCACAGGGCGTGCAGTAGGTAAGATCAACATGAGCAAGATCAGCATTATCTGAAGTTGGAGAATCCATTCATCAGTCTAATAATGGCCAGGAAGAAGCTGTTCCTGAACCTGCTAGTGCTTGTGTTCAAGCTTCTGTATCTTCTGCCTGAAGAAGTTGTGGGAGAGCATTATCGATGTGTGATGGGTCTTTGATGATGTTGGCGAACTTTCCGTGGCAACAAGCCACGTAAATGCAGTCCATAGACGGTAGTTTGGCTTCCATGATGGTCTGGGCTTTGCACACCACTTTCTGTAGTTTCATGTGGTCCGGGTGGAGCAGATGCCATACCAGGCCATTATGGACCCGGACAGTATGCTTTCAATGGTGCATCTGCAGAAGTCGGTGAGGGTCCTGGATCTGTTGAGAGAAATTACAGTCAACTTTTCGGGTCAAGTGACCCTTCCTCAGAACAGTTGCCAGCAATTTCCATTTTAAAATCATGTTGTACAGTCTAGTGTTTGTATCAGAATGCAAAGTTCACCTCACATTAAGACCTTCTCAGTCAGCATCAAAGATAAAAAACATTCTTGCGTTTCATTTAATTTGAGCTGTTCTGATTTATCGCTAGTTTGAATGATTTAAAAACTTCTAATTTTGCATTGATACAGCTCAGTGACGAACACAGTTTAAACATCAATTCAATATTTACAGGGGTGACAGCTAGTTGTAACCAACAGATGAGGAGACAATCAAAGATTTAGCTCAAAGGACCTTTGAAAGGAAAAAGTCATATATATTAATTTTAATAAAACATCTGACCTGATATATTTAAGATGACATTCGATAAATACATGAAGGTGGATAGGAATAGGAAGGTATGCTGATGACGCTTGTGTAGGGCTTAAAACTGGCCAGGACCAGTTTAGATTTGTTTATAAACTGGGAATTCCATATATTGCATAATCTGCCTTTTCAGACACTGACAATCCAGTTGTGTATTTTAAGCATTCTGTCTTTAACAATTGTACTCTTTGAATAACATCTCTGTGCACAAGGCACACTATTTACAAGAGGTAATTATGCATTTACAAAATACTGAACAAGATAAATTGAGCAGTTAGATGAGTAATATTCGGATTGGTGGTTAAACACATATTATCAGCTGGTGAGTATGTTTTGCAAGCTTCATGGAGCTGACTGTCAGTGATAAGGGGGTGGAAAAACAGATAAGCATCCCACACCAGTACTAAAAATACACATGAAAGCATCAGCCTCAACCACAGGTAGACCAGTGCAGTCAGGATGTTACCAGAACTCAGAGGTTATAGCTAATGGAAAAGACTGAACAGATTGGAGTTCCTAACGACGATCTTTAAAATGATTGAGATACAAAAAATATTTCCATTCAGATCAGATTTGAATGTCATAAATTTAGGATAGACTCTCGTTAGTCCAATAGGGAATTCATGAGAAGTATATTTTCTAAGAGAATATTTGGCATGTAGAGCTCATGGAATAATTGAGGCAGAAAGAATAGATGCATTTCAGGAGAAGCTAGAAAAGCACATGAAAAAGAAAGGAATAGAAGAATATACTTATAGGGTTAAAGGAAGAGGGTGAGAGGAGGGGCTTATGGACAACAACACTGACATGGATTGGTTGCACCAAATGGTGTGTAGTTTTTTTGTATATTCAATGTAATTATCTCCCTAAGAAATCAACATCTCAAATGTAGCTCCCTTTTCAGACACTGACAAGTCCAGCTCTGACTGACAGATTGACGCAAAGATAGACACAGAGACGGATGGATTTCTAGTTACTGATGACATCAAAGGTTGCGGCAACAGGGCAAGAAAACGGCATTGAGGTCGATAATCAACTATGATTAGAATGGTGGAGTAGGCTCAAAGGCCCTACTCCTATGTTCCTAATTCCATCAGAAGCTCTCCCCCTATAGGGCTTCACGAAACTCAACTTACTTAAATAGGCATTTCACGAAATCTCTGTTATAGTGATGAGGGACTGGGACAAACTCAAGATGTGAACATTACTGACAAGGTTGGCATTTTTTGTCCATCTCAAGTTTCCCCTCAAGAGCTCAGTGCTGGGCCACCTACTTGAACCCCTGGTGTAACGTGATGAAAGTGTTCTGAAATTGTTGTTATACTCAGAGTTCTGGGATTTGGGCTCAACAGTGGTAAAAGAACAGTCAGTATACCTCAAAGTCAGGACGGTATAAGACTTGGACGATCTGGTGTTCCCATGACATTGATTCTTTTGTCCTTCTAGGTGGTTCTTAGTCTCCTTGTGTTATTCCAGTAACCTTGGTGAGTCATGTTTGGTGATTTGGTAGATGACATACATTGCAACCGTGATGGAACAATGATAGAAAAAAAATTGATGTTACTGTTATGGTTTCGTAAGAGAGATCCAATTATTATTTTGACACATTACACTGAAACTAAATTTTATCAAGTTGATATCAAATTTGAAAAAAAACAGAAATTATGAAAGAAACATATCTTCATATGACATCTATTTGAGTCACAGAAACATCTCAAAGGGATTACACAGAACGGATGACTTTGAAATGTTATCGCTATTGTTTTCATCTGGTACAGATAAGGTTAAAATTAGGTGCAGGGTCTTGTACGCAATACCCACCTGCAACTCCAATTCTCCTACACAAGCAGAGACCTGAGCATGTGGGTGCTGACAGCTAAAATCTAATATTTAGTGCCTAGAAGATCCAAACATTTCAATTAACCCATACGCTCCCAAATCGAGCATTTTCAATTAACACTCAATCCATGTTTAATGGAAGTTGCATGGAAATAGCCTTAACACACTCAGAGACTCTCTAAGTCATATCAGGCCCTGGTTTGGAATTTGTCTTCAAGATATGAGCCCATTTCTGAAGAAGGGTCCTGACCTGAAATGCCAACTTTCCTGTTCCTCTGATGCTGCCTAGCCTGCTGAGTTCGTCCAGCTCCACACAGTGTTATCTCTGACTCTAGCATCTGCAGTTCTGACTATGCATAGTCATAAGTAGGACTTTTTTTTCAAATTGGCATGTCACAGGGATCGGCACTAGGATCTCAAATTTTACAATTTATACAAATGAATTAGAAGAAGGGAGAGAAGCTATTGTTGGCAAATCTACTAATGACTCAAAAATGGGCAGGAAAGTACGTCGTGAAGGGCTCTTAAAGAGGCAAAGAGAAAACGTTTATGTGTATAAGCAAAATTGGGTCAAATTAAGTATAATGTGAGAAAGTGTGAAATTGTCTTTTTCAGAAGGAAGAATTGAAAAGAAACATATCTAAGCAGTGAAAGGTTGTAGAGATCTGAGATGCAGAGCAGTTTGGTTGTTCCTGTGCATGGATGACAAAAGATTAGGATGCAAGAGGTATAGCATGTTATTAGGAAAGCTAACAGAATGTTATCCTTAAGTGCAAGGGGATTCAAACAAAAGTGGAGCAGTTATGTTTCAGTTAATGAGCCCATGAGGCCACATTTGGAGCACAATATTGATCACTTCACTTAGGGAAGGAAGTAAATACATTAGTAGTCATTCAGGGAAGGTTTGTTAGACTAATAACTGAAATGAATAAAGGAAAGCTGGGCCAGCAAGGCTTGTGTCTACTGAAATTTAGAAGAGTAGGAGGTGACTTAATTAAAACATATAAGATCTTAACAGGGTAGATATGGAGAGGATGGAAGAACCTAGAATTAGGAGTCACAATTTAAAAATCAGGGGTCAACATTTAAAACAGAGATGAGGTGATTTTTTTGCTTCTCAGAGGGTCTTGATTCTTTGGAACTGAAAATGTGGTGGAAGCAGAGTACTTAAATATTATTAAGGCAGAGTTAGATGGATTGTTGATGAGCAGGAGGGTGAACAGTTGTCAGCAGTAGGTGGGAATGTGGATTTGAGGTTACAATCAGACTGGCCATGATCATATTCAATGGTGGAACAGGCTTGAGGGGCTCGATGACCTACTCCTGCTCCTTGTTCATACATTTATGTGATGTGTTGACTAAGTTTTAGGCTTTGCAATTGAGCATTTACAAATTTTAAGCAGCACTAAGATGAATGACCAGTTAAGCTACTTTAAGGCTTTTAGTCTGGACTCTAGACATCCATTAGTTTTCTTCAAATCTCCATTTGAAGGGCAGAATATCCTTTCCTTTAGGTGGGTTAGCAATTTTCTACGGTAGTCCTGAAGTCTCCACAAGTTAAAACATATTCCCCCTTTAGAGAAACTCAGAGGCTTCAGCACATGATCCAAATTGATCTGGTATTCGGTGTGCTATGTTGAGCAGAAATGCTGTTTTTCAGATATCCCAGTGGTTCCTCTCACATTGATATAAAATATCTCACGGCACTATTTTAAAGAAGGTAAAACTAATTCCCCCGATATCCTAGTAAATATTTATCTCTTTATCAATATCACGAAAACAAATTAAGGTTTTTATCACTTTATTGCATGTGGGAGCTTGCTGCATTTCCCTACAACAGTGACAGCACTTCAAAAAGTAATCCACTTGTCTAGAAATCTCTTTGGATGTCCTGGGGTTCCAAAGGGTGCTGATAAATTCAAGCCCTTTTCTTTTCCTACACAATGCTACAAATAACCTGGCTGCCAGGAAGGGTGGTGGCACAGTGGCAACATTACTAGGCTAGCAATCTAGAATTCCAGGTAAATATCCTGGGGATAAAGGCCCAAACCCCAGTGTAGTTGATGCTGAAATTTGATTTCAATAAACGTTGGTTTATAAAAAAGACATCACTTAACCACTATTGATTTTTGTAAAAGCCCATCTGGTACATTTCCTTCTGTTTAGGGAAGGAAGTCAGCCATCCTTACCTGTTCTGTCTGATATGTGACTGCATACCCATGGCAATGTTGCTGACTCTTAACTGCTGCCTGGGCAGTTAGGGATGGGCATTAAATGCTGACATAGCCAGCAATGCCCACATCTAATGAACAAATAAACATAATCATAAAAGCAACAGAAGTAGATAATGAAGACTTCACTGTCATTTACTGGCCATCCTTGATTAAACTTCATAAGTTGGTGCTGAGAGTATATTTTTATTTTTCTTTGAATGTTTCACTTACAAAAATATCAGAGATGGGGAGTAAAAGATTTGACTGAAAATAAAGAAATATCCAGTTGGGTAACGAAAGAGCAGTTTGCTTTCCAATTTGTGTGGGAGGATGGGGAACTGCCAGAATGCAAATGGTAGGTGACTAATGGTCAGAGCAGCTGGTGTCTTGAGGAGGAAATGCATGTATGGAACCTCCATCAACATGTCCTCCTAGACCTTACAATCTTAAAATGTGGCAGTGTGCAGGAGAATGAGTTCAAATGTTGGTGGATAGGGTTGCACCCAATCCCCTTTAACCTAAATTCAGCCTGAGATGCTAGAACCAGTTATTTCTGTTCAGGTTAATGCAGAAACCAGCAATGACTGGGTTCAGCTATGGTTGAGATAGGAACAATTATTAGCAACAGGTTAAACATACTTGTGAAAAGACAGCCAAAGAGTATTCTCATGACTGAGATACACCTTCTGGGTCTTAACTGAAACTTCTATATAAAAGTGTCAGCACCTTTTTTTAAAAAAGCAGAGGTAGATAAATTATTGTTAAGCAAAGGGGTGAAACATTATCAATGGTAGGTGGGAATGTGGATTTGAAATTACAATCAGATCAGCCATGATTTTATTCAATGGTAGAGAAGGGTTGAGGGGTTGCATGATCTTTTCCTGCCCCTTGGTTGTACATATATCAGTCCTTTCAGTACAATTGGTCTGTCCCTGTGGTTGTGCTTTGTGAGACTCCCTGTCATAGGGCCATAGAGTTATAGAGTGAGACAGCACGGAAACAGATCCTTCAGTCCAACTCATTCATACTGACCAGGCATCCCAATCTGGCCTAGTCCCATATACCAGCATTTGGCCCATATCCCTCTAAACCCATGCTAATTGTATACCCATCCAGATGCCTTTTAAATGTTGTAATTATACTCACCTCCACCAATTCCTCTGGTAGCTCGTTCCATACACGCACCACCCTCTGCATGAAAAGGTAACCTCTCAGGACTTTTCTAAATATTTCTTCTCTCACTTTCAACTTATGTCTTCTAGATTTGGACTCCACACCCTAGGAGTAAGACCTTGACTATTCACCCAATCCATTCCCCTCATGATGTTATAAAACTCTGTAAAGTCACCCCTCAGCATCCAATGCTCCAGGGGAAAAAAGTCCCACCCTAGTCAACCTTTCCCATTACTCAAACCCTTCTGTTCTGGCAACATCCTTGTAAATCCTTTCTGCACCCTCACAAGTTTAGTAACACGTTTCCTGGAGCAGGAAAACTAGAGAATTGAATGCAGTATTCTAAAAGTGACCTCACCAATGCCCTGTACAACTGCATAGACTTGTTTCTGTTAAAACAGGACAGAGCAGTGCAGGGTGGCATGGAGCTCCGTAGTTAGCACTGCTGCCTCACAGCACCAGGGATCAGGGTTTGATTCCAGCCTCGGGTGGATGCCTGTGTGGAGTATGCATATTCTCCCCGTGTCTGTGTGAGTTTTCTCTGGGTACTCTGGTTTCCTCCCACAATCCAAAGACATGCAGGTTAGATGGATTGGCCATGGTAAATGCAAGGCTACAGGGGTAGGGTAGGGGGTGGGTCTGGGTCAGATGCTTTGCAGAGGGGTGGTAAGGTTTCTATGATCTCATTTTTAAAGGCCTCCCACCTTCCAACCATCCATTTACCTGCAAATAGCCTCCCCCAATCACTTATGAAAATTCATTATTTATCAACATAATGTGTTCATTCTTTCCAGCTCATGTGACTATCTGGATTACTCTAAAATGCATCTGTGCTATTTGCCTCAACTAGGGATGTGAATATAAGAAGTATGGTTAGTAAGTTTGCAGATGACACCAAAATTGATGGTGTAACAGACAGCAAGGAGGTTACCTCAGAGTACAAAGGGACCTTGATTAGATGGGCCGATGGGTCAAGGAATCATCAATGGAGTTTAATTTAGATAAATGTGAGGTGCTGCATTTTAGTGGGGCAATTTTTTTGGTATGACAAAATTTCTTTACTTTTTTGTTTCCTAAGAAGTTGATCTTAAGTCTCTGTACCCAGATACCTTTGTATCTAAGATGGTGCTGTAATGTAGCGACTGTAAACTTTTCACTGTACGTATTTGAGTACATGTGACAATAAGCCTAATACAATTCAATTTGATTCTATTCAAACCAGGGCAGGACTTAATACGCTTAATGGTAAGGTCCTGGGGAGTGTTGATGATCAAAGAGACCTTGGAGTGCAGGTTCACAATTCCTTGAAAATGGAGTTGCAGGTAGACAGGATAGTGAACAAGTCATTTGGTGTGAATTGGCTTTAATGGTCACTGCAATGAGCATAAGAATAGGGAGGTCATGTTGCAGCTATACAGGACATTGGTTAAGCCACTTTTGGAATCCTCTGTTCAACTCTGGTCTCTCTGCTTTGGAAAGATGTTTTGAAATATGAAAAGGTTTGGAAAAGATTTTCAGAGATTTTGCTAGGGTTTGAGGCTGAATTGGCTGGGGCTATCTACCCTGGAGTGTTGGAGGCTGAGGGGTGACCTTATGGAAAATCATGAGGGGTATGAATAGGGTGAATAGTCCAGGTCTTTTTCCGAGGTAGGGGACTCCAAAACTAGAGGGCATAGGTTTAAGGTGAGAGGGGAAAGATTTAAAAGGGACCTAAGGGCAACATTTTCACTCAGAGGGTGGTGGATGTATGGAATGATCTGTCAGAGGAAGTGATGGAGGCTGGTACAATTACAACATTTAAAAGGCAACTTGATGGGTATATGAATAGGAAGGGTTTAAGAGGTATATGGCCCCAATGCTGGCAACTGCGACTAGATTAATTTAGGATACCTGGTCGGCATTAATGAGTTGGATCGAAGAGTCTGTTTACGTGCCGTACATCTTTATGGGTCTGTTGAATGTGTCACCTTTGCAGTGATTTTTCCGGGTTGTAAGTGCTCGATGGGTCAAAGAAAGATTCCTCATGGATTTTTTTTCATAGTCACCTTAAATCTAGATCAGCCCTTCCCGGACTGAGAACAATTTCTCCTTATTTACCAGTCTGATGGGCTGTTGTTTGAATGCCTTCTGTCAGGGGAAGACATTGAGATGGATGCTGAGGGGTGGGGAGGAAGGGGGTGGTGCGTGGATACGGCAAGATTTTGCCCCAAGGGGTTTGACCACTGAGGGCGGGAACTCAACCTGATCACGCCAAATTGACCGAGAACAAACCCTGAAATTACACCTGACTCACTGCGGCTCGTCAGGAAACGCGAGGCATCTCCCAACAAACGAAACACAACAAGCTCCGGTCGTTTTCGGGAGATCTGACGAAACGAAAACAAGTTTCTAACTGTGATTTGTCATTTCCACACCTACAACAGCCGGGGCTGTTTGTATTTAGACAGCGCTCGTTGGGAACCGGGCAGCCATCAAGACCTCACAATTGGGAACTCCTTGCCAAGATTTCCAACATTCAGCTGGAAATTACAGGTACATTTACAGTAATCTTTCTAAATCCTTCCAACTTTCCCAATGCTGTGCGTAGAAGATTACAAATGACTTAGAAAAAGAACTTAAATTAGTGGAACGTTAATTATTGACAGGCCAAACTTTGAAACATAATGCCAAAAAGTTTAATCCGCACAAATTCGTACGACCAATGATTATTATCTTATTTTATTCAACCATTTTATATCTTTAAATGTTTTTGTGTGTGATGTTAAGTGATTCTTTTTGGATCTCTGTCTTTAATTTCTTTGGCTTTTATCGAGACATAAGCGGCCCCTCCGTTTTATTATTGTGGTTCGCCCTCAATTTTAAAAGCATGGGAAAACTTCTAAAAATTATTTTGCCGCTTCCCCCTGTGTTTCCAAGATTTCGGCTAAACTTACCCATTGCTGCGTTATCATCAACAAATCTAACGGGACAGACTGAATAACAGACTTTCGGGGCCTATTAAGAAGCAAGTCAGGTGTTTAGAAACGAATGACAACTGAAAATGACAAAAAAAGCCCCCAGTGTACGAAATCTGAGATTTCTTAAAAAGAAAATACTGGCAATTTAGCAAATCCTTCGGTGATGACTCAAATAAGACTCCATTAGATTGGGGAGTATAGGGGTGACTTCTCCAAGCTCACACACACACACAATTCGGACATTATGGCAATGTTGTCTCTTGGTTGACAGTTATTACGTTCTGGCATCTTGACCTTTTTGTTGAATTATCCGTAGTCATGCAATCCTCAGTAATGACTGTGCGATCACATTCGTCCTTAGTCATTCTCCTGTTTATAGAGATTGTGAAACGATTGCACCAGAATACTTTCGTTTCTGTCATGACTTACCCTGTGTCTTCTGTTACAATATTACCGTAATGTTACAATAATTGCAGAAAGCCTCTTCCAATTGTTTCATTTTTGTGAAGTGGTCAGTGATGGTTCATGTTGGTTTAGAGGCGGGGCTGCTTTGTGAGAATATGGAATTATTCCGCTGCTAGACCTGCTAATATGTGGCACAGGGTCCACGCAGTCAAATTACTGTCAACAGGGTAGATTCATAGAGTTATACAGCATGGAAACAGACACATTGGTCCAAAATGTCAGTACCAACCGGATAACCTAAATTGATCTAATCCCGTTTGGCCCATCACCCTCTAAACCCTTCCTATTCATATACCCATCCAGATGCCTTTTAAATGTCGTACTTCATCTGGCAGTTTGTTCCATACACACACCACCCTCTGTTTGAAAATGTTGCCCCTTAGGTTCCTTTTAAATCTTTCCCCTCTCACTTTAAACCTTTGCCCTCTAGCTTCAAACTCTGCTACCCTAGAAAAAAGACTTTGGCTTTTGGATCTATCCATACCCCTCATAAACCTCTATAAGGTTACCCCTCAGCCTCTGATGCTCCAGGGAAAAATGTTGAGGTCAATTCTGTCCTGAAGAAGGGTCATACGGGACTTGGTACACTATCTCTGTTTTTCTATCTCCATAGATGCTGCCAGACTTGCTGGGTTTCTACAGCATTCTCTGCACTTATTTCCAATTTCCAGCATCCGCAGTATTTTATTGGAGTTGTTGGTCGGTTCACCGAGCTGGCTGGTTGTCATCCAAACGTTTCTTCTCCCTTCTAGGTGACATCATCAGTGCTGTGTAGCCTCCGTTGAAGCACTGTTATTCTATCCCGCTTTGAATTTATATGGTCTGGTCTGTCATGGCGAGCAGTATTGTTTCTGAGTTTTGTACCATAGTGATATGTAGCATTTGTCCTCCTCATCGTGGGTATGGGGTCTTTTGTCTTTGAGAGTGACTGGCGAAGTGTGGCTGTTAGTTTGTGTGCTATCCTTATTCCAAGAGGTTGTAGGACTCTTGTAGTCAGTTCTGATGTGTTTCTAGTATAGGGTAGGGTGGCCAGTATGCTGGAGTGTACAGTGTCCTCTTGGTGTTTGTTTGCCAGGCATCAGTGGACGAAGCTGTTTGGATAACCATCGTTTGTAAAGATTCTGTATAGGTGTTTCTCTTCATTTTTGTGCAGCTCCGGGGTGTTGCAGTGAGTTATCATTTAAACAGAGTCCTGACACAGCTCTGTTTGTGGATGCTTGTGTAGTTACTGTTGTAATTCACGATTTGGTCTGTGTGTGTAGTTTTTCTGTATATGCTGGTAAGCAATTCACTGTTGTTTTTTTGTTCGTGACTACAAGACTCCCAAGACCTGTTGGAATAATGATAGCACACAAAGCAACAGGCACACTTTGTCTGTTACTCTGAAAAATGAAAGACCCCATACCCACAATGAACAGAACAAATGTGACATGTAAAATACCGTGCAGCAACTGTGAGAAACACTACACAGGACAGATGGGCAGGAAAATCGCCACAAGGATAATTGAACACCAACTCGCAGCAAAATGACACAATCAACTCTCCCTCGTTTCAATACACTCCGACATAGAAGGACATCAGTTTAACTGGGAAAAAGTTACAGTGCTAGGACAAGCAAGAAAAAGACAACCGTGAGAATTCCTGGAGACCTGGTTTTCAGCCACCAATGCAATTAACAAACATGTTGAAAAAGACCCCATCTACATTTGGTACTACGGTACAAAACCAGAAACAAGACTGCCCACCATGACAGACCATACCATATAACTTCAGAGCAGGACAGAGTAACAGTGCTTCACTGGCGGCTCCACAGCACTGACAATGTCACCTGGAAGGGAAATGAACTGTTTGCATGAAAACCAGTTAGCTTGGTGAACCAACCAACAACTCCAGCCGCAGTCCAAGCTACAGACCTTCATTAATACATTAAAATTTTACTTTTATTTGTGGTCAACTACTGCTAGAGAAAAATATTGATATTATTTAAAAAAAGGTATATTCACATAATAACTTTATAATGTTTACTGACAAGATTTGGTCATACTTTCTCTATTCATTCATGTATCATGGTCAGCATTTACTGTCCAATCCTGTTTACTCTTGAGAAGATGGCAGTGAGTCACCTTTTTTAGCTAGTGCAGATCTTTGGGTTCAAGGACACCCACAGTGCTGTTAGGAAGGGACTGCCAAAATTTTGAACCAGTGATCAGCAGTTGGTGATGTCTCAATGCATTATGCTGCCATTGTCTTTCTAAATGGTAGAGGTTGTGGATTTGAAAGGTCCCATGGAAAGAGCAATGAGTGAGTTACTGCAGTGCAGCTTATAGATGGTGCACACTGCTGCGGCTGTGCGTCGGTGATGGAGGGAATCATTGTTGAAATTGATGAATGGGATGCTAATGAAGCTGCTTTGGCATTGATGGTATAACATTTCTTAAATATTGTTGAATCTGTAAGCAGGTGGAGGATGTTTCACCATGCTCTTGATTTGTGCTATGTAGATGATTGACATGCTTTGGAGAATCAGGAGGCGAGTTACTCACCTCAGAATTCATAGCCTTTGACCTTCTCTTGGAGATACATTGACTCATCCAGTTCAATTAATACATTTGCTATGTCAATCTGTTATAAAGTTAATACCATTAACTTTAAATCCATCACCCTTCAGGAAAACCTTGCTTCCTGACCTACCTTCTGACTAACCCCCTAAATTGAATCAATTCAGATCAAGACGATAATCTGAAGGGGACCATTAATTGGATGGTTATTTGAGCACATATACAGTGACACTTTCTGACACAGAAGGAGAATGGAGTCAAGAGATTTATGCCTGTAATGTTTCACTCCATGAATAAATCCATTCCAAGTGAAGACTGGTTCTTGTTTCTTCCTTCACTACTTACTATCAGGAGTTTAACAAATCCCTCTCCCTGACCATTCCCCATCTCGAGTTTTCTTTGAGCAAAGTTGTGGGAAATCAATTGCCATAAAACACACTTTATCTCATACAATTTTGGAAATGCTGTCTTCTGATATGTCGGACTGCATCCTTTGCAATGTTTTATTTTGCTTAACCTAATTGAAGGCTGAATGCCCATTATTTAGGACATAAGAGGCAAAATTGGAAGATAAATGGTGGATAAGTGTCACCTCACCTAAAAACTAATAGACTGTGAAAGGTACTAGTCATTGAGATCCTGGGAAAGAATGAGTTTGAGGAGGAGATAGTTACCCCCTTGTATCTTATCGTGATCTCAGTAGGTACCAATGTGCTTCTCAGCTAAATAAATAACTTTGAAGTGAAGCAACATAGCAAAACTTAGCAACCAATTAGCAAGGACCCACGAAGTGCAATGAGCAGATAATTAGTTTTAGTCATGTTGGTGACATGGAGTGACAAATATTACACAGGGCACTGGGAGACCTCTCCTGCTGTTCTTTGAAAAAGTATGTTGAGATCTTTTACATTCACCAGAGAGGACAGATGGAACCTTGGTTTAAAGTGTCATTTGAGTAGAAGACTTTATATAAGGTCTAATTTTAACTCTGAATAAGTAAGTGGGTTTTATATCATAGTCTTCAGTGTAAGTGATGTACAATGCGTGACTTTGATCTGAAATACTTTGCCCTGTTCTCTTTATATGCCTCATTTATTGTCAAAGATTAATATTTCTGTCCTGATCTGTTCTTGGATTAACTAACGAAATTAAAAAGTTAAAAATGATTGCAAAGCAATACTGTAGTTTAGAAATTATATATCAGTGTTGGCATATTTGCATCAAATTCTGTTTCAACAGTAATGTTAAAATAAATGAATCATAGAGTTGTTACAATTCAGAAGAGGTCACTTAGTCTATTGAGCTGGTATAGACAAGAGTCATTTAGATTGTTCTGTTCCCCTGCTAACAACTGAGCCTTATTTGTAATGATAAAATGAGTTTAGTAAATGACAAATATTATAAATGTTTATTTCCTAAATTTCATTTCATTATAATCAATAGCAGACTTTGAAGAAGAATTGATTATCAACAAAACTTAGTGTATGGGTATTGGGCCCAATGAAAATGATTTACCTCCAAGGCTTAAATTCTTCTTGAATGGAGCTTGATTGTCACCTGATTGTGATTGACGTCAAAGATACTTTTGTTTAGTCTCCTACCACCATACAAAATAAGATCACATAAAACAACATTGAACCAAATGAACCAGTTGGGGACTGAGATTCAACCGGCTTATGTCCGCTATATTGACCATTCAAAAAATGGGTGACAACAGAAAATAAAACCACACGAGTGAGAAATGACAGTTTGCTTCTCAACCACTGTTTTCTGCTAAGATCCAAGATGAAATCTGCCATCGCAGAATCAAAGCATTTGGATGGATGCCATTTGGCTGATTACAACCTCCTTGAAGAACAATCCATTCTCTAGGTGTTTTACCCCTTGGCTTGACTGTTGCTGTGCTCACTCTTTGAAAGAGTTTCCCACTTAGTTTCATTCCTCTGCCTCTTTCCCATACCTTTTAAAATTATTTGGTTTAAAATATCACTTCCCTTTTAAAGGTTCTCATGAATTCTGCTCCCAGCATTGCATCTCGTAGAACTTCCCGCATATTAACACACTTTGAGTAAAAGAAAATAAATTCCCCAGCAGTTTCCTGTATTCTCTTGGTGTGGTCTTAAATTTATGACCTCTAGTTACCCACTCACCAACCAGTGACACTAACTATTTTTCTTTTGAGTTGATCAAAACCTCAACATCTTTTAAATATTTGTTGTAGCCATGAGAAGAACTGAGGGTTTATATTTTACTTGAATTGTGGGCGAAACTGAATGATCAACAGTTTGTCATTTCTACAACTGGAATGAGAATGTGATGGGGGGTAAAACAAGAGTCCAATTTGCCATTATCGTAACTCTTACCTTGTTTCTCTAGCCTTTCTTCGTAACCGGAGCCTCTCTTCTCTTGTTATCAATCTCAATGAATACCTAATACACTTGTATGAGGGCTTTGGCATTCTTCCTCAGATAGGCTTTCCTTACTTTTCACAATATTCTAAAGGCAGCCTAATCAATGCAGTTACAACGAACATAAGACTGTAAGATATAGAAGATGAATTAGGACATATGGCCCGTAAGGTCTGCTCTGCCATTCAATAGTGGCTGACTTCTCAATCCCATTCTCCTGCTTTCACCCCCAAAACCCTGATCCCCTTACTGATCAGGAACCTATCTACCCCTGTCTTAAATACACTCATCGACTTGGCCTCCACAGTCCTCTGTGGGTAATGAGTTTCACAGATTAACTATCCTCTGGCCGAAGAAATTCCTCCTTATCTCACTTCTAAAAGGTCGTCCCTTTATTCTGAGGCTATACCTTTGGGTCCTAGTCTCTCTGACTAATAGAAACATTTTCCCCACATCTACCCCATCCAGGCCGCTCAGAATTCTGCAAGTTTCAATCAAATCCTCCTCATCCTTCTAAATGCCATAGAGTACAGATCCAGATTCCAGAACCATTCCTCATATAACATGCACTTCATCCCCAGGATCATTCTTGTAAACCTCCTCTGCACCCTCTCCAATTCCAGCACATCCTTCCTTACAGTGAGGGCTCAAACCTGCTCACAATGTTCCAAATGTGGTCTGACAAGAATCTTATTCTGCTTCATCAGTACAGCCTCTGCTCTTGTACTGTAGCCCACTTGAAATGAATGCTAACATTGAATTTGCCTTCCTAACAGCCAACTGAACCTGCATGTAACCTGAAGAGAACCCTGAAGTAGACTCTCAAGTCCCTTTGTGCTTTCCCTGTTTAGAAAATGATCTATGCCTTTATTCTTCCTACCAAAGTACATAACCTCACACTTTCCCACAGTGTATTCCAGCTGCCACTTCTTTGCCCACTCTCCTAGCCTGTCCAAGTCTTTTGCAGCCTCCCCGCTTCCTCAACACTACCTATCCCTCCACCTATCTTTGTGTCAGCTACAAACTTAACAAAAATACTCTCAGTTCCTTTGTCCAGGTTACTAATATATAAAATGAATAGTTGTGGCCCCAATACTGACCTGTGCAGAACTCCACGAATTACTGGCTGCTATCCTGAAAAAGACCCCTTTATCCCTACTCTCTGCCTTTTGCCTTTCAGCCAATCCTCTGTCCATGCTAGTACCTTGCCCCTAAAACTATGGGCTCTTAGCTTATTTATTTTTTGTCAAAAGGCCTTCTGGAAATCAAAATAGATCATGTACACTGGCTCTCCTTTGTCTAACTTGCTCATTACCTCCACAAAAAATTCTATAAGATTTGTGAGGCATGACCGCCCCTTGATGAAGCCACGTTGACTCAGACCTATTTTACCATGCACTTCCAAGTTCTCTGCAATATCATCCTTAAAAATGGGTTCTAAAATCTTACCAACAATTGAGGTCAGGCTAACTGGCCTATAGTTTGCTGTCTTCTGCCTCCCTCCCTTCTTAAACAGCGATGTTACATTAGCCATTTTCCAGTCTTTTCGTATGCTCCTTGACTCCAGTGATTCCTGAAAGATCACCACCAATGCCTCTACAATCTCCTCAGCTATCTCCTTCAGAACTCAGGGGTGTAGTTCACCTGCTCCGGGTAATTTATCCATCTTCAGACCTTTCAGCTTCCTCAACACCTTTTCCTTAGTGATGGTGACTACACTCACCTCTGTCCCTGAGGCTCTTGAAATTCTGATATGCTGCTGTGCCTTCCACGGTGAAAATTGAAGTAAAGCATATCTTCAGTTCATCTTCAGAATCCCCTTTCCCTCCCCCATTTCTGAAGAAGGGTCTCGACCCGAAACGTCAGCTTTCCTGCTCCTCTGATGCTGCTTGGCCTGCTGTGTTCATCCAGCTCCACAACGTTTTATCTTCAGTTCATCTGCTGTTTCTTTGTTCCTCAATACTACTTATCCAACCTCATTTTCCAGTCTTAGAATGTCCACATTTGCCTCTCTGTTTCTCTTTAAGCTATGCCTTTCTTGTTTTTTTATTCTTAAAACCATTCAAAATGGCACTGGATCGTGGTGACAGTGGAAAAACTTTTCACTGTATTTTACTGTTTTTCTCACTGCAAAATACACGTGACAATAAAATCATTCATTCATTTAAAACATCTCTTACAATCTTCTTTTACACTAATAGCTAGCTTACTTTCATATTCTCAAGCTTCTCAAAAAGAAGCTCAGCGAGTTTAAGAACTGCACTGGTGCTTTTGGATGACAATTAAAATTATTTTTTAATATCCCTAAGACAGGAGATTGAAAGTACACACTTGGAGAGAGGAGCAAAAAGGGAAGGAAATCAATCCGTGAGTAAAAATATTAAATTGGAAAGCAGGGGTTTAATTAGCAGATATAATGCTTTGACTGGAGGGCATTTTCTCAGTTCGAACATGCACTCGGTTTTTACTTTTAAAGAGCAACATTCCTTGAAATTAGTAACAATATCCTAATCATGCCAGTGTTGAAGGAAACACTTGTGAAATAATTTAGTGAGTTTATGCTCTGGCATGGAGTTCCACCCAGTGAATGCAACTTATTGGGAAATGGACTATAAACCAGAAGTACCAATATTAACCTCAGTGGGTATGGCTACGTGCCCAGAGTACAAGCTCATAAAATTACCCTAATCAAGGATAAATTTGACCCAATATTTTAAAATGCCCAAAGTGACTAGGTGGAGCTTGTTTTTCTATAATGTAGGGACTTTTTGTTATTAATGATATGAAATATCACAGTTCAAGGGAATGGAAAACATTACACTTGTGGTTCCAATTTTCCATTAACTACTCCCAGGGCTGTTGCAGCACAAGTCAGATACAGAGTAAAGATCCCTCCACGCTATCCATCAAATACTGTTTGAGCAGCTACAGAACAGGTTAGATACAATATAAAGGTCTACCTACACGGTTTCAATCACTCCTTGGACGGGTAATAGTGACGGTTTTGCCCAAAGCAAAACTGAAGAGTTTAAGATGATTAAAGAAGTTTCTGTCTGTTTTCCATATTTCCTCTAGTGGGGAGACTGATAAAAGAGTTCGATAATTGGTAGGATAAAAGGGGCATAACCTTAAAATGAGCCTGGGTTTTCATGTGATGCCAGGAAACATTTATCCACAAAGTAGGGAACAGAAATCTGGAAATCTCCCCCTCAAAATACTAAGGCTGGTTGGGGTCAGGGACAAGGGGATAGGAACTACGATCCCTCTAATTATTTCTGTCGCTGTGTGGACTTCCGAGGTAGTGTGTGGCAGACATTTATGGAACCAGATGTCTATGCATCCACATGCCAATCTGCAGACATGGACCTTCAAGTCTCTTTGCAGCTGTGGAACATTGGGCCTCGGTCAGAGGGGTCAATTGAAAATTTCAAAACTGAGGTCCCAAGAACAGTGCAGGGTACTAGACTAGCCTTGGCACTGGTGCATGAACCAAATGGCTTCACTGTAATTTCTATCATTTAAAGAGCTATGGAAGCATGAACCAATTGGGCAGGAGAATTGCAGCCCTTCTGGAATCCCTTGCTTCATTTCATCTCCTTGGAACCAACTGCCACACATTTGTTAAAAGTGGCTAAGATATTCTTTCCCTTGCTGCCCCATCTCACAGAAACAAATAGAAATATCGAAAGTAGATTACTAATATTTTAAGTGAAGCAAAATCCCCAGGGGAACTGTCTTCATCTCTGGGCTGTATCACCAACAACAGTCTGAAAGAATCAAGAGTGTGAATGAAGCTATAAACAAGCTGCATGGGTGCTACATGCCCTGCTGTGGCTGAATCATGTTTAGGGGAAATCCATGTGCACTGATTCCCTGTTTATTTTTTTGGTGAGTGAGTTGACTTCCTGAGGATGATGGTGGTCTCAGAGGCCTTTCTATGGAGGAAACCAAATGGTTTTCTAAATGCACTTAGAATCAGTGAGCCGAAGTGCCCATCAGTCTGCTAATGACTAGGCTGGGACTCTGTGGGTGTTATGCATACTAGAACAGAGCCAATTCATTTGGAGAGAGGAATGTGTATGCTGATTTTAATTTGACAGGAACTCCTAACAATATTTTGATCAAAGTTTGTGCTCATTGCCAATGCTTCTCTAAGGAAATAATTGGAATGTTGGAATTGAAGCATGCCATTCCCAACAACAATGGGATGTAGTTAATGTAGGAAAGACTTGATCTTCCATTGCACTCTATGACCACTCTCAAACTCCTCAATGTGCTTCAATCAGAATGAATTACTTCAAAATATGGATGAGTAGTTGGCAATGGGAACATTGCATTTACCAGTGAAGATAAAAAAAAATTGCCGGCAAATTGAGCAGTTGAGAGCACCAGACTTTATATTGTCTAATGTATTGTGTTGTCAGTTGTGGAAATTTGGGATTCTGCATCTCTGATTAACCGTGGTGAGTTGAGTAGAACACCTAAGATGCAGATTTTATTTTAATTCAAAGGCATAATGGCCTGAAATTTCTCCCCCCCCCCAAGTCCTTATATATCTCGGTTCTCTATATTTCCTCAGGATGGTAGATTATTCACCCTAGCAGCCTACAAGTTCCACTGGTTTTTCCTGTTTGTTAGCAAGTCAAAGGCCAAGGCCTCAACTGTAAAACAGCAAAAAGCTGTTTTGTCAGCTGTAGGGCAAGTAATTCATTTTGATTCTGTTGAGGGTAAGAAATCCTTCAAACTGGTAAGACGAAAAAGTATCAACATCAAGGTTTATGAAGAAAAGTTTTTTTTTGTTGGTAAACCTTTAGTGAAAAAGATCTAGCCTCTCATTTGATCTTACACTTCTACAATTTCAAACACAGAATCTTTCCATTTGGCTTTAACATCCACCTCAAAGGTCAGTCAATTTGATGCCTCAACTGAAAGTTAAGGTTACTGTAAAAATAATCAGAGTAATATGTTTCAATCTTGACTGAGTGGTTGGCATTTTCACCTCTGAGTCTGGAGTTTGTGGGCTTGAATCCCTCTTGAGAAATGTTACTAGGTTATCCATGCTGGTCCTTCCAATGGAGCACTTTGGGAGTGTCGCATTGTTGAAATGTATCTTTTAGATACAACATGAAAGCTCTAGAGTGGATGTAAAGGTTCTCACTGCACGGCTCAATGAGGAGCAAGGGCACTGTTACGTTTTCTTCCAGTATTTATCCCTTAACCAATCATTTCTTTTTCTTTATTCATTCACGGGATGAGGGCTTTGCTGACCATGCAGCATTTATTGCTCATCCCTAATTGCCTAGAGGGCAGTTAAGTGTCAACCACATTGCTGTGGGGTCTGGAGTCACATGTAGGCCAGACCAGGTAAGAATGGCCGTTTCCTTCCCTAAAGGACATTAATAAGCCAGATGGGTTTTTCCCGACAATCAGCAATGGATTCATGATCATCATTTGACTCTTAATTCCAGATATTTTATTGAATTCAAATTCCACCATCTGCCACGGCGGGATTTGAACCCGGGTCCCCAGAATGTTATCCAGGTCTCTGGATTAACAGTCCAGCAATCATCCCACTTGACCATCGCCTCCCTAAACATAACCAGAACAAAGGGCAAGTCTTAAACTCACTAAAAAACGTTGCAGTCAGGTGAGATATTGTAACTTTGAAAATCTCAAACCTGGCCCCAACCAACACGTTCCCAGGAGGTGGTTTGCAAATTGAATAATTCAGCGAAGCTATTAGCTTTTGATTTGCAGGTTTAACCATACCTGCGTGTCTTTCCCAAGCTAAGTGGAATCTTTTCAACTGAAAGGAAAGACAAAGAAAACTTTAGGGAGAAGCTAAATGTTTTGTCTGTCTCCCCAGACTTGTTCCCACATCTATTCATCCACCCCCTACCCCACTGGGATTAGAGATCAGATATCCCCAATCCCTGACCTCCAACTTTCCTCCCAGCTGCAGCAGGTAATTTGCCAGTGGCTGGGGTCTGCTCCAGAGTGGCTCCTGTCCACCTAGAAGCCATACCTGTCAACTGGGTTGAATTCTGGTGTGGTATCTCTTAAATTAAAATGTAACACGCTGTAGGGTCGAAGCTTTACAGCATGTGAGGAAGTCTGGATATGAGAATTTCCTGACAAAATCTCTGATCAATGCATCTATACAGCCTGCACTGTATTGATTCAGATCAAAGTTTCTGATCATTTATCTCAATCCTTGCAGTCAGACATTGCGGTGTGCAAATTGCTCATTTCTGTACATTACAATAGCGAGTACGCTACAAAGAAAAGCACTTAATTGATTGTAATGTGCTTTGGGAAACAGAGGTTTTGAAAAATGCTGTGTAAATACAAATTGATATTTAGGAAAAGTTAGTTTCCACGCGTAGACATTTTCTAATCAACCTGTTCAGAGATGTTATTACACATCCTTGGAGCAGGAGGGACTTGAACCCAGACCTATGTATTTTGGGAAGTGAGGTGAAATTGTGTTAATATTTAAATGTGAATATTCACAACTGAGTTCTAATATTAACTATCTTGTACAAATTGTCCAAAAACAATTTGAGAGAAAAAAAGGATAGGGTTTATTTAGAGTTACAAGATGCCAGTGATTTTCTAAGATGATGAGCATAGGGAGATGGAATTGGTCATTCACAGCCAGTTAGTCTTGCATGTTTTAGATACCCAGTGAGTAATGTATGTGTTGGTCATAATGGGCTATCAATGCTGGTGATAAATAAACTCTTTGAACATGACTGTACAAAGCATAGCACAAGAATGCTTAATTCTGATGGAATAGTTTTCTTATATCTCTATGTACACATACCAGGAATATTTGGAGAAAGGTTCACTTAATTTGGATTCTTGAACCTGCTGGTTTAAATTGGCATTTAGTGCAGTGAATTACTTAATATTCCAGTACACGGAAATAACTTCAACACAAGGAAATACTTGGTGTGTGGGGAATACAAATTAGGTTTCCCTTGAGTTGGAGGAATGTAATTGGTATTATTAAAAGAGATTTTATAATATTTCTCATAAGACTCTATTGGTGGAACTTAGTGAAACATATTGAAATGTTCATTGCTTAATTTACCTATGCTATTTGAAGAATTCTAATGGGAATTCATGGACGGAATGGAATATACTGTCTCTCCATGTTCAGCTCTGCGCACTACACCTCAGGCAAGGTGGTCCAAAATGGGGTACATCGTAGATTCAGTAGAATCTGCAATGAGGTCAGCCAGGTGGACCCTTGGAATATGAGTTCCCTGACTGTGGCTATTAATTTGATCCAATCAGGGAGCTCTGGCTGATAGATATAAACAGGCATGTCAGAGGTTCTGTTCACTCTGAGAGCTGGCTCTAAGGAAAAGCTGGATCAGTGTCAAGGACTTTCCACACGTAAATACAGGGTGATTTGGTGACTGGATAGCGGCCTCAGTGGAGTTATTTCAGAATCATTCCAGGGTCAAAAATTGGATTAATGGCACTTTCCATCTTTTTTCTCCTTCCACCGAAATCCTTTAAAGGATCCTTACCATTCCCCCATGCCCTGGTCCCATGCGCTCACCCTCAGCAATTCAAACAACCCTTTACCCAATTACCTCCTTGTCTTCCACCGAAAATTCAGAATTTATATTTTTTCCTTTGGACAGATACCTCTAAGTCACAGAATGGCTCAGTGATAATCACATTGTGGTGCAGCCAGAAATGACCTTCGCTCTAAGCTGGGGACACAATTTAAAAGTAAGGGGTCTTTGTTTCAAGCAAAAATTACGAGTTTTGTTTTCTCTGGGATGGTCATCAGCCTTTGGAGATTTCTTCCTCAGTGAGAGGTGGAGGCAGCACCGTTGAACATTTTCAAGGCAGAGGTAGAGAGATCCTTGACTACCAAAGGAGGAACAGACAGGAATGTGTTGTGGTTGGTTGGCTCACTGAGCTGATTTGTTGTTCCGCAGACGATTCATTACCATGCTGGGTAACATCATCAGTGCAGCCTCCGATGAAGCGCCATTGTGTTTTCCCACCTGGTTTTTGAACTCTGGAGTCTGTTGAGCTGGATTACCTCACTTCCGGTTTTCCTTCACTATGGAGTATATATGGAGTTGAGTTCTATGTTTTTGTTGATGGCTTTCTCCGTGGAATTGGAATGTGGAAAACAAGCCACAGGCGGATGAACCGTGATCTTATCGAATGTCAAAGCAGGCTCACAGGGGTTGATTGGCCTACTCCTGCTTCTAATTTTACTTCTATCCCTTCCATTCCAGGGAAAGGAAACAGTTTGGCAAATCTGTCACTTCTGGTCAGAGGAAGGAGGCCATTCAGCCCCTCTTTTGGATAGATTATGTCCAATTTATTATGTCTGTTCTGTTATCTCCATTTACCTGTCTTGGTTCAGTAATCCTTAACACTCATGCTTAACAAACATCTATCAAGCACAGTTTTGAAATTTTCAATTTAATTCCATCCTCCACAGCTTCTTGTGAGAAAGAATTCCAGATTTCTGCTGCCTGTTGTTTGAAAAAGTGTTTCCTGACAATCACTTTTCAAGGGTCTGGCACTAAGTTTTAGATTTTGCTTCATTGTTCTGGATTCCTTTGCCAGAAGAAATAATTTATA
Organism: Ginglymostoma cirratum; assembly: GCA_024137785.1. NCBI lineage: Eukaryota > Metazoa > Chordata > Chondrichthyes > Orectolobiformes > Ginglymostomatidae > Ginglymostoma > Ginglymostoma cirratum. The sequence goes on from JAHRHZ010000026.1 coordinate 11,322,537, forward strand.
GGACCTGGAAGCAGGAAAAGGCCATTTGGCCCATCAAACCTGTCACATGTTCAATAAGGTCATGGCTCATCTGGTTGTGATCTCAGTCCCATTTTCCTGTTTGTCCCCCATGTCTCAGATATTCAGCCTTGAGTAAATTCAATAATTTCTATTTACCCTAGTTATCAGTGTTTGAAATACTCTTGTAGTGATTATAATGAGCTCAGCCAGGTGGGCCTCATGGAATATGAGTTCTCTGATTGGGGCTGTTAATCTGGTCCAATCAAGGAGCCATGGCTGACAGATAAGAACAGGGGTGTCAGATGTCCTTTTCACTCTGAGAGCTGGCTCTGAGGGACATGGATCAGTGTCAAGGATTTTCCACACGTAAATAAAGGGTGTCTTGGTGATGGGATATTGGCTTCTGTGGAGTTATTTTAACTCTTTTAGGTCATCCCTTGATCTCCTATATTCAAAAAAAAACAGACCTAGTCTACACAAAACTTCCTCATAATTTAACACTTTTTAGTCCTGACATTATTCTAATGAATTTGCAATGCATCCCTTCAGTATAGTATATTCTTCCAGAGAGATAGTGGCTAGAGCTGAAGATAGTGTTCAATGTATCACTTTCACTGCCAGGTGATCTTCCTGGGAGATTTATATATGTGAATGTCTATTGAGGGCTGTTTGAGCTTAGTGTGAGGCCATCCGCAGTTGAGGAGCCTACAAGATACTTGCCCAGAAGCATGACTGCTGCTGATGAGACCTCCCCTCTAATGGTCAACGGTTAATGTGTTATTCCAGCAATAGTCTTGGAAGCGGTTCAGTGCTCTACATTTCTTAAGAGAGGTTCTGGATTCTCAGGTCTTTTTAAGATTTCTGTTAATTTAACATTCTGTGAAGTATTAACACTTTTAGACTCAGCACAAGGTCAACACAATGGATAAACTCTTTGGTGTCTCTCCAAGATGTGACCTCTTACATCACCACTGTAGTAGTTTACAAATTATATCGTCAAAAATTGTCACCTTTCTTTTGGGGCAGCACGGTGGCACAGAAGTTAGCACTGCTGCCTCATAGCACCAGGGATCCGGGTTTGATTCCAGCATCAGGTGACTGTCTGTGTGGAGTTTGCACATTCTTCTTGTGTCTGTGTGGGTTCCTCCAGGTGCTCCGGTTTCCTCCCACAGTCCAAAAATGTGCAGATTAGGTGGATTGGCCACACCAAATTGCCCATAGTGTCTGGGGTGGGAAATGCAAGGATAGGGTAGGGGGCTGGTCTGGGTGGGTCATTGTGGACCTGATGGGCCGAACGGCCTGCTTCCACACTGTTAGGGATTCTATGATGTTATGGTACCGTTATCACTGGACTAGCGAAAACATTTGGCAGGGATTTCACACAAAGATTAATAGAATGTGGGGCTCCTCCAGAAGTCTGTGGACTCTCAAAGGCACCTGGAGCTTCTTTCACAGAATTAGGTAAGGCTATCAAGGGATGTGGAACACAGATGTTAACTAGAGTTGTGGTATGAATGAGCCACGATCTGATTTCATGGTGAAAGAGCCGATAAAGGGTGAGCGTCCTCTTCCTATATTTCTCTGTCTTGGTTACAGAAATTTACACTATGTTGGGCATTAAATTATTGGAACCCAACCTTCCAGAGGCAGTGTGGTTAGGAGAGGAAAAAAAATTCTTTAATGGGGTGTGACTGTCACTGATGAGGATACATTTGTTGCCTATTCCTAATTGCCCTTGAGAAGATAGATTGAGCTGTCTTCTTAAATCACTGCAGTCCATTTGGTGCAGGGACATTCACAGGGCTAACAGTTTGATACAGCTGAGTGGCTTGCTGGTCCATTTAGAGGGCAGTTAAAAGTCACTCATTGTTGTTGGTCTGGAGTCACATGTTGACCATACCAGACAAGGTTGGAAATTTCCTTTCCTAAAGGTCATCAGTGAACCAGATGGGTTTGTTAATAGCTCTGTGTTTTTCTTTAATATTAATTCATGGGATGTGGGCATCACTGGCTAGGCCAGCATTTATTGCCTATCGCTGAATGCCCTTTGAGTAGATGGTAGTGAGCTGCCTTCTAGAACAGCTACATTGCTTGGGGTGGAGGGACAATGAATGTACTATTAGGAAGGGAATTCCAGGATTTTGACCCATCAACACTGCAGGAAAGATACATATTTGCAAGTCAGAATGATGTTTGACTTGGAGGGGAACTTGCATCTACTGCCCTTAACCTCCTAGATGGTGGAGGTCATGGATCTAGAAGGGGCAGTTAAAGGACCCTTAGTGAATTTCTGCAATACATTTTGTAGATTTTGGATGACACTGCTGCCACTGTGTGTTGAATGTGAAAAAAGGTGAATATTGAAGGTGGAGTTTGGAGTGTCAATCAATTACGTTGCTTGATCCTAAGGAGTGTCGAGTGATGTTGGAGCAGCACCCATTGAGCCAAGTAGAGTATTCCCTCATGCTCCTGATTTATGCCTTGTAACTAGTGGACCGGCATCTGTCTTATTCTTGTAGCTACAGTATTTATAAAAAAGATTAAATGGAGCTTCCTGAGTTTGTGTTGTCCTTTTTGCCTGGTAAATACACAAGGAGGAGTTTTCCCAACATCCAAGATTTTGCTGAATGTGGTCTAATTGATGTTGGATTCCATTGTCCTGCACAAATTAACTTTTAGAAATGTTGTCTGTAGCAATTTTGTATTAACACTTCATCAAAAAAAGCAAAATCCTGTTCAGTTCTATATTCTGTATAGAAATGTTAGTGGATATAAAAGAAACTGAAGCGAAAGTACATGTCTGAAGCATAACTGCATGTAGCAGGTGGAATGTGATCACCCATTCTACGTTAGAAATACTTGGATTGGCTTTCTCGGGATTTGTCCGCACTCATCTGTGGTTTTGATCATGCGTATTGTTTCAGTATTGGGGGGGTGGTGGTTGGTTTGACTGTGTGCTGTGCTGATTGGACAGTGTTTATCAGCACAGGAAACAGTGTAGAGTGCAGTCTAGGGGCACCTTTAGTTGTCAGGTCATGAATAGATTTTTTTTGCATGATACAAGGAGTGATGTGGCCTGCTCTCTGGTCGGCTCCTGGGTGTGCTCTTCTGGGAGGTTGGCATGGGACATCTTTTGAGCTGTTTGTCTAGATTACCTTCACTCGTGTGATTTTTTTCCTAGTCCATGTGTGGATTGGAGTCCTCAGTGGTGGTTGCTGAGCCCTTTTGATGGGCTCCCATTATTTTCTTCTTTGTACTCAGTGCGCTTGCTCTCAGGGGCCTGTGCATACTCCCAAGTGAATTCCTGCCTTTATCACTTCTCATCTCTACCCATATCACTTTCATATTTTGGTTTTCTGCACTTAAGCCACCCTTCTCTATTGTGCAGGTTATCACTAATTTCACAGAGCCATTCTTCACCTTTTCCAGGTTCCTGTCCTTTCTGGATATGTACTCTTCAATATTCCTGCACCAGTACTCTTGGGAGAGTGTGCAGGTCCCTGGGAGTGAATACACAGTGAAATGGAGTGTGGGGAGGTGGATAGGGGGCACTTGTTAAAAGCAGGATCCAGCGATTGTCGCTGGGGATATTGATCTGTGTGTGGACTGGAGGGATAGCATGGTTGAGGGTGGTCTGGATGGGCAGTTTGGGAGATGTTTTTGTGTTGGTTTCTTGGGGAAGAGCGTTCGGGGGCTGGCCACAGAGTAGGCTGTGCTGCTCCATGTATCATGTAACAAGATAAGGTTAATTCTTGGCTTCATTGGTGGGAGTGCCCCTGGATTGCAGCAGTGATGAATGTGGTGGGTTTTGTATTGTTTCCTGTGCTGATGGTTTTACCCCTTATACTGCAACGCTGAGCGCTGTTGGAGCTGTAGATGTGTGTGGGTGGGTCCTTGGAGGGTCAATCCAGTGTGGTGGGTTTTTCTATGCAGAATGCGTCTGTCTCTGCCATGTTTATCAGAACATATTTATTTTGATTTGCACTATCTGTTCATCTGTTTTCATCCAAATACCATGTGCAGTCAGGTATAACAGTCTTTAGTTTTGTTATTTTATTCTTTATGTATAAGTTTTATATGTTAGGTTACTTTCTGATTTGTACTTTTTACCCCTTGCTGCCACAGACTGCTACATAATTTCTTCTATTCAACCTTTGCTGTATTGATATGTTGCAACTCTTTAAGTTACTACATCTTCCCAAATTTGATCCCTTGTCCCCACTACTTAATTTAAAGCTCTGTCTCCTCCTTCCCCATTTATGTCTAACTAGAACACTGATCCTTGCATGGTTCGAGTGTTGACCCTCCCAATAGTGCAGATCCCACTTCCCCAGTACTAGTGTCTGTGCCGCAGCAACTGTAACCCACTTTTTCCATATCCGTCTTTGAGTCAGTTTCAGAGGTCTTTGTACATGATGGAGACTAGGATTAGTCATACAGCAGTATGACATGTCAGATTTGGGGTGGCACAGTGGCTTAGTGGTTAGCACTGCTGCCACACAGAACCAGGAACCTGCGTTCAATTCCACCCTCAGGCAACTGTCTGTGTGGAGTTTGCACATTCTCCCTGTATCTGCATGGGTTTCCTCCCACTGTCCAAAGATGTGCAGGTTAGGTGGATTGACTGTGCTAAATTGCTCATAGCATTTAGGGATGTGTAGATTGGGTGGGTGATAGGGGAATGAGTCTGGGTGGAATGCCCTGAGGGTTGGTGGAGATGTGTTGGGCTGAAGGGCCTGTTTCCACACTGTAGGGATTCTATTGATAGCCAGTTCAGTTCACTTGCTGGTTAATAATCATGTCCAGGATACTAATGAGGAATTCCATTCAGTCACAGAATGCTGGTTAGCTTTTTTTCAGTCCCTGACACCTGTATGATGAGAATGTGGGTCGCCACTTACTAGCCTAAGCCTGGATAGTGTCTAGGACCTGCTGGATTTGGATGTGGACTGCTTCACTATCTGAGGAGTGGTTAAATAAGCTGAACATCCCCACTTCTGACCCTGTGATGGAAGAAAGGTGAAGCAGCTGAAGATGGTTGGGCTAAGGACACTACTATGACAAAATCTGTCAATGATATTCTGGGGTTGAGGTGATTGACTTCTGATAACCACAGCCATCTTCCTTTGTTCCAGGTATGCCTCCAATCAATACACGGTTTTCTCCCTGATTTCCATCAAAGAGTCCTCTTTGATGTCACACTTGGCCAAATGCTGCCTGATGTCGAGGGCAGCCACTGTCATCTCACTCCTTGAGTTCAGCTCTATATTCCATGTTTGCAAAGTTTTAGTGAGGTTGGGAGCTGAATGATTCTGGCAGAACCCAAACTGAGTATCAATGAGCAGGTTATTCCTTTACAAATGTTGCTTGACGGCTCTGATGACACCCTCTTCCATCATTTTGTTTATGATTGAGAGTAGATTCAAGGGGCAGTAATTGGCTGGATTGGATTTGTGTTTTTGTTTTTCATACAACATGCCTGGATAGATTGGATAGATGCCCGTGTTGTAATTATACAGGAACAGCATGGCTAAGGCCTGGCTAGTTCTGGAGCACAAGTCTTCATTACTATTGCCAGAATGTTGTCAGGACCCCTAACCTTTGCAGTATTCAGCATCTTCATCTGTTTCTTGATGTTGCATGGAGGAAATTGAATTGGTTGAAGCCTGGCATCTCTGATGCTGAAGAATTCAGGAGGATGCTGAGATGGATTGTGCACTCCGTACTCCAGGCTGAAAGTGGATGCAAAGGCTTCAACCTTGTCTTTTACACTGATAGCCTGAGTTTTCCATAGTTGAGTATGGGCAGAGTGATGAAGCCAGCATCTTCAATTAATTGTTTAATTGTCCACCACCATTCACAACTGGATGTGACAGGACTGCAGAGCTTGGATCTGACCTGTTGGCTGTGGGATCACGTAGCCCCGTCTATTATTTGCTGCTTGATGTACAAGTAGCCCTGTGCTGTAGCTTCATCAGGTTGTCACCTCATTTTTAGATATAACTGGTGCTACCTCTGACATGCCCTCCTGCACATTTTAGTAAACTAATGTTAATCTCCATCACAGTGGTAATGGTAGAATGGGAGATATGTTGGGCGATGAGGTGACAGATTGTGGCTGAATAGAATTCTGATAATGACCCGCAGCACCTCCTGGAGGCCAGTTTTGAGTTGCTAGATCAATTTGAAATTTGTCCCATTTAGTATGTTGATAATGCCACACAACATGATGGAGGTCACCACTACTGAGAGTAGCTTTCAAGTCCGAGTTTTTAAAAATAACTTAATTGAATTTAAAACTCAGCAGCTGTAGTGGTGTGAGTTAAACCCATGTCCCCATGGCTTAAGTCAGCCCTCTTGAGTTGCTAGTTCAATACTACTAAACCATCGTTCAATTTGACTAAATTAAAATTTCAAGAAGTGATCAGGATCTGCTAGGCTTCAATTTAAAGAATAGAAAACATGTAAATCAGTAACCTTACTTGCCCTATCAAAGTTGTTTTGCTTAGCCAATACCGGAAATAGTGAGTAAAACTGCTTATGGTTAAATATAAGCAAAATATTGTCAGCAATGTCTGGTGGTCTGATATTGCTTACACATTGGAAGAAGATATAAGTTCCTTTTAAAGACTGAACACGTGTGTTGCAGCACTGTTGATAGGCAGTAGGGGATACACATCCTGTACAGAATTGCAGTCCTGTTGGCTGTCAATCAAACTTTGTCATTGTGTTTGATGGGTTCGGACTCCAATCTAACCCACAGCCTAGGGCAGTACATGTTCCTTAGACAACAATGGAATTTGTATCTATGAGTAATCTATTGAATGCAACCAATTTTTTGTCTTTTGGCCTGGTGCCATGTGCAGTTGAGTCATTCTTTCTGGAAGTTAACACTGTCAGGCGCACAGCAGCTTTAGGAAGTAAATTTACTGATAATTACACATAAAATATTTGACCTGGGACAGACTTTTGTCAGTGGAGAAAGACATGTTTAGGGACGTATGTTGGTATTTGAAAAGCATACTGCAAGTTTTATTCTGTTTGTAATCTGTGCTGTGCCTGCTATTGGAGCGTTCGGAAAATGTAGAGCGAGCTTCATTCTACATCTAACCTGAGCTCAATGTTTCTCTTTCATCCAGATAGCAGGTGTCTGAAATGTACATTGATGCTTTTTTCCTGCACTGCTGATCCTCACCTCAACAAAGGTTAAAAAGGACATCTGGTGAGACCAAGTGGAGGCTCAGAGACCGCTTTGTAAAGCACCTGCACTCGGTTCGCGACAAACGACAACACCTTCCAGTTGCGAACCACTTCAACTCCCCCTCCCACTCCTTAGACGACATGTCCATCCTGGGCCTCCTCCAGCGTCACAATGATGCCACCTGGAAACTGGAGGAGCAGCACCTCATATTCCGCCTTGGGGAGCCTACAACCCAATGGTCTCAATGTGGACTTTACTAGTTTCAAAATCTCCCCACCCCCGGCCTCATCCCATGACCAACCTTCCCTCTCGTCCCCGCCTCCCTGACCTGTCCGTCTTCTCTCCCACCTATCTGCTCCTCTCACATCACTGACCAATCCCCACCACTGCCTACCTCCACTCACCTATCACCATCCACGTACCTTCCCTAGTCCCATCCCCCTCTCTATTTATTTCAGAGCTCCCTTCCCCTCCCCCATTTCTGAAGCAGGGTCCTACCTGAAATGTTAACTTTCCTGCTCCTCTGATGCTGCTTGGCCTGATGTGTTATCTCTGACTCCAGTATCGGCAGTTCTTACTATCTCTTAAAAAGGACTTGTTCTGTCACTGAGAGATTCTGAGTAGCTAAGCATCACCAAATTCAAGTACAAGAGTTGAAAAGTGAGCGAATGTTGTACTTAGAAAGGAGAGCATTGGTTGAGGTTGTGCATCGTGTGCAGAATGAAAAACAGAAGAGGTCCTTTGCAGGTCTGGGAGAGGGAGGGTCTGAGCTGGGGTAGGGTTGATTGTCGTGCCAGAAGATGCTGGCCATGGCTGAGAGTATGTGCAGGTCCTGACCCGAAACGTCAACTTTCCTGCTCCTCTGCTGCCTGGCCTGCTGTGTTCCTCCACCTCCACACTGTTATCTCTGAATGTTGTACTGATTCTTTTTGTGTTTGGCTGTAGAAGTTAATTTTGAACAGAAGACAGCAGGCTGTTGGATTGCCCTACTTGGTGGCCAACTGGTATAGAGAAAGTCTGTATCCATTGAAGGACTAGTCAACTTTGTTCTTCTCAGTGACTTAGCTACCTGAACTGGCTTGCTATTGGGCATTATGTGCTCAGTATTATAGCTTTTGATTTTAATTCCAAGAATGAAATGATCGATACATTATTTTTGCTTTATTTAGAGTTGGGTGAGAAGTCAGAAAATACTTATTTTGCTCTGACCATATCATAGCAGGTTGTCACCTCTCCAGGAATTAAAGAATAAGCTTCTGTACAGGGGAGAAAAATCATTATTTTTGAAATATTCTTGAACACTTTGTTTTTTTTCAATTATAAAGATATTGGAGAGGAGAAAGGGAGGGCCACTTGATTGACAGTCAAGAACAATCCAATTAGTCAATGAGGAATCTGATTCATTTCTCAAATGGTTTTGGGAAGGTAAGGCACTGAGATGAGTGTTGGACAATCAATATCAGGTGACGAGGGCAGGGCAACTGAAGGTAAATGTTTACGTGATGGCACCTCCAGGTTTATTGTCCAACAAAAATTTGTTTATCCTAGGTGTCTCACACAAGTGATACGTCAACACAAATCATGCCACCAAAGTTATTGCATTGCGTAAGCAATTCTGTTGACAAAGGCACAATGCCTTTTCAAACTGAAAGTGCTGCAACTGCGTAACAGACTGATTTGAACTTGGAGCAACAACACAAACTGATGTCGGAGGTGGGGGCCTTTTATCAAAACCTCTTACACAATTAAAACCTGTTGCTAAACTTCATCTGGTCAAGTCTTATTCTACCTCAATTTAATTCAGCTTCAGTTACACTTGTGTAGATCATTGAGAATACGGGCTTTTTTTTCACAGAACTCAGAGCTTAGAGTCGATTTATGAGAGGTGTTCAAGATTGTTAAGAGTTACTGCAGGGTAGATTAGTGATGGATGATTTCACTGATCAGTGAGACAAGGAAAGAAGTTTAACTTCCTGGAACACCCTCCCTAACAGTACACTCTGCACCCATCAGTTGGCAGCAGTTCAAGGAGATGACTCACTAACACCTTATCAAGGGCAGTTAGGGATGGGTAACAAATGTTGGCCTTGCTAGAGACATCCACAATTACAGAATAAAATAAATTAAGATCATTTCAAAAACAAAGGAATTATCCAAAAATGATCCTTTACACAAATAGACAGTTAGAATGTGAAATTCTCAGTATCAAACCATATTGAAACAGGATGCATCAATTCTTTAGGAAAAAAGAATGCATGAATCAGAAGGCTGTGCACTCCAGAAACCTGACCATACAGTCTAGTTTTACACCCCTAGTACATTACACAAGGAGGCCGTATTGTCAGAGGCTGAAATATACCTGTCTGGCCTCTCAGGTGGATATAAAAGACCCCATGCACTGTTAGCCTTACTTATCCCCTTCAAGCAACATTGCTGAAATAAACATTCTGATTATTATCTAGCCGCTGTTTGTGGGAACTTGCTGTATACAAATTGGCTGCAGTGTTTTCTGCATTACGGCAGTGATCACACTTTAGTGTACATGGTAATATGGCTATTTTATTCATTCACAGGATGCAGATGTCACTGGCAAGGTTAGCATTTATTGTCATCCCTAACTTCCTTTGAGAAGGTGTCAATGAGCTGCTTCCTCCAAGCACTGCAGTCTGTGTGATGAAATATCTCTGACTGTGGGATCAGCCCTAGTTTATACAGAAAGACACAGGCAGCAGGCACCTTGGAACACCATCATATGCGAGCTGGCCTTGAATGACACACACCCTCCTGATTTGGAAATATATTGTCATTCCTTTACCACTACAGCTTCAATTGAACAGTACAGCCAGAGTTACTGCATCATGCACATTTCAGTGGGGCTCAGAGAGGAAGCTCATCACCATCTTCTCCAGGGAGACTGTGGATGACGATAAATGCTGGCCTTGCCATTGACATCTGCATCCTGTGTATGAATTTTAAAAAAAAATGTTTTGGAATCCCCTTTCTAAACATGTCTGCTTCTCTATCTTTCCATCCTCCTTTAAACCTACTGCTTTGACCAAGTCTTTGGTCACCGGTCCTAATACCTCATTATGTGGTAAATTTTGACTGATGATGCTTCTTTTCTTACATTAAAGTTGCCGTATAAATGGAATTTGTTGTGTTTTTGTTCCTCAGGCAGGACCTAACTCAAGTCATAAATGAGCATCTTGCAATCATTCCTAAGGAATGAGTAGCCAGGGTGGTTGCCAGTTACCTTCATCTGTTTTGATTTTCAGGGGATATCATTCTAGGCAAGGCTTCATCTAAGGGTAAAGACCTATATCTACCCTTGGTGATAGTGGTCATGTAGAATCCACCCCCACCCCCAACAACTGGAAGAGCACAAAATCCAGACTGAAACCACCCAGTGGCAGTGCTGAGGGACGTTTACCCTGTCAGAGATACCATCTTTCAGATGAGATGTTAAAATGAGGCCTCATCTGGTCTCGCAAATGGTTGTGACAGAGCCCACGATATAATTTCAGACACAGAAAGGTGCTCCTCCCTACATCACCATTGTTGTAACCAAATTCATGGGTCATGGTTCTCACTGCTTTTTGTAATGCCTGGCTATATGTAAATTAGCTGCGTGTTTTCCAAATTGCTACAATGGCAAACATTTACGAACGCCTTGGGACATCTGGATTTTGTGAAAGATGCGATAGATTTTGGCTCTTTCTTTCAGCTCCAGTGGACAGGGCAGTCAGGGTAATGCAGAACTGCTGTAAAATGGAGACGCTCTTGTCAGTCCATCTGATCTAACTTTCCAAAGACTGACAGGTTAGCTTTAGTATTCCAAGAAAAGACACAGAGTGACAGATGACCTCAGCTTCTGACACCAGACGCTCAGCGTTATTGTCAGTGGGCTCGAGGCTCATTGTTTGGGAAGAGATCAGTCGTTCTCGTGTGTCAGAGCTGGTGACAGCACAAGATTGCTGAGTCCAAGCTGACTCACTTCAATGGCAACCTGATCACTTGGCCTATGTAAGCAATCTGATCAATAATTTCTCACGTACTGAACAGCTCAGACATGGTGCTGAACACAAGAACTCTTGGTATCAGGCTTTGACTGATGATGACAGCTTCTTGGATTGTTTGTAATAAAATAGCTAAAAATAACCGCAGCCCTTTCAGTTTATCAGCAACATGAGAACTCATGCCCTGCACAGTTTATTTGGCCTTGATGGGGGTAAGCAGAGGATTCGGGTATTGTACCTATTACTTTCACACCTTTGTATATGTTATAGGAGTGATTGGGTTTCACAGTGTCCGTGAGGTGCTTACTAGAGACTGGAAGGGGATTTACTGCTTATCAGTAAATGGACTCTGAACATCTGAGATCAACATGACACTGTGAAAAATTTCACTCCATACCTTCACACTCTTCCCTTGGAGAGTAATGTGAAACTGAGAAAGCATACTCAAGCTGCCAGGTCATGATGTACACAAGTATTCTGTGGCCATCTTTATATTAATCAATAGGGGGACATTAGTCCCATGGGAATGAGGGGTGAGCTTCTATGGGCTCCTATAGCCCCTAAACTGAGGTAGGGGAGCCGTTCATAGCCACTGGATGCAGGTATTCCACTAAACATCGTTCAGAGTCTGATCTTCACTCAGCAGGACAATTGGAGCAGGGATTTGAATCAGGACCGTCTGGTTCAGATTGGACAATGCTGTAAAACTGGGCTAAAGGCCACTGTGGTGTTACACTGCAGATTTCTCCATGTTACAGGGTGACAGTTTACCCTAAAATCACATCACCTGCAACTCCATGGGCCCGAAAAATGACAGAGCAATATATCAACTTATGTCACCACACTAAACCCATGGCTAGATAGAACCCCAAGAATTAAATGAGTGACATTTCTTTGGCTCATCCTTCCATCATGCTTGGGTTCAACCTCACAACGGAGTCTCAGATAAAGCACAATTTATTATATAGCACTAAGAGGTATGAAGATGTTGGGAAACCCAATACGTTTCAGGACAAGAGTGGTGCTTACCTAAGATCATTTTCTTTTTACAGCAGAGCAGTGTCAATTCAATAAACTAAAAGGCAAAGCTTGGGAGGGTCCTCAGGGTGTGCACTCACACGTCTTTGAAGCTGGAAGATCAAATAGAGGAGGTAAATAAGAAGAGTGATACCCGAAACGTTGACTGCTCCTTTCCTCCAGATGCTGCCTGGCCTGCTGTGTTCTTCCAGCCTCCTGTTCGTCTACCAAGAAAATATATGGGATCTTTAGCTTTGTAAATATGGTCATTGAATACAAAAATAAGACAGCTCTGTTTAACCTTCACCAATTTCTGGTTGGGCCTCACTTAAAATATTATGTAAAGGTCTTGGCAGCACACTTTAGGATAGTGTCCAGGTCCTCCAGAGAACCTCACAATTATGAGAAATTTTGACAGAACAACTAAATCCCCTGGCAAGAGGATGAGTAATCAGCGATCACAGATTCAAAATACTTCTCGAAAGAACTGGAAGAGAAATGAAAAATTTTGTTTTGCAGAGTTGTTACAAACTGAAAGTCTTTACCAGAACAGATAAGAGAATCTAAATCTATTGGAACATTTAAAAGGCAGTTGGGCATCTACCTGACTGAGGATTAGTTTGCAATTTTATGGCAAAAAGCTGTGGCGTAATTGGTCTAAATCGGATTGGTCTTTCAAAGAGCCAGGACAGGCACAATGGGCTGAATGGCCACCTGTGCTGGAAGATTCAATGATCTAAATTTTCTGGCAGGAGGCAGGAACTCAATGTTGTTGAGAGGGCGATATCCAGGCCTGAGCCTAAGCCGAAACCCCTGCCCATGAATCTCAAGAGGCCGGTGCTGTCTCAAGCATCTTGGAGATAACCTCCTAATTGGCCACCTCTATATTTGGCATCGGCTTTCTAAGGATAGTGAGGGAGTTCTTGGGGGGAGAGGAGGGCTCTGCTGAGGCAACAAGATGACTGCGAGGGCACTCAACATGAAGATGCTTCGTCTTTGTGTGTGTGTGTGTGAGAGATTTGGTGGGGAGTTGACCATGGATGCTGCCTCACATTCTGGCTGTGTCTTCTTTGAAGAATGGTGGGTGCAATGAAGCTCCCTACTTGGAATTTGATGGCTGCATTCAAGGAGCTGCTGCTGTGCTGCACACTCAGCAGCTGCCATTTCATGCTGAGATGCTGTTGACTCCTTTGGAAGATGGACCCAACTCTGTATTGGAGCTATTCCGCTGTCTCTTTACTGGTGCTCGGTCAAAATCCTGACATTCCCTTCCTAACAGCTAAAGGTCTGCAATAGTTCAAGCAGGCAGCTCACCACCACCTTCTCCAGATATATTAGGGAAGGGCAGTAAATGTTGGTCTAGCTGGCGATGTCCAGATCCCATGATCAAGTAGGGGCGGCACAGTGGCTCACTGGTTAGCACTGCAGCCTCACAGCGCCAGGGACCTGGGTTCAATTCCAGCCCCAGGTGACTGTCTGTGCGGAGTTTGCACATTCTCCCCGTGTCTGCGTGGGTTTCCTTCGGGTGCTCCGGTTTCCTCCCACAGTCCAAAGATGTGCAGGCTAAGTGGATTGGCTATGCTAAATTGCTGATAGTGTTCAGGGGTGTGTGGGTTATAGGGGGATGGGTCTGGGTGGGATGCTCCAAGGGTTGGTGTGGACTTGTTGGGCTGAAGGGCCTGTTTCCACACTGTAGGGATTCTAATTCTAATTCTTAATTCTAAAAATAAAATTCCCTTAATTATTTACCCACATCCATGAAGTGGGTCACTGATTTCATTCCAAACCAATTCCTTTGAAATGCCTCCTTAATCTCCCATGCTCCCCCCTTCACCAAAACCTGTCTCCAGAGGATATGGTAAATTCAACCCTATGATTCTATGATTCAAACAGGCTGTGGAGCATTGGTTACACAATGCTCTTACCCACTAGGGTGTGAATGTGGATCTCATTCATTGTAAAACCGACTGGCAGAAATCAAGAGTGCACCGCCCATGAACCTTGAGCTTCAAAACAAGTTGTTCAGAGTTCTTTCTTCTCCCTACAATATTTTTCTCCTTGCTAGGCAACAGATACTTTCATTTCTCAAGGAATAACCTGGAGAAACTTGCTAACTGGCAGAATCTGCTGCCCCTTCTCAATGTGCGCAGTGGAGTAAGGGATCCCACCAATCAACCAACAGGAGTGAGCTTGACCTCCGCTGTCCTGTTGTGTCCAAACAGGTCCTCCCTCCTTCTGTCCTGGTCTATTTCCATTAGACACCAGTCCTCTCCGACTGTAAAGCGCCACCCAGTGTGATGTGAAATGTTTCAGACCATAAGAATTTTGGAGTTGGCCCCCAGGCACTCAAACCTATTTCACTATTCAATTAAGTACAGAGTCTTTGTTCTATTTTACCCGCCATTGGTTCTCTAATGCTAAATATCTTTGCTTAAAAAAATCCACTAATCTCAGTCTTGAGATTTGCTTTTGTTCCCTATCCTCACTGAGTTAATGAGAGGAAGCATTTTAGATGTCCACTGCCATTTGTGTTGAATCAGACAGGCCCCAGCACTTGTTGAGTTAACTAATCTCAACCATGGCAACAAGTGCAGATATAAAAAGACCAGTTACTTATTGTAGTTAGGGATACAGATTACAGAAGTAAAAAGATATCAATATTGTACTAGGCTAAATGCCACATGTGTATGGGAAATTATTATGAGACTGGTTAAGTCGCAGGCTTATATGAGCTCCCCGTACTATTGCTCACTATCGAGTAGATTTGCTGCCACCTTCCTCATTCCTGATAGGGACGAAGATAGGCTGCTTGGCTGAGTACAGTAGGGGAAAACCACATGGCAGACGAGCAAGAAAAGACTCCTGACTTCAATGAGATGCAGTTTATTGTGTGATTGCAGTCATTTACAAGTTACACTGATATGTAGACATTCTTACAGAAACTTTGAGGAAGATCTGAATGGCAGGTCTAACTCCTTCGAGATACAACGCTGTTTGCTCCTAGGCCTATATGGCAACATCATAGTTGGTTATGCTTAAAGCACACTTCAGCATTAACCCTTTCACACCCTTGTATTCTTTATTCTCTGGCTGTGATGAGTAAGGTGGGCTTGGACTGTGCAATTAGCTTCAGCGTCTCTGATGCTGGATGGGGAGGTGCGAGATCTTTGTCCCTCAGTTCTCCTAGTGACCCCTTCCAGAAACTGTGTTACTTAGGGTTAGCGTGAGAACAGAGCTGGACTGTAAGAGGAAATAACAGAATGGATTTACATCTCTATCACATCTTTCACAACCTCAGTACACCACAAAACACTTTAAATTCAATCAAATACTTTTTGAAATAGTCATGTTGCAATATAGGCAATGCTTCAGTCAATTTAGATGCAACATGTTCCCACAAACAACAGGGTATTATTGACCATATAATCTATAAAACTGAATGTTTGTTGAGCATTATGTATTGGACAGGGACTGGAGGGAATGCCATGGTATTTGTTTTAATTTACACCTGAGAAGGTACATTGGGCTTTTGGTTAATGTCTCAACGGACAGAGCTGCACTATGTACTCAGGTCTTTCTGACTCATATGTGAGAGTGTTATCCATTGAGCTTCGGTTGACACCTTTTTAGTCCAAATGTTCAGCTCCTTGCTGCTTTGCCCTAGTTCATTTTTATGCCAACAAGAATCCTGGTGTCCGCTTCAATGCAAAGGGCCAAAGTGCAGGACACGACACCTTCAGAGAGAGAAGAGAAGCATGAACTTGACATTTCCAGTGATGTTATGCTTGAGTTTCAGAACTCTGTAAACTGCAAAGGGAGGAAAGCCCTTAAGGTCACAATTTTCTTCATCTTGAAATCCTGAAAAATTATCATAGAATAATAGAATAGTGAGGACACAGAATGAGGCCATTTGGCCTGTTGTGTAGGACCCCACTGTCTGCAAGAACAGCTTGACTAGTCACATTCTCTCCCTCATTCCCTGTGTTACTGGAAATTGTTTCTCTTCAAGTAATAATCTAGTTTTCTGGGAAAGCCAAGAATGAACACATTCTCAGGCGGTGCATTCTGGATCCAAACAACTCGCTGTGGAGACAAAGCATTCTTCCTTGTCACCATTGGTTCTTCTGCCATTCATCCTAAATTTATGTCTTCCGGTTCTTAACCTTTTCAAGCGTGCATTTTCTTCCAAGCTGAATCTTTCTGGTGTGCAGGCCCATGTGTGTCAGCTCAGCAGCACCGCTAGGCCATAAACTCCTGGTTCAAGTATCACGCTACAGATTGAGCACTTAAAAAACACAAGGCTGGGAGATCACTGTCCTGACAGAGGTGCTGTCTTTCAGGTGAGGTGTTAAACCGAGGTGCCATCTGCTTATTTATGAGGATTCCATGTCAAATGAGTTAACCCATTGTCCTTTGAGCTATTCCTCAATCACCATCACAAGAAAGAAACAATCTAGTCATTCTCACATTGTTGACTACATTCAGGATAAAACATTGTTGGCTGAAAATGGATATTAATCTGTGATTCCAATGCAGAACCAAGTGCCCATTCCAGCTGGCACTGCTGATCTGTTACCAATCCTAATTCATGCAGTGGAGATAATTGTGCCAATCCGATTAATGATCAGTTTATAGTATGCAGTGGGAGAGGAAAGGGAAGCCTTTTATTTTTGCTGTGCCTGATAATAACGTGCAGACATCAACCAAAGAATTACTGTTTTTGGCAATAACTTGCTGCCAAACAAGAAATGAATGAGCAGTTAATTTGTTGTTTGTGGCAAGCTACATATGAGCAGGCGGAGGTGAGTCAGCTCCCCGAGCCTGCCAAACCTTCAAATAGATCAAAATGATTGAAATTAGACATGGCTGATCTCATTCGTAACTGCATCTACTGGCATTGGCCAGGACTGTTATTATAGGGTAAAATGCACTGCCTGAATAATGTGTGAGTACAGTGGATATGCAGTTGTGAGTATGTGTAAGAGAGTGTACAGGATTGAGTGTGGTGGGCATGAGTGCCAGTGAGTGCAGGGCTGATATTAGTGCGGGTGGGTACTTTTAATCTAATTCACTCAGTGAGAAACTGAAGGAATCAGACTATTTTACTCCCACCCCAATGGACTTTCCATTGACTTCAATAGAGATTCAGCTTGCCTGGGCTGCAAGTCTGCAATATATATTAAAGGAGGGTATTCTTTTTCATTTAACCTATTTTTCCCAACCAACCTATTCAGAGATGTTATTACATTAAGCCTGGAGCAGGTGGGACTTGAATGCAGGCCTCCTGGTCCAGGGGTAGGAACACTACCACTGTGCCACACGTGGGCCTGAGATGGCTGAAAATTGAAGATCAGTGTAAACTGAAAGTGGATGGTATAAATTGGAGTGGTGATAGCAACCCAATCCAGTCAGACGCTTGCTGGGCTGATTCGGGTAAAATGATCCCATGTGTGTATGTTTATGTGTGTGTGTTTGCCTGTCTGTGTTTGTGAACGTGTGCTGGTGTATGTGTGTGTCTGCATGCTTGCCAGTCTCAGTAATGGTTTCTGTAAGTGTGGGTATGTGCATGCGTAACAGTGTGACTAGATATGTGTGTATGTCTGCAGAGGAACGTGTATATGAGTGTATGTAAATGTGGGTATATATAGTTGTGAACAAATATGAATTTTTCATTGAGTACAATTTATAAGTACATATGTGTGCATCTCTGCTAGTGGGTGTATGTAAGTTTGTGCATGGTGTATGATTGTGTATGTCTTTCAATGAGTGCGTATGTGCATGTCTGTCAGTGAATGTGTGTGTGTCTATGAGTGTCTGTGCGTGTCTCAGTGGATGTGTGTATGTGTTTTTCTCAGTGGTTGCTTGATCATGGATGTGTGATTATGTGCGTCATTGTCTGCCTGTGTGTCTCAGTGTGTGTGTCATCATATGCATGTGTATCACTGTGGGTACATCTATGAGTGTTTGATTGTGCATTTGTGTGTCTTAGTGAGTGTGTGTATGTATGAGTGTGTGTGTGTGGTCTTGTGTGTATGTGTGCCTCAATGGGTGTATGCATGAGTGTATTCCTGTCCTTCAGTGAGTGTGTGTATGAGTGTATGGTTGTCCAACAATGAGTGTGTGATTGTATGTGTGTGTGCGCATGTCTAGTGCTGACTGCTAATTATTGTCACAGCTCTCTAATTGCTGCAGGTTTGTCTTACACTGATATCATGTGCTCAGAGTGGCTTGTTCACTCAAAACCCCATTAGGATTTGTCAGCATTCCAAATGAAAAGAAACCACAATGGCCTAACCAAATTAATCTGCGCCATTTATTTGCTAAGCAGTGCCTGATTGCATAGCAAGATGGAAATCTGACAAGGCCTGCAATGTGTTAGGTAACAAGTGCCTGCTTCTTAGTTAATTGCAATTCTTGATTAATTCTTTCTGCTGTGTCTCTCAGTTTAGGACAAATTTACTTATAAAGATGATGTTTTACATTCTGGCCTGCAAACAGAGGTCTTTTGATAGAATTTGTGTAGAAAGCATAAACTGAACAGAACTGGTCATTCAAGTCCAAGCCTGTCCGTGCACATGAAGAATGCAACTGGGGAATTAATATTTTGCATCAGTTTTCTCTGGAGATCACTATAAACATCCAAAGGATATCCGATAAGCATCCGCTAATGGGAGAAAAGATCTAATATCAGTGTCTATCACTTGTGACAAAGTATTTGATGGGACCGCAGGTAGACAGGTCACCAGTGCCTGATGGCCTGTATCCAAGGGTTTTAAAGAAAGTGGCTGCTGAGGAAGTGCAGGCGTTGGTCCAAATATTTCAGAACCTACTGGATTTTAGGAGGGTTCTAGCCGTTGGGAAAACCATTAATGTGACACCCCTGTTCAAGAGGAGGGAGACAGAAAGCAGGAAACTATAGGTTAGTTAGACTAACACTTGTCATTAGAAAAACGTTAGAGTCCATTATCCGGGGGAAATAGAAGGACAATTAAAAAAACATAATGCAATCAAAGTCAACATGGTTTTGTGAAAAGGAGATCATGTTTGACAAATTTGTTAAAGTTCTTTGAAGTTATATCTGAAATAATTCCATAGGGTCTGGTATGCCATCACCAAGTCACCCTTTAATTACACATGGAGAGTCCTTGACAATGATCCAGCTCCCTCAGAGCCACCTCTCAGAGTGATCAGAACCTCTGACACATTTATATCTGTCAGCCAGGACTCCCTGATTGGACCAGATTAACAGCCCCAGTCAGGGACCTCACCATCTACGATTGACCTTGTTACAATCACTACAAAAATAAGCAGAATTGATTCAGGGGAATCAGTAGATATAGTGTATTTGGATTACCTAGAGGTATTCAGTAAGTTTGCACGTAAAAGGTTATGTCACAACGTAGGAGCTCATGAGATTGGGGGTAATATATTAGCATTGATTGTGGATCAGTTAAAACAGAGCAGACAAAGAGTTGGGAGTAATGGGTCTTTTTCAGGTTGGAAATATATAACTAGTGGAGTGTCGCAAGGATCAGTCTTGGGTCTCATTTATTTGCGTTCTATACTAATGAATTAGAGGAGAGGGCAGAGTGTAATGTATCTAAAATTGCTGATGATCCAAAAGTAGGTGAGATGGCATGCTGCAATAAGGTCATAAGGTATCTCCAAAGGAATATAAATAGGCTGAAAGAGTAGACAAAACCTTGAGTTTTGGAGTTTAAATTACAGAAGTGTAAAGTCATGCACTTTGATAGGGAGAATCAAAAGACGTTCTGCAAAAATGTGCAGCACAGGAGGATCTGGGTGTTCTTGTTCATGAAACACAAAATGTTAGCATGCAGGTGCAGCAAGTAATTAAAAGGGCAAGTGGTATTTTGGCTTTAATTGATAACGGATTGAAGTTTAAAAATAGAGTAGTTTTGTTACAACTGGACAAGGTATTGGTGAAGTCGCATCTGCAGTGACTGTTGACAGTTTTTGGTCTAATTTTTTTACCCTTTATTGAAGAAAGGATAAACATGTTAAGCCTTTATTCATTAATGTTTAGAAGGATAAGGAGTAATCTTATTGAGAGATGCAAGGTTCTGCGGGTGCTTGACAGGGTAGATGTTGAGAAGATATTTCCACTAGTGGGAAATCTCAAACTAGGGGGCAGAGTTATAGAATGAGGGGATGCGTAATTAAAATTAAGATGCAAGAAATTTCTAGAATTCTCAAGATCAGAGAATTGTGGAGGCTAGGTCACTGGAAGTATGAAAGTGAAGAGGTAGAGTTTTGGTATATCAAGCTATAATGAGCTAGTATGCAGGATGCAGGAAATGGGTCTCATGGACAAATTAAACTTGGAGAGGCCACAAGACACAAACGGAGAGAAACTAGAGAAAGATACTTGCGCTGGTTTGGGCCAGGGGAAATGACTGAGGTTTGGCTTGGTGAGCTAGGGGAAGTGAAGGAAGTGGCAGCAGAAGCTGATCACAAAGATATTCATGGGCCTTTCTGACTTGTTGGGCTTTAGGTAGAGGAGGCAGGGGAGAAGATTTTGAGATGACCATTTGCAGCAGAAAAAGGAAGCTGTAAATCTTTTTTTTATTGATAATTCTGGAAAAGTGATTGTCTTCACGAATCATAGCAAGACTTGATGATGCAATGAGATCTGGCAATGAGAGGCTAAACCAGATGTTCATCATAAATGTCCAAGTCTGCATCCCTTTGGACTTAAGGGAGCAGAGGTGCAGGTCATACCAAAGGCAGAGGTCAGTTAGCTTGGATGGGTAGTTTGAGATGCAGTGTAATGCCAACAGCACAGGTTTGATTCCCACACCAGCTGAGGTTACTATGAAGGTCCTACCTTCTCAACCTCTCCCCTTGCCTAAGGTGTAGTGACTCTCACCACCACCAGTTGTCTATCTGTCTCTCTCTCTCCAATGAGAGAGCAGCCCTATGGTCTGATGACTTTACCATGCCAAGGGCAATAACCAGGGTTTGAGTGTAATGGTTTTAATGGGGCCTGGAGTATCAAAGATAGAGGTTAGTGTATGGTTGAGCAGAACAGTGGCTGCAGAAGTGTCATAGTGAATGGAGAGACTGTGGCTGGACAATTGGATTTTGAAAGGATGGATTTTGAAAGTGCAGTATTGATTGAATTGGGGAGAAAAGGGGCCAATACAGAAGGAGATGGTGAGGAGAGAAAAGATGAGTGGAGAATAATACAAAGAAGTGATTGGAAATGGCCTTAGCTGGGAGTTTATGGCAGCAGCAAAGTCATGTGAGATGGCAAGATCCAGGAGTGGTCATGAATATGTAGTGGGGAGTTTATACAGAAGGAAGTTTATATGGAGAGTTCAGTGGAGAGCCTGAGAGAGGAAAGCCCTGAAGATATCAGTGAGGAACTGAGTACCATGCTTAGGGGACTGGTGAAGAATTATAGTTTTAATTGGGGTGGAACAAGGTGCGATACTTAAAGGATGAGAATGTGTCAGAGGAGCAGGAGCACAGGCAAAGCAGCAACTTAGGGATAGAGCCATACCATCACCAAAAAGGCTTTGGCAAGGCCAAGAGATGAAAAATTCAAAATTAGCACTAGTCATGGTACTGGTAGAGCAGAATGTGAGAGGGTTTGTCAGGCGGGAAACGAGGTATCCCTCAAAGCTGCTCAAGGACTATCAGACAGGCTAGGAGAATTTGCCCAGATAAGGGAACAGGATTCAAATCCTGAACAGACATGTGCCACTATCAAGAGAGTGGAAGACAAGAGTCTGTGGGATAAACAACAAGCCTTAGGATCTTCGAAGCAGAGATTTTGTGATGATGTTAATGCTCTAATTTGACTGTCTGCCCTATATACATTTGTGAAAAAATATGATATTTAAGGAGAATGTAGTGTACTAAATACTCATTTTGACATTTAATTCTCTAATCCAGGGAGGGAACTCAGGGCTTTGCATTATCCTTGGCTTGTGTGTAAGTCTGCAGAAAGACTTAATCACTTGTCATAACTGTCAATGCTTCAATTCATCACTGGCCAGAGGCGCTAATCTGTGTTGCTTGTAGTAATTCCTGTCTGCCACGATTCACCATGTCAGTGGGCAGCCAAGCCAGACTAATTAAAGATAGCAACTGGTGGCAGCTGTCTGCCCGCAGCTTCTGGTCAGTAAAACACAGGACAATGCAGGCACGGAGGAAATTAATGACACATGCTTGGGACTGAGTGAGCTGTTAGCCAAAGCAGTGATCTGGAACTGCCTTTCCAATATACTCATGCGCACACAAATATACATGCACATGCAGATACAAACATCCGTCACATACACATACTTCGATATAAACAGGAGAATGCATATACATTACACTTTATTTGAGTTGTCCCCTTCCTTTCCTTCCCTGAATGTGCCGATCCATTCTAGGATCTTGCAGCTCTTTGCACTCACATCTATTGGTCAATTTACCTACCAGAAGCATGAACCCTAGCTCATTTTCCCTCCTAGTGCACTTCTCATTCCTTACTTTTCATACCTAGATGCACTGAATTAAACTGTATGCCCCACTCTTGCATTTTGTTTCACTTAGCAAAATAAATAAGGTTTTATTCAGGAAAATCTCAAATTCCCGTTTACCATAAGCCTAGAGTCCAACAAAACAGCTAAAACTGATAATCGTAGTGATAGTAGGAGTGAGAGAGAGCCATCTGTTTTCTTGACAGACTGTGTCTCAGTGGATAGCATTCTCAGCTCTACACCTCAGGTTGTATTCAGTGACTTGAGTGTAAAATCCAGGTCTCGAATTCCAGTCCTGCACTGAGGATGTGCAGCACTGCAAGAACATGGTATCTTTAGGATGTAGAGTTAAAGTGAAATTTCACCTCCTCTCTCAGGGGAATGTAAAGGTCCCATGGCAATATTCAAAGACTAGCATGAGATTGTCATTCTTATCCCATGACCAAGATCGTTCAGATTATGTGGGCATTCAACTTGTTGCTATTTCTCAGATCCCTGCTGTGTGGCAATTAGTTGCAATTTTAACCTGTGTCCTGTGCAGCAAACAGGTGTGGAGTCACAGTGAGCGTGGAAAAGTAAGTTAAGATAAGGGTTTAAATCTGAGTTCTACAGGCCTTTTCTGAGAACGTTAAAGTATCTGGCTACTAACATGGGCAGCTAATCTTCTGCCCAGGGTCAAAATCAACAGGTCCCTGGTTGTCAACATGCAATGCAGCATTTGGGCTGATGATGTGGCTTAAACTTTGAAGGACTGGGTGAATTGTCAAGTTGAAACTGTTCTTTCTCAGCAGGTATCCATGTAGAGAGTGGAAGCGGCTATTTATTTTGATAGCACAACAAGATTTATTGAGTGTGTAGTACAGCAGTGTTGCCACATCCAGCTCTGACCTCCTGTGATGTTTATTATAGCTCTTACTTTGTTCTTTATTCATACATTGTGATGCAAATAATGAAATATGCTGAATACTATCTCTCACTGGCAAACAAATGCTGCACACTCAGCAGTACTCAGTACGTAGTGGCTATTGAGCAGACTTGAACTTAATGTGTTAGAACGATGAAATTCTGAAACTCTGAAATTCCCTCCCTCAACCTCTTTAACTGCTCTTATCCTATAAGACTTAAAACATAAACCTTTGATCAAGCTTTTAGTCATATGCCCTAATGTATCCCTATGGAACTTGGTGTCAAATTTTGTTTGATGACACTACTATGAAGTATCTTGGGATGTTTTACCATATTAAAGGCACTATATAAATGAAACTTTTATTGTAATACTACACATATTATTGGCAATTATAAAATGAAAAACCATCTCCAGATACATTTAACTACGCTTCTCTTTGAAGTTTCATGTTCATTGAGGGCATTGTATACTCCTTTACAAAGAATGGGATGATTTTCTACATTTCCACTCGCTGTCCCTGTAGCATGCACTCCCAGATAAGGAATAGTTAGACAAAGATTTAATTTGTCCTTCAGTGAGTCTTCAAGCCAACCTTGGAAGGACCCCAAGATGCTGATGTTTCCAGACTCTGCACTAATTAGTTATTTGGTATCTTTCAAGTGAGATTATCATGTGATGAATTAAGTCAATACTTTGTGATGTGAACTTTTGGACTTGGTGACATTTGGTTTAGTTCGAAAAGAACTTATTTTGAGTTGTGGTGGTAGGAGAATCATATGACAGTGAAAATTAGGTGAAGCAAGGCTTTGACTTTGATGCTCCTCCTTGGAAATCTGCCAATGTTCCATTTCTCAGGTGCAAGCATCATGAATAATCATGTGTCTGAAGTTCAACGAGGTCCCCACCACCTGGGAATCATAATCCAATAAAAGTCAGCACCTTCAGAGTATGGTTGAATTAAGGGGAAGGAAGACCCTGTCACTGCATCTGAGTAGGATGAAATTATTCTTGGGCATTATTGGAAAATAATCAATTGGCTGTTCCTAAGGTGTAAAACAGGCTGTTGGTTCACTATCACCCATCTTTCAATCCATGCCAATTTCATCACCACCAGGTGATTTAAACCTTTCAGAATCATCTGTCTCATAAAGATTATAACTCTGCATTTCTGCTAAAACCCAAGTAGATCAATATGTTTATAAACCAGAGCAGGGCTGCCTTCTGAAAATGTCAAACTTCCTGCAGTCAGATTGGCTTCACGCCTTGGGATTTATCTCTATGACCCAATGGATCTGACCTGGGTTGAAGCCAACTCCAGATTAGGATACATCGCAGCGAGTGCCAGAGGTGAAAGTTGGCTGGTGAATGAAGATGTCATTTCACCAGTCCCAGCCCAAAGGAGGAGATTGTCTGGTCTAACAGCTGGCACAAAGTTCCCTCTCACAGTCCAGTCTTTGCCTGGCTTCAGAACTAGAGGTTTTCTCAGCTCTGATGATTGCTTTATTTTATGGTTCTTTTTCCCTCTTGCTTTAAAGTATTGAATGTTGAATGGAATATTCAGATGTAAAGTAGCCAGCAGTTGGTTAGTGCACAAAGCCCACTTGCTTCCTAGTGTCCTGTGCTTTGAACACAAAAATTCTCTTGTGTCTTGTGTTAGCAAGACAGAGCTTTTGTTTTTTCTCTAGGTCTTCAGACATGTAATGAAACAATTGTAGTAAGGTGCTGTTGGTTTCCGTCGGTCTGACACCCCACCCATTAGTGCCATTGTGAAGAAACATCTCTGTTAGCTAGGAAACAGTAGATTGAGGGAGTTCAGGAGTTTCTCAGGTTTGAGTCAGAGCAGGAGATGGGCTGATAATACAGGGATGAAGATGATAGTGTTCCATGTGCTTTCCTAGCAAGTACACTTTTATTATAATCATTGTGGATATTGTTATAGGCAACATGCAATGAAAGTAGTGGTCCTCAGAAATATAGGCCTACTATGCTTGAGAAAGGACCAAGAATCTTCCACCATACCTGGCACATCATCCGGCATTAATGGAGATTTGGTCTCAATCAATTTGATGCCAGAGAGCTTTGGAACCATAAATTCAAAGTTACCTGTTTCTTGCTAGTTCACTGCACTTGCCATATATCATGTTCCAAAGTAAGTATGCTGCACTCCAAGATATTACTTTCTGAAATAAATCTTTGTAGTTGAATGAGCCAATACTAACAGTGCACAGCAAGCTTCCACAAGCAGGCATATTGTAATAATCAAATTAACTTTTTTAATGACAGTGACTGAGGTATACGTGTTGGCCACGTGTGTGAAGCTGGAAAAGCACGGCAAGTCAGACAGCATCCGAGAATCAGGAAAGTCAATGTTTCGGGCCGATGCTGTCTGACCTGCTGTGCTTTTCCAGCTTCACATCGATTGACTCTGGCTTCCAGCATCTGCAGTCCTTACTGTCTCCAAACCACTGGAGAGAATCCTTCTTCAAACTAGTACCATTGGATCTACTATGCCCACCTGAGAGGGCAGGTATGGCCTTAATGATTCATCTGGGAGACAACACCTCAGACAGCCTAACTCAGCATTAGCAATAATGTTTCAGATCCTTGTAGTTTTCTGACTCAGAGGGAGAGTGCTACCCACTCATTCACCTTTAGTGTAAATTGACACTGGCGCCTAATAATCTTCCCATTCCCTTTCCTTCTGCTGTAAGTGGGGTAATAGTGCAAACCTTAATTGTCTGCCTGGTTCTGGAGTGTTCTCCTTATCAAGCATCTGTCTGTTCTGAAACAAAAACAGAAATTGCTGGAGAAACTCAACAAGCATATTCTGAAGCACGGTCACTGGACTCAAAACGTCAACTCTGCTCTGTCTACACAGATGCTGCCAGACCTGCTGAGTTTTTCCAGCAATTTCTGTTTCTGCTTCTGTTTCAGATCTCGGCATCCACAGTTCTTTGTCTTATTTTACCCGTCTGTTCAGATTGGCTTTGGAAGCAGTCTGGCAGGAGAGCTGTTAACTGGGATTAACGAGGAATGGCTCTAATGATTAAGTGAAGTCACTGTGTTGCAGAATGAAATATTGCTTTGAGAGAGCATGGACTGATTAGATTTAACAAGGAGGTTTTGTCTACATTGGCTCGACAGTCTGTGTAGAATCAGTGCGCTCTATGTGAGCAGGGAGCCTCCGCTTACAGTACGGAGATCTCCAGATGGAGATAGAAGGAATTAGATTAAGCTTTGATTATCAAGAAGCAGCTTAAATATAAGAAGTAGGCCATGGAGTTTTCTATGGATTAAGGTCGTTGGATGCTATTAACCTGGAGGTGAGGGAGAACTCGTCTGGGGAAAGTGGAACAAGATAACATGATGTTAAAATAAATTCAATTGTATCAAAAACTGCAAGGGGAATATATAGATTCTCTGCTGCTCAAAACCTGGTTGAGGTATACTGTGCTGACGCAGAGTCGTAGAAGAATACTATTTAGCCCATCATTTCTGTGTCAACTCATCATAAGAGCTATCTAATTTGTCCCGCTACCTGTTTCAGTTCCTCATTGACCTGCAAGTCAAGTATTCATCCAAATATGTCTTTGGAATTTATGATTGAATATGGCTTCTACCACCCTTTCTTGAATAGTTTGGTTTTCCATCTGGGTTTCAGCCCCATGTATTATGCTGGTGCGAGGAAATGCAATTTGGGTTCTAACCAACTGGAACTTCCCCGATCAAACTGCAATCATCACCACACACTGGGGATGCTTATCAGCAGTACAGCTGCTCATGAACAGCCTGTCAGAAAGGTGGTGAAGTGGAAATGTCTGTAGCTGGAAGTCTGGCAGTGCTGCAATCCTCTTTGTAGAACCACCAGCTGAGAGAGTTGGGGTGGCTACCAGAGACATGTTATGGAAACACCATCAAAGAAATATGTAACAGGGAGCATGTCCAGATAATACAAATGGCAATTGTGTTCAGGTAGTATAACAGACATTACACACTCATTTTGTGATGTAACAGGTAATGCGCCAGCTGCAAATTAGGTATGGGTTTAAACTTGTAATTCCCAGCATTCTGAAACGGACTTCCTGCATTACATCATGCAGCTCCGATTTCCTCAATGCTAGATAAATTTCTGGGAAATTAGAAAGTTAAAAAAAAACAAGAAACTGATAATCCAAGAGATCTTCTGATTGAAATAAATTAGTGGCTGAATTAAAAGTGAAGGCACTAAAATTAGCCTCTCCCATTTTGAATGTCCTTGATAAGGAACAAACCAGTTTTAGTTCACTTGGACTGAGTGTAGAAGGCGTATTTCATAAACACATTGCCTGGCTAGAAGTGTTATAGGTAACCCACACTGTTAAATGTTGACAATAAGTGGTCAAAATGTTCAGTGACGAGGAGCATGACCCAGGGGCTGGGTGTAATAGCGAGTTTGTAACCCAAATGCCAAGAATGCAAATCCTGATTTGAAATGGATCTCCATGAATCTGGTAACTGAAAAAAAATAAACTGCCAACTAGTTTGTTAATGTCTCAAAGAAAGAAAGAAAGCCTGAAACTCCTCTTACTTCAACACACGTATTAGGGCAGTTCACATGACATGTACCACCATTGTCATAAGCACTGCAAGAGTGAAGGAAAAGGTGCAGGAGAGCCTTCTCCAGGCACCTTGCCTGCAATATCCCTATCCTATCAGCCAGAGAGACCAAAAAGGAGGTTTGAAGAGATAAAAGGTACTGCAGATGCTGGAGAATCCGAGATAACAAGCATGGGGCTGGATGAACACAGCAGGTCAAGCAGCATCATAGGAGCGGGAAAACTTGACGTTTCGGGCCTAGACCCTTCATCAGAAAAAAGATTTGCCAATTTAGCTGATCTTGGCTGCGGAATTAGATTGTACAAACTATCAATGTTGGTTTCACGTGAAAGAGAAAGATACTACTGTGAGCATCCAAATAAATTTGCTGTGGTGTCTGGGGATCAGGAGAGGGCAGTAACTCACTGTTTTGGTTCACACCAAGTAAATGACTGCTTGGGTGAGATGGTGGACCGTGATCGTCAACGGAACAAGAGCCAAGGGCCACAGAAAGGGGAGAAACTGGAACAAATCAATAAACAGGCTTTAATTCAAGGCTCCTTTGTTAGCCAAGATCTTTCTTTCAACTACTCTAGAGATTTGAACACAAAAATTTAAACTAATATTCCGGTGCAGTATTGAGGGAGCACTGCTCTGTTAGAGCAGCTACTTTTCAGAACAGGCAGTAAACACAGACCCTGTTTTTAGTATTGGTTGGATGTACAAGATCTTAAAGCATGATTTTTGAGGAAGACTGCAGACTAGAGTCCTCCCTATCTTCCTGGCCAATGTTTATCCTTCAACGTACATCACTATGGAACGTGGCTAATTATGAGAGCTAGCTGTGCGCAAACATTGTAGTACATTGCAGTTCAAGATCTATTCATTGGCTGTAAAATGCTCCTAAACATTCTCAGGTTGAGAAAGGCACGATGGAAAGATAAATCTTTATTTTTGAATAACTCATCTGCACTACAGCATTTCAGACGATGCAGAACTTCCCTGAGATTCAGCCTGCCCTGAGATGCTATAAAATACTGAATTAAGTCAAACAAAATGACTGCACCTCAAAAGTAATACTTCATTGGCTGTAAAGTACTTTGAGAATGTGAATGATGATACATAATTGGAACACTTCCTTTTTTTTCAGATGTAGTGCTGGAACAGAAATTAGATATAAATCCTCCATACGGGACTCCAGATGAAGTGTTTCCACTGTCACTCACTAATCAAATGTTTTCAGGGGCCAGCTTTATGGCAGTGAGGAGTAAAGGGAGGAAGAGTATGGGAGTAAGAGAGCAGTTGCACTGAAGGATAATAGATGAGTATATTAGAGAATATCAATAGATTTGACTGCGGGACACATACAATGAAGATAGTTCAGTAAAGATGACTGGCTGGTTGAGCTGTGCTGCATTTACCATTAATCTATTATGAGAGCTTCAGCAGTGTATCTTTGAAAAGAAATAGCACATCTCCATTCAGGGACATGTCATCACATTCTTGAATGTGTGGCTGAGATGCCAGCCTGCTGGCAAAGGTTGCCTACTAGTTACTTGTTGACACCACAAGACCAATTACATTATAAGGCATAAGAAATAGGACCAGGAGTAGGTCATATGATACATGATAACAAGCATGGGGCTGGATGAACACAGCAGGTCAAGCAGCATCATAGGAGCAGGAAAACTTGACGTTTCGGGCCTAAACCCTTCATCAGAAATGGGGGAGGGGAAGAGGGTTCTGAAATAAATAAGGAGAGAGGGGGAGGCGGATAGA
>JAHRHZ010000026.1:16298072-16367484 GCA_024137785.1 Ginglymostoma cirratum
CCATTTCTGAAGAAGGGTCTAGACCCGAAACGTAAGCTTTCCTGCTCCTCTGATGCTGCTTGGCCTGCTGTGTTTATCCAGCTCTACACCTTGTTGTCTCAGATTCTCCAGCATCGGCAGTTCCTACAATCTCTGCAACACTTTGACTAGGTTGTTCTGACTATCCCCCCTTTTTATATCTCTCATAATTTTATATTCTTCTTTCGGGTTGCTCCTCAGCCTCTGATGCTGTAGCAAAAACAATCTATGTTTGTTCAACCTCTCCTTATAGCTACTACACTCCAATCCAGGCAACATCCTAGTAAACCTCTTTTGCACCCTCTCCAATGCCTCTACTTCCTTCCTATAGTGTGCATACCAGAACTGCACACAATACTTCAAAAGTGGCCTAACTAAATATTGAGGCCTAAACAAGACCAAACATGACTTGCCACATTTTATATCCAGTGCCTGGACTGATAAAGGCAAGCATGCCATATGCTTTCTTTATCACTTTATCCACTTGAGCTTCCACTTTCAGTGAACCATGGACTTGCACTTCAAGATCCCTCTGTATGTCAATGCTGCTAAGGGTCCTGCCATGTACTGTATAGTTCCCTTTTGCATTTGACCGCCAAAAATGCATCACCTGACACCTGTCTGGATTAAACTCCATCTGCTATTTCTCCACCCAGCTTTCTGACTGATTTATATCCTGCTGTATCATTTGATAACCTTCCTCACTATCAGAACTCCACAACTTTTCATGTTGTCTGCAAACTTGATATTCAGACCATCTACATTTTCATCCAAATCATTCATAAATATTGCAAACAACGAAGGTCTCAACATTGATCCTTGCAGAACACCACTAGTCACAAATTTACGGTCAGGAAAACATCCCTCCACAACTCCTGTCTATCTTCTACAACCAAGCCAATTTTGTATCCAACATACCAACTCACTGAGGGTCTCATGTGATGTAATTTTGGACAAGCTAACCATGAGGGACCTTGTCAAGTGCTCTTGTAATGTCCATGTAGACTACTTCCGACCCTCAAACAAGTTTGTCACTTCCTTAGAAAACTCAAACAAATTTGTGAGACAAAGCCTTCCCTGCACAAAACCATGGTGACTATCACTGATAATCCATTCATTTCCAAACACAAGTAAATCCTGTCCTTAGGAATCTTCTCCAATAACTTCTCTACCGTTTATGTAAGGCTGACCAGTCTATCATTTCCTGGATTATCTCTGTTGGCCTTTTTAAACAAAGGAACAACATTGGCTATTCTCCAGTTTTCTGAGAGCTTACCTGTGGCTAAGGAGAATAGAAAGGTCTGTATCAAGGCCCCAGAAATCTCCTCCCTTGTGTTCCGCAGTATTCTGGATAGATCCCTTAAGGCCCTGGAGACTTATCTACCTTAATGTTTTTCAAGACACCTAACACCTCCATCTTCTTAATATTGACATGTGGTAATTATGCAGCTAAACTGAATTTTCAGAATCAAAGGAGAGTCATATGAGACTTGAAATGTTAACATTGTCTCTCTCTCTCTCTCTCTCTGTATATAGATGCTGCCATCGTTTCTGTTTTTATTTCAGATTTCCAGCATTGCAGTATTTTTGCTTTTACTTCATTATAAATCTACCTCTAATAAACAATTAATCTGTATTAAATAATTGGCTCAAAAACTTATGATGCAGGAAGTTCAAATGATAAATTTAATTGTGTGAACTTTGCACACTCCTGATTTAGAGCGATGCCCAATTTGCCCTGAAGTGACACTATTACATGAATAGGAGAAGCAACATTTGTTAAAATCACAAGAAACTGAGTGATGATTGCACTAACATCCTCACATCTGAAATGGTGATCTCATTGTTTATGAGACAGATGGTTTATTTATGGCACATTGCTGGACGGTGGTAATGAGGGATGATTGAAGTTGCACGTGGACAGAACTGAAAGTGTGGAGCTACTGTCATATGGAATTGAAGTCAGAAAAGACATAACAAAATGGTATAAACAGAGACTCGTAGGGAGACTTCAATATGAATAGCTTATAGGATGTTTTCTCATCCTGTAGAAACAAACACAATGTGTGAAAGAAAAGTATAACATGGTCATTGAGAACGGTTGGACATTTGCAAATGAGAGCTTTAAGTCCAGCTATCCTGAGATAGACACAAAAATGAAACAATTTATGAACAATACTAATTTATAATGTAAATCCATTTTTAAAAACGCTCTCTTGATGATAAACCTGTCACATTTACTGCATAGGTTGTTTTATCACCAGGACAAAGCAACAGCTAAAATATTTGGCTCCTACCAGCCCAAATGTGCCAAACCCTACTGTTCATCATATTGTATAACTGAAGCAATTTTACAGCCTCTTATAATAACATGGCTAGTCTTACCAACTGATTAAACCTGAGGGAAAATGTGTTTTCTTTAAGGAACTGCATTTAGCTTGGCCAGTGCGCACATATGCTGTATGTGTGCGTGTGTTTAAAGCATACTGTTACACACATAGTTTTGATGAAACATTTAAATATTTCATTTCCCTCCTGAGATTTAAACAACTAATGAGAAGAACCAGAAGACTATTAAGAGTGTAGAGGGAGGTAGGAATGGGTGGGTTTGAGGAAGGTGCAGACAGGGGTGACAGGAGATTTTGATACAGTATGGTGAAGTGCGCTTTTAGCATCTGCATAGAGTATAACTCAGGAAAGCCAAAACAGAGCTTGTATCTGCACCTCTGGCTTCTTAGCTGGTTTTTCGGCCTGAATATCATTCATTCTGACGAACAGGCCTCAGCACTATTATTTTCACAAGTGGTGACTAATAAAAATGGGGTATGTGGCACCGGCAAGCTCATGGAGGATGTGATTTGCATCGAAAATATCCGAATGAAACAAGTGATAATTGTAGGAATCCCTGGACCCCAAATACAGGTTATTATATGTTGAATTATAACAGTAATCTGGAACATAAATCTTTTTTTAATTTTAAATTGAAAAGAAATCCAAAGATTATTTTTCTTACATTTTACTTAAGCTGGGGGCTTGAGCGTTTAACAAGCAGTGATTTGGAGCATCTTTGAATGTGTAAGTTCGGGAGAGGGAAGCATAAATCATTACAATAGAATAAATAGAGGAATGAAAATAAAAGTTAGAAACGTAAATTTGAATATATTTCGAAAGGTTTGATTTGTAGGAAGAATCTAAGGATTGGTCTTAAACAAAATCAGCACTGGATTCAACACTAAATTTATTCACTGCAGCAATTTAAACAAGTAATTGCCATAAATATAATTCCCAAACGATGATCTTATTCACTTCTCAAATCCTCAAACTCCAGCACAGGAGTCATTTAAAAAAAAATTAACAAATGTAGAATCAGGCTAGTACTTTCTGTTGTTCCTGAGTATACACTACATCGACTCCTTGTAGGGAGAATTGGCGAGCAAAGAATATTGCCATTGTTCAACAAGAGGAGGGGTTAACTGGAGGAAAATGCAAGTGATTAAACTGCTATCACCATTCTTCTATCAAGGTAAAGCCTGATACTTATAGTGCTTGTGTTTTCAAAAAAAAAGATAAAAAACATTGAATGCATATTGAGGAGAATAATATAAATTGTCTGAATATGTTTGTGGTAAGCGAAGCATTTAAATATAAGTTACTTTTTCAAAAAAGTGAAATCTAAGATGATGAGAAACAATTTTGGGAATTTGATTTTGTTTTTACCAAGCCATCACGATAAAAAAGGACTGGTGCATTCTTTCTGTATCTCTGCTAAGTTGTTGACGCCTCATAGTGAAAAGAGATAAAATGATCAAAATGGTCATTAAAAAAGTCTGGACAAGACCGGATGATTTTTAAAAGGGGAGCTAAGGACTAAATTGTTCACAGGTCATTAGGTTCATTCGTAGTACCAGACATTTGGAAATTTTCAAAAAATTTCAGAGGCATGATTCATAGAATGAAAGCTTAAAATCTTCAGTAGGAAAATGTTACAATTGACCATAAAATAAGTTGTTCAAGCATAATTAACTAAAAGGAAGGAGGGCAAAGGTCCAAACCTGCATGAGTTTGTGAAAAGCAAAACATAATGCGTTGTGAGGTGTAATGCTTTGGAGATGTAAAAGAATTAATAAAATGTTCATGTTTCATATGCTAAATACCTTGCCAATCAAAAGAAATTATTTACATTTATATAGTTCCATTTTATGACCTAAAGACCTTCCGAAATACTTCACAGCCAGTGAAGTACTTTTGAAGTCTAGACACTATTGTAACGTAGGGAAATTGAGTGGCCAACTTAAACACAGTGAGGTTCCGACCAAAATTAATTAGATACATGACAAGATAAACAATTTGATAATCTTATTGAATGGATAAATGCATGACAACCAGGAAAATGCCCCTGCTATTTTTCCAGCAGCAACTTTGGATTGTTGATAATTAACTAAGAGAGCAGACATACTTCAGTTTAATGTATCCAAAAGATGGTACTTCAGACAGTGCAGATCACTTTCAGTTAGATACAGCCAAAGTTCAAAGTTAGTGTCTGACACAAAGTTGAATGTGATTCCTCATTAAGGTAATGCACCAAAAATCAAGACGCAGTGCTCCCAGAGTTATCAAAAATGTGAACACTGAATTGTTCAATTCTACCTAACTGCCTAATTAAGGAAGAATATTCATGTTAGGTTTCTTCCATTAACAAGTAAATAACTATTTATTGCAAATAAATTGTTTTTGATTTATGACAAAAAGGGAACAGCTGTCTCTCACTCCCTCTGCCCTTGACCCCTGTACACCTTCTGTAGTGCCAACATGTAATCTTAGATGTGGCCCAATTTCACCCATTCAAGCATTGGAAATACTGAAACCCTCAGCACAAATATTTTACCTTTGTCACTGATTCTACTTTATTTTCCATCCGCTGTCCCAGACTGAACCAGACTGTACCCAATTTTGGCATCATATATACCCACAGTTGCAGCCCATATCAATTTCGGTTGCACGTAACACCTAAGATTATATTGATAGTGCCGATTTCTCCATCTGTAACATTGCACGTCTCAACCACAGTTTTAGTCCATTTGTTTATGAAAGCCTCATCAAGGCTTTGTCATTTCCAGTCTTGACTATTTCCATGCTGTCTTGGTTGGCTCCTATTTTCCACTCTCCATAAAATTTCACTCAAAACTCTGCTGCTTTGATATTGACTAATATCAGATCCTCTCTACTAATCACCTCTGATTTGCCTTGACTACTGTCTCACCAATTTTAAATTTTAAATTATAAAATTTTACATGCTAAAGTACCGCCTTTTGCACACCTCTTCTTTTCTGTATTACACCCTCCGGTCTCACACGATCCTCCATTCTGTCTCTTGCCGGCACTGGCATCTTAGGCTTCATCCCACTAACAAAGGTCATGGCTTTAACCATCTCAATTTTAAGCATGGAATTCAATATCTAAGGCTGTTTGATTCTGCGTGCTCTCAACACCTCAGTTGGAACGAATAGTTCCAGATTATGTAATGATTTCTACAAATGTAACAGCACATAGTGTACAAGTTCCTTCAGGTGATAAATCAAATTCAGCTTTCAGAAATTAGCTGAGCTCCAAACTACTATGCTATAGATTTGTGCCATTCAACATTTTAAGAGTCAAGTGTTGTTAAAATCCACCAATATAACAATTATTTCCAATTAACTCATGTCTGATCGTTCTCAGTTTTTTGTCTTCTCTGAAGCAGTCCAATGCACCTCCTAGAGTCACACAAGCATCAGATCATCCAGTTCCTGAATCAGTGTGTGGGATTTGGCCATGTCTTGTTTCAATCTATTGAATTTTTAACAGAAACCATATGTAAAAACAATCAGGAGAAATAGGAAAACTAACAATACAGTTTAGCTAGAAAAAAATTGGGAATTCCTGCATCAGCAAAAATATTAAATTTTGGATACAAGGGTTGAATAATATCTTTCAACTGAAAGTAGCATACATTTTAGGAAAAGCGTTCTTATTTGCCAAGATACTAGGTGCCTAGAACGCCAAGTCTGGATTCTACACCACATGCAGTTTTAATTTTTTCAAGTGCTTAGGTCTGCTATGAAAGTTTTTTGTGAGGTGCTAGAAGTACTTTATTGTTAAACTTGGGTGTGTATGATGTCCTAATGCTTTCTGACAAATAAATGTATATCACACACAGAACAGTCAAATTTGCAGCACTGGTAAAGAGAATATTCTCCTTGCAGATGAATTATGTTTCTGCTTCATTGCTCAGCTGATTCTTAAAGCATAATGTAAAGTACTTTACTACTTAATAACATTTTTTGATTCATTCTTTGCTCTTGTATCTGTGGCCAGTTGGTGTTATCATTTTTACTGACCTTCCTACTGAGTTGCATGTGTTTTATGTTAACATTGTCTCAGACTGGTGTTTGTGATAATCGCCACAGTTTTAATGGCTCAGATGTACAGTCCAATATAGTTCATTGACAGTGTTTCATGTTAATCATGGTAGCGTTCAATGGTGGTAACTCTCCAATCATGTTTTACTGTATAATTCAATCATGCGAATTCCCCTGTACTTTTGTTATTGGAATTATGAGTTTATTGTTTTTGCTTTAAAACACAGAATAAGTTATTTATTACTGTTTTACAATTCAGTGATCTGACTTCTCCAGCACAGTGCAGTTCAGGTCAATGTTCTGCATTTCCCGCTACCATTATACAGTGCAGTGAAGTGAATATTTCACTTTATTTATTTTACAGGATGAGGGTGTCACTGGCTAAACCAGAATTTATTGCCCATCCTAATTGCCCTTGAGAAAATGTTGGGAAGTCTGCTCAAGAGCAATTCACATCCTGTGAATGCATCAAAAAATGTCAGTCTGGCAGGCTGTCAGTTTTGGTGCTCTCTCACCCATTGTGTTGTGAGTTGAGAGGGAAGCTGATGGCTTGGGCATCCCTTATATTTCACACGCCACCCCCCTCCTCATCTGTCCCTCTGGAAATATACCCAACAAGGAGAATGTAAAACCTATCCCATGAATTGTAACAGTAGAGGAACATAATGCAAAAGGAGATAAATGCAAGATGATGATAGTGATGCTGTTAGCAGGATAAGCCTATTAAGATTAACATGGCAAGAGTGGCTAAACCAAGTCTGATTTGTAAGTTTAACCACTTAAATTTCAATAAGTTTTGTATTTCTTTATAAAATAGTAGAATAGCTGTATTATAACTAACAGATTACCACAGGCCACAGTGAAATTTTATCCCAAAAATATATTTTTCTTTGGCTGAGCAAGAAGCCTTGTACTTACCATCTATTTGCTGTGCCTTTTACGGGTTATTTAATCAGTGTGGTTGAGTAAGAGTCATTGGGGATCAGTATGACTAATCTAGTGCCAAAGAAAGTAATGCGTTGATTTTGTACAAGTTTTATCAATTTACTTTATTAACACAGTACACAAAACATTGGTGTTGTCATGGCAACAGAAGCAAAGGTTACTGCTCAAAAAGCCACAAAGATAAATATCTAAAGTTGGAGTTCAAGTAAGTCTTTAAGATCTTCAGGAGATAGAGGTTATTCCTTCTCTATTTAGTTAAGTTATAATATGAGACCCACATTCACAGTCTTAACTCATACATAAGAAGTGCACTCATTTTAAGCTTCCATAAGTACTTCACATTTATAGAATATGGGTCTGGAGTCACATGTAGGCCAGACCAGATAAGAATGGCAGAGTTTCTTCCCTAAAGGACATTGGTGAACCAGATGAGCTTCTACAACAATTGACATTGGTACCAATAATTAGTGATTTTCCTGTTAATGATAAAAAAATCTTGTGCAAGTTCTTTTAACCTGAATTAGTCAATCATGCAAATTTGATAATCTACTGGTTCAGTTGAATTTCCCTGTTTGTGAAGATTCCATCAATAGTGGGGCTAACTTTCCAATGCAGTACCCCAGTGAGCGAATGATAGATGTCTGAATTGACTGAGAAAGATTTATTCAGTCTAATCCCAGTTTTGGCTTCTGATTATGGCACTTGAACCGTATATTAAGTACTTTTTTAGTACAGTGTTTGCTGTCTCTAATCACCTTTTCATATGGCTATTATTCCATGTTATCGCATTACCTTCTGATTAGAATAGTACTATTCTAATAATAGGCCAGCTTAAAAAAAATGAGAACTATAATATATACCATCAAAAGCATTGTGGATTTTGGAGATCTGAAAGCGTTTTAGCTCTAATATGGCTGTTCAGAACTCAAGTTCAGAGTTCTGAAGGAGAGTCATCTGGACTTGAAATATTAGGTGCTTCTCTCTTCACAGAGGCTGCCAGTCCTGCTGAGTTTCTGCAGGACTTCCTTCCCTTGCATAACACCATCGCTTTAGACAATCGGACTCAGAAACCTGTGGGGGCAGCTTCTCAGCTAAGAAGAAAGTATGTATGCCGGGTTATGCAGAGAATTATAAAAGGAGAGAAAAGTGTGACAGCCTAGGAAAACAATAAAAGCACAGACAAGAAGTGAAATCCTTTTGTAGTAATAAAATATTGATCCAAATATAGTTACTTTTATATATTCCTATGGGATAATTATGGCCATTTGGATTTAATTTAACATTGAATAAACTTTACCTCCAGCAACTGGAACCTCCACTTTATAAGGTATGGTTATCAGCAGTGCATAAATCACTATTAATCAATAACTTACTTAAACAGACATAAGTTCTGTAAAAGGATGAATAGCATTAGTATATTTCAAACTTGGTTGAGTTTAGATCATGTTTAAACTGAATTTATTTACACCAACGCTGCACTGAAATGGCCAACAATCTAATTTTGTTGTTGACATTGTAATAATTCTTCCTGTTGAATGGTCTGTCTGAAGGAAGTGTCTTGCCAAACTACAGCAAACTGCTATGATGTTTTTACGATAGTTAGGGTGAGGAGACAGTCCCAGAGCCCACCTCAGCAGGAGCGGAGATTGACCTCAAGTTGTTTGCATTAATCTAAACCACACATCAGCCAACTGAGCTAACCAGCACCTCCACAGTAACAATTACTGGACTTCATAAAAAAGTAATTTGTTGTGTGGAGTGCTTTGCATGACAGGCACTGTATAATTATTTCAGAGCAAATTACTGCAGATATTGGAATCTGTACTGAAAACAACAAATGCTGGAGATTACAACAGGTCAGACAGAATCCATGGAGAGAGAGCAAGCTAACGGTTTGTGTCCTGATGACTCTTCGTCAGAGCTCTGATGAAGACTGATCTAGACTCAACATTAGCTTGCTCCCTTTTCAGGAATGCTGTCTGATCCGCTGTGATCTCCAGCATTTGTTGTGTTCAGCACTGCATAACTGTTGGCTTTTGTTTCCCACTATCTCTCATGCTAACTCAAGTTGCTGACCAGTCACGGATTGTATTCAACAAATTTTGTTCACCTTGACTTTTCTTTCCCACCATGTTTGCCCATGTCTTTCAGAGAATTGAATCAATTTGTCCATTCTGCTGTAGAATTATATATGAACAATTTGAGAAAACCATTAGTGTACAACAAAGTTCCTTAGTACAGTGAAAAATTCTCACAATAGTTCAACATACTAAACTAATGCTTGCAGTAATGTTTAGTGTAACATTTACAATGCTGCAAGCAAAATGAGTGAAACTGACTCCTTATCACAAACATTCTTCATCTATTTCTGGTTAAAGAATTAAAATATTTTTATGGGAATCTTAATCTCATTTTCTTCAGCTTGGAGTACAGCTTGTGCTTCCCAGTAGCTGGCAGGATGATTTTGTTTTACTGAAGGAGAATAGTCTATTATATTGTTTTAAAATGCATTTCCTTTAATAAGATTTACAAATAAATATCATTTGCAAGAAGATGGTCTTTTTACAATGATATTTTCTTTATTCAGAGTGAACAAAACTATAGTCATCTATGAAGCATACATCACAAATGGAATAGAAAAATGTGTTTGATATGAGAGCCAGGAACACTAGTCAGACAGCTTTTGAAGGAGAAATGCAGAACAAATTTTGGATAAATATTGAGAGATTATCCTTTTACTTTGATTAGCCGAAATGAAATGTTGCAGATTATGTGATATAAATGTGAGCAATTGTTTCACAGAAACAAGGATACTTTCATACTAAAAGAATTTTGTGAACAACTAGGTATATTTGGAATGAAGTGTTTGCTTTTGTTCCTTACATAACAGATGTTTACTCATCACATTTCACTTCTGTTTAAACATGTTGTTCATTTGGATGTTGTATGTAGTCCTTCCTAGTTTTATTTCAAAAATGTGTCCCAGTCAGTGACATTTCAATTGTTTGGGTATGAATCACTGTTACAGATACTTTCGGCATATTGCAGTTTGGATAAATTTTATGTCATAAAAATGATTAATGTATTGTCAGTAAGGAGTAAAAATGTCAAGTTCTAATATTCCAATTAGCTTGGGCCATAATTCAAAACATTGAACACACAAAAAATATACACCTTTCTTAACTTTCAAGGATTTCTCTGTCATTTTCAGCAATCAGAATATAAAATTCAAATTATTCATAATTTTCAATAGGCTGTTCTATAATTGTAGATGTGTTTGCAACTGTAACCTATTCTAATTGTGATGTAGTTTTGTATTCCATAATATTTGTCATTGTATTTTTGCTAGGTTATGGCACGTAAGTTGTTTTTAATAAAAAATGTTCTTGAAACTAATAAATTCAAGAAGGGTTGAAATAATATACCATAAATCATTAGACAAATTAGAATCTGATTTTTAAAAACCTGAAAAGCAAGCTTTTACTTAATTGTATGAAAATCACATTTTACTGCTAATTAATATCATGTGCTAGAATTCTTAATCAAGCTGAGAAAGTCTGGAAAATTAGCTTTCCTCTTCCAAAGCTAATTTTTCAACAAGGCAGTGGACCAATTTTCAACTGTAATACAGAGTAATCTGTCTAAAAACATGAGGGAGATGTCAAAAACCATCTTCATGGCCATGCCCCATTTGAATGTGATCAGTCAGTTTCCACATGTTGTGTAATGACCCACAGTAAATATGTCTTTAAGAGACATGATCATGATACATCCATTGTATCATGGCATGTGACTTGAGTGTTTAAAGATTGCAGACTGCACCTTAACTGAATTAACATGAAGTGTAACATGCCCTTGAAAGCATATTGCTGTGTTGCTACATATTAGCTTAATATTAGCACTGACACTGATGTGCCTTTGAATGTAATACTTGTCCACAATTGTAGATGTAATAAATATCTATTGGATTCTTAAATATCAAGATATCTATGTCCAGTTTCTTGCATTATGGGAAAAAAAACATAAATATCAATGTATTGGGTAAAATGCCCCACCGGAGGCAAAACCTCAATCACTGCACTTAATAAGTAGATAAAACATGAAACAGTCCTCCACGACTGACCCATTGCAATCCCTCACCCACCACAGACTCTCCACGCCCCATCCGTGCCAATCTTTTCCACATCATATGTTTTCATACTCTATATGTTTTCATACCATGCATAACATCCTATGCACCCTACCCATCTCCATGACCATCTGTGGCAACTTCATGCTAACTCATATAAATACATGCCCCTGAACCACCATCCTTGTCCTTTACAAATGACACACCAACTCACCTTGTATCCACCGTGGCCAGTCCTCAGGACTGACGCAGAATAAAGATAAGGCAATATTCTATTAAGTCAGCTTCTAAGTATGTATTGCAGTGACTACTATTTTGAAAATAAAACCTAATTCATAACAATCCATTTGCTGCACTCACATTCCTTCAACTGCAAAATACAATGACAAAAAAAAAGTTATTTGAGTGCATCTCTTATAAAAAGGACTGGAATTTAGTTATCATCACATGATACCAATGAGGTTATGAAATGGCAGGCACCACACTGTGAAAATGATGGTTATGAAATGAGTCACACATCAGTCAGCAGCAATCCAGAAATGGAGACTCTCGGGCTCATGTCAGTAGATGGGGTGAAATAGCAAGCAATGAATTTTTTAACATTTTAGACATTCTTTCAAAGATGTATAGGACAAGACTTTTGAATACCTTGACAGTTTAACAGCTCCCTTTGACAGCTTCCCTTGGCAGGTGTCCTTGACAGATCTTCTTGACAATTGCTTTTGACGCATTTGATGGTTGATTTTGATGTTTGTGTTGATGGTTCCTGGCCTATTCTTTACAGAAGAACTTACCACCCACTTTGAGGCTTATTCACATGTCGTAGTTAAGCCAAGATCAGGCAGTTATTTTGTTCGATTCTCATCCTGATTTTTTAGTGCACAAGGGGTGGTAGGCATGTGAAAGTTGACCTAATAAGATTGTATTTCTTTTGTCTGTTCAAAATTGGTGCACAGTTAGGAGTCCGATAAAGAATTACATTGTAGGTTTGTGACCTTGTTAGACAATGCCCTGAGTTTTTAATCTGAGTCATACCGTTTGGACTGGTATCTATCAAAGACTGGGCATTTTTATATTGGGAGGTAGGAAAAATTACAGGAATGGGCCTGTTAGCAACTTCCATAATTGACCCAGAGCCATTACCACAGCCTTTGAAACATGCCAGACACCTGATTTCTAGACAAGCGATAGTTAAGACAAAAGGAAACTACAGAAAAGCAACAGAAAGGAACTTACAATACTATAAAAGACATTCAATATATTTAAATATATGTCTCCCAAAATTGATAAATACCAGTTGTTTAATGCTAATACTACACTTCTAAAACTGAAGTAAATAAAGAAAAATATAAAGTTAAGAACCTGTTTATTTAGAACAGAGAATATGGAATTTCTCCCAGCAACAAATGTTTGCTTTCTGCAGCAGTTTACAGAAAACAATGTCTTCTTGACCCTGCTGATGCTAATATCTGTGGCCAAGTGATTTTCTCTTTGACAAGATGAAGGAAATGCAGAACTGACATTAAGATTTAGCAACATTTATCAGAAGGCAAATAAGAACTTGCATTGCTGTAAAGACATTAGCAACTATTAAATAAGTAGCCAAAAACTTTTTTTTATTGAGGTCCTCCCAGACATCCTTTCATTCCTAACTAAATGAAAACTTTGTCTCACGTTCAACTATGTAAATGTTTTAAAAAATGAGACTTCGAAACAGACTGAGGCTGCATCAATGCTTGGCAAAGCACAATAAATATGTTCAGTTAGTTCTGCAGTCTCCTGGCAAGCATTTGGATTCAAGAGGGTTGGATTGTTCAGAGGTACTGGTAAGTGAGAAATGTAGCTCAGATCTGCTGGGAGTCATTGCTGCCCAGTTCAATGTGGTTAACCTCACAGAAGCAGGGTCAATTGTGGAAGTTTTATGCTTTATGTAGTTTGACATTTGTACATTAGTT
Source organism: Ginglymostoma cirratum (assembly GCA_024137785.1). Taxonomy (NCBI): domain Eukaryota; kingdom Metazoa; phylum Chordata; class Chondrichthyes; order Orectolobiformes; family Ginglymostomatidae; genus Ginglymostoma; species Ginglymostoma cirratum. The sequence continues at coordinate 16,311,518 of JAHRHZ010000026.1, forward strand.
TCAATTAAAAATCTATCATATTTAAATAAGTACAGATTTGACGGATAATAAGATGTTTTAAAATTTAAAATATCATTGTTTTCCATTTGTTGGGTAGGTTCTCTAATTAGTTTGTTTTTTAATTATAAAATAGCATTTCTGTTAACTTTCAATTAAACTTTATTTTTTATTTTAGTTTACGCTATTATTATTATTTTATTTCCTTGAAGTAAAAATATACTGTATAACATAGCAATTATTACATGTAATTTAGATTACACTCTACACTGTACAGTATGAAAGCTTTAATTACATGTTTCGGTTTCTTTTTATTGAGAAGAAGGATATTTTGATATATAGCTAAACTAAATTTTAAAGCTAAGGAAGTAAATATGAAAAGAAAATACTGAAGGATGACACATTCTTGAGGTGTTTTTAGGCAAGATGCAAACTGTTCCTCCAGGCAGATGTAAAGGACCCCATGGTACAATGTTGAAGAAGACCAAGGGAGTTTGTTCCATTGTCATGGTTCATGCTTATCGCTCAACCAACATCCTTAAAGCAGATTAACTGACTATTATTTTGTTGCTGTTTTGTGGGACTCCACTGTGCACTAATTGGCTTCCTCATTTCTCTGTGCGGTGACAGTAACTCCTTCAAAGGCACTCCGTTGGTCTTGCAGTATTCAGATCTTAAGCAAGATTTTATACAAAATGCAAATTTAGCTCTTTCATTCTTTCCTCCTGAAATGTCTTACTGGCTTTTGACAAATCAGAATGCACAGTCAAAAAATGAGAGACTGCAAGATATGGTAACGATACATTCATTCTGCATTGCTCAGTAGTGTTAAGTATGTATTTAATACAATAATTAATATGTACTATTTAATTCAAGGTTGTGTGAATTTCCCTGTTTTAGCTGTGGATGTCCTCCATCAGTGACAGCAACATTCTCTGCTTTTTTGTCTGCAGGCTTGGTGTTTTCAAGCTGCCACAACCTACTGCACATAGCTACATAATGGCACAGAACAGCAGGCTGGTTTGTGTGCTTCTTGAACTGCCTCTGCAGGAATGTATCTCCATGCAATGTCTGCTGACCTTTTAATATCTTATACAGGATGCACATAAATTTTGGTCCGTCTTTCAAGCCATGGTCTCCAGCTGAGTTGAATCTTGAACTGTACCTTAAGAGTTTAGATCTACAGCTCGCTCCAACTATAACATTTCACAGAGCAGGAGGAGTCAGTTCAGATTATCATGCCTATGCTCACTCTTTGCGAGAGCATTCAAGAATACATCACAATAGTTTGACCTCTCTTAATGGCCATCTTTCTTTGCTTCAAACATTCAAAATGTACAAACTCCTATTTACGTTACACTTTTCACATCCTATGAAATCTTAAAGCAACTCACAGCCAATTTTAAGTAATAGATGAATAGCAAGAAGATAAATGAGCTGGTAATCAAACTGTTTTAGTGAAGTTGATGCACAATAAATGTTGCCTAGGACACCAATTATTTAACCTTCCCTTAAAGATGCCAATTCTTGGCATCAACTGTTCTATATGGCACAGTGTTCCGCACAAGGGAATTTCTCTTAAGCTATTAATTACTGATGTTGTCTAAGCTCCTTTCTAATGCTTCCCAAGCATTCACATAAGAAAATACCCTCTTTATTTAATGGTAAACTGAGTAACCCCTTTTGTGTTCCTTTCTGATCAACTATAAATATAATCTGACTCACTATAGTTCTCAGCCTCCATCTTTATGTTTCATTGATTGACATTGAACATCTATGTGATCTTATGTTGCCCCTGAAGACCAGTTGAGGTCTTTTTCTCTGATTTTTTGCCCATTGAGGTCAGTCGATTTAACAGCCTGCTGTCCCTCACATGACCTCATACAGTATCTGAAGTGTAAAGAATGTGAAATCTATTAGAATGATATAATTTGTTACAAGGAGAATTAAGTAGAAGAGTAAAGGGGTTATACTTAAGTTGTATAGGACGTTGCTGAGATCACACCTGGAGTACTGTATTGATGGCGTATTGTTTTCTTCATTTAAGGAAGGATGTAAATGCATTGCAAGCAATTCAGAGAAGGTTTACTGGAACAATACTGTGAATGGACAAGTTATATTACGATGAAGTACATGAATAGGAAAAGTTTGGAGGGATATCCTTTAACTGTAAGCACCACATGTCACTCCACAATAACTGTTGACATGCAAAACAAATTAAAGTTAGATAACCAAACAAATACATATAACCCATTTCTGAAGAAGGGTCTTGACCCAAAACGTCAGCTTTCCTGCTCCCCTGATGCTGCTTGGCCTGCTGTGTTCATCCAGCTCTACACCTTGTTATCTCACATATAACCCAGTTTTATACTGTAAGTTATTTTAAAACGTGGTTGTGCCTTTGATTAAAGTCTGAATCCACTGCAAGACCATATTCACATTTGTCAGTATAAGTTTACATTAGCTTGAACAGTACAAAGCAACAAATCATGAACATACTTTTAACCAGCGCTAAGTTAACTTCTTCCTCACAAAAACTATTTAACAATTAACCATGACTATGCAATATATAATTTCATTCCTCACTTGCTTAATCAGGTCAAAATTATTAATTATTGAAAAATAACTCAACCCTATAGCAGCTTGATTGAAACACATAACATCCTGAGGGAGCTTGATGGCATGGATGTGGAGAGGTTGTTTCCTCTTATGGGAGAATCAGGAACGAGGGTATGCCTTTTAAAAATGATGAGTCACCCATTTAAAAGAGAGATAAGGCTTTTTTTTCTCATGGAAAGCTGTAACGCTTTGGAATTATTTTCCTGAAAAGGCACTGGAAACTGGGACTTTCATTACTTTTTTAAGCCACAGGTAGATGCACTCTTGGAAAGCAGGGGTGAAACGTTGTCAGAGGGTGGAGGAGTTGAGATCATAACCAGATCAATCATGATTTTCTTGAATGATAGAGTAGGCTCGAGGGGATGAATTGCCTACATCTGCTGCTAACTCATATGTCCATATGTTAATGAGCGCTCAGTTCCTCTCTACATTTTATCTGTGAAAATCCACTGAAAGTAATTGAAACAAGATAATACTACCCTCTTGTTGCAAATCATTAACAATATTCATTACAAATCAAGGGTTAATCTCCATAACCTCACCCTTTTCAGATCCTCAGTCTAGCTGCAAATTGGTCTTTAATCCTGTGAGTTCACTTTAACTCAATTTAATACAGCATGCTTTTTTTTAGAATCCTTACAGTGTGGAAACAGGCCCTTTGGCCCAACAAGTCTACACCGGCCATCAGAGCAGACCCCTCCACCCCAGACATTCCCCTAATCTACACATCCCTGAACACTATGTGCAATTTAGCATGGTCCACCCAACTAACCTGCACATCTTTGGACTGTGGGAGGAAAAAAGGAGCACCTGGAGGAAACCCATGCAGACATGGGGAGAATGTGCAAACTCCACACAGTCGCCTAAGGGTGGAATTGAACCCAGGTCCCTGGCGCTGTGAGGCAGCAGTGCTAACCACTGAGTCACTGTGCTTGTTAAATTATATTGCAATACCTGAACAGTAAGGAGTCCAGAAATCCCGAAAATAAATAAAATCAAAATAAACAATCCGACAATTAACCTGCCTGTTTATCTGGTAACAGTTACAAAGCACAATCTTGCATGAGATATTATTTCACAACACAGTTCATTAGCACCAGTCACAGCTTCCTTGAAAACAAAAGGATATTACTTGGATTATGCTAGTCTTGTCTACAGTTATTGTACCATTTCCAAAATTTGACTTATCTCAATTATTTACAAGTTTCCATTCTCCAATTGCAATGACTTAAGGTTAGTGCCCCATATACTGTCATTCCTCCACCATCCAAAGTACCAAAACATTTCAATTTCCTATCTAGAACAAATGAACAATTCCTGTAGCATATGTTTCACAATGCCTAAAGTTCTGTTTTGTGAAACATGGTGCGTTCTCTATTACATACCATTGAGCATAAAAACAGAGGAAGCTGAAATGTTGGGAGCCTGCCAGTAACATTTTAAGACACTGCTCATCTTCTGTAAATCCTAGAGGGTTATCTCTTGAATAGCAATGTGTTTGCAGTGCACCATTAGCGTGCCAATGGTTACAGGGATTTATTGATAATTTAGTTTCTCTTATGTGGAGCTTTGCAGGTGTGGCTGGTGCACTGAGCTCACCAGATGGAGCCCTAATTATTTGTTCAAGAATCCTTCCCACATTCTCCAGTGAGGACCATTCTGAGGAAGGGTCACTGGACCCGAAACGTTAACTCTAATGTTTTTTCCTTACAGATGCCGCCAGACCTGCTGAGCTTTTCCAGCAACTTCTGTTTTTATACTCCAGTGCTAGGTTATCAATTTTACTTTAGCTGTCTCAGGAACTTAAGACAGGTTTGACTCTGCTACTTTTCCATGATTGTGAATTAATTCTTACTTTTTCAAGTTGTACGGTTGATGAAGTGATTTTATTACCAATTAATAAATAATTTTTTGTGGAAAACCAAAAAATTAGCTGCTGTTATCTAGATTGGATGATATTCTCTTAGCAAAAGAGAATGACATCTTTAGGATTAGTTTAGGATTTTTTTCTAACTCTTTAAGGTTAATTCTGACCAATTAGGTGTTTCATTTACTGCCAAGTGAAAATAACACAATGTTATGGACTGGTCTAAACCCCGTCAAAATATATTTAGAAGATAACCTAGACACCTTTTTTTATTTTAAAAGGCAAGCATAAGGTGTTGTGTTCTGGATGCAATTCGATCCATCTCTCCAGCTCTTGCCTCTGTGGACAACTGAAAGTTTCAGGCTACAATGTATACAAAATGTATATAGAGGAAACTTGAATTTGATGCAATATGTTTAGGATGCGAATGCCAAAGCACTGAATACTGGAATAAGTACTTTATTGAATTATCATAAATGATGAATTCTCTTTTAAAGTAAGTTAGAGACTGGTTGTCAACAATGGTTTGTAACAGACCATTTTATATTAGAAATCCAACCTCTGTATGCAAGTATCATCTCTACAGTTACTTAAACATTCACCTGAAGATTGGTCTGGAATTTCATGAGGTTGTGACTACTCCATGAAAAATCTAACATACCCAGGATCAAAAAGTCCAGTCCTTCCATTTATAACACGGCTCATTTTTGACAATAAGGGAAAGGGGACCAGGCAGAAAGAGCATGAGGGACTTCTGAATCAATAGGGCCATTTGAATTCTGGGCTCAAACATACCACACATATGCTGCACTAAGTCTTTAACTAAACCATGGGGATATTTTGCAGTAATTGTAAATGCGCTGAAAAAATTGATAAGGTCAGTTGAATTGCCAAGCTGCAAAGTTATTTAAATAGCCAACCCTTGCCTTTGTAGTGAGAGATAAATTAACTCAAGCTATCAAGTTATTTAAATCTTCAGTCATTTAAAAAATGACAAAAAGGTTACATACTGTCTATGAGAGTTGAAAAATATCTATCCTACAGTTACAGTAGCTTTTCACTGACATAATTCTACAGGATATCATTATAGTATTATTAACGTTTGGCTGCCTTCCACCATATATGATTAAGCCAGTGAGCCTTTTAAATTCATGGTTTGATTGAAAGCTGAAAGAAGCTTTCAGAGGATTATTTGTTTTCTCTGTGGATTTATGAATACTACTGTTAGTTTTTATAAGGGATTATATTCCTATGTGGCATTAAATGTTTTGAACTGGCTTTCACAAATTCGACATTTTTAATATCATGAAATATGTAATAAATACACAAAACTTTACTTTATTTAATCTCAAAATGGCTCTTGAGATGTGCTCATAGTAGATATTGGGCAAGGTAGCATAGATAGTGTAAGGGCAAAAAATTGTGGATTGTGTCATGGGTTAGTTTTAAGGTGGTATAGGGGCAAGAAGGGGTCATAAGGATGGGTGGGGACCATGAGTTGTCATTATGTTGCATAGGAACTACAAGGCCTCATGGAGTCAGTTGGCAGCATGGGGCTAGCATGAGTTGGCATGTATGGGACATGGGGAGATTGAGGAGTGTGAACTAGAGGGCTAATGTTTCATGAGAACAACACCAATGGCAACCTCCAATCTGCATTGAGGAAGGTAGGCCTAACTTCATCACACACTGTCCCTTAACCCTATTTTAACCCTCTGAAAATTGAAAGTTCTGCCATGCGGGGAAGTTTGTTTTGAGGCTAATGTGGTGAACCAGGAGGTGTCCCAACTCATGCTACCTCATTTTGCAGTCAAAATCTGCACCTCTGTGTCTTGTTACTGTTTTACGAAGTATCCAAAAACATTTAGCACTATGCCAGCTCTTAACCTTAAATGCAATGTGGAAAACACCCAATGTTCTCCTGTAGTTCATCATAACCCTAAATTATTAAGAACAGTTTACCTTGTTTAGATAATGGCAAGTTCCTTTATACGTGATCTCTGTTATGTTACAGTGCACAGTTGAGAGATTTTTGGCTGCCAATTGATCTTATTTAAAGAAAAGAAGAAAAGATATATTTTGTCTAAACTCAAATTGTGCGAAGAAATATTAGGGAAATATATCTCAGGCTCCCTCATTAATTGTGAAGAACACTTTTCGGTGCATTTCCTTCATCTTGGCCGCACGGTCTACATTATTCTGCTATTTTTTCAGACGATCCAATACATAAGGAATTTTTTTTTATATGTAGTACTAACTTAACTCTGGCATATTCAACAATAGAAAATAGCAGGAAACAATTTTGAGAAAAGGTATGTGATTGAAACTGCAAAGGAAATGAAAGCATGCCAAGGGTTCACAGGACTGTTCCATATCTGATCTTGAAGTGGGCTGTACACCATTGTGGCTGTTGGCGGTAATGTACAAGTATGTGCTAGAAACGTCTGCAATTGCAGTCCAATGTTAAAATAGACTCTCTTTGGGCTATGCTTCCATTCCTTCTTCCCCAGGTTGGCTTCAGTTTCTCCTCTCTTTAATCTCATTTAGTTTGGAAAATAGCAATTTCCAGATTTCAGTTGATATCTTTGTTGAATTCAGCAAAGGGCTGAGGTCTCAGATCAGCCTACTACCAAGAATCTGCGAGCAAGTTTAAAGGTCTTGTATTATCTTTCATCCAAATAGTATTATTCATAAAGGTGTATCATTTACATTGGGAAAATTGACATTTTTGGTACCAGACAACCGAGGTCAACAGTAAATAAATGCAGAGCCTTGCACTCTGTCGCTGCAGTGTCCTTATTTCTTTAATAGAATGTCCCATTAGCCTATGTTGAACTTAAATCTAGGCTCCATGTGTGAACAATCAACTGTATCTAATTTACTATAACACTGATTTCCAAAGCAGTACCAATTATTATATCTATATAAGTCAGATCCTATCTATTATTCATTTCAAGTTTAGGCTTGAAATTTAATTCTATGCATTGTTCGACTAATTGCAGTATACACTGAAAATTAGAGAACAATTCAGAGTATTTAGGAGCCTTAGTCTTTCCTGTATTAATTAGAATTCACCTCAGCTGCCAATTTTCATTTTCATTAATTATGATATTAACCATTGTTTGTATCTATTTATGCCAAAATATCATGGAATCTTGTAAATCAATCATGCATTAATGGAAGAATGTTTGAAAATTGTCTTGATACAACAGTGATTTATGAAAGAAGGAGACTCCCAGATACGACTATTGTAAGAGAACTTTAAGATTAAAAAAATGACAAAAGCTGAAATCAGAATTAAAAATGTGAAATGCCAGGACAATGCAAGTCAGTCAATATCTGTAGAAAGTCAACTGTCCAAGTTAAATTGGAACCATCAAAATTATTCGTACTCAGTGTTTAAAAACAAACAGAACAAAAACAAGAGGATGAAACATGCACAGATGTACGTTCAGACACATACTTGCACTCATGCAGAGGCACATGCATACATGCAAGCACGCACAAAGACATGCACGTGCATGCACACAAACACGTGCATGCAAACACAGGCACACACGGAGCTTCAAGCATGCACACTGGCGTGGAAAGATGCACGCATTTAGTATTCCAGCCTGGAGACATGCATATGCACACAGGCATACACATGTACCTTTGCACAGAAACCACATGCAGAAACAGACATGCACAGGCAGTTTTGAAAGAGGAAGGAGAATGATCAGTTTAAAAAGGAAATCGGAAATGATTAAATGGTTGAAGTGAGATTAATATAAGATAATATGAGTAAACATAGCAAAATAAATAAAAGATACAAGAGTAACAGATGTATGAATAGCTAAGGTATTGGTGAGGATATTAGTGGGATGGCTAAGCCAGATCTGTAGTGGAAACAGATAAAGTTGAAAAAGTGGAGTATCAGGCTGAGAGGATAGCAGGCTGATGTCAAGATGCAGACCTTGCTGCCTTGGTGGTGATCAGATATAGCAAGTCCCCAAATCCAAGCAACAATCCTCATCTCCAGTGAACACTTCTGGCCCAGTATTGTGATGGCCCGGCATGGTAGTCCAGGTTGGCGATCTTTTCCTGGCGGTGTTTTCTTCGGCAGATCTCTCGGTCCAGCAATCCGACAGCCCAGCGTGGCGTTTTTTTGTCCAGGGTGGCGGTCTTGTCCTGGCAACGGTTTTCTTCAGCAGAGGCTTTCAGTCCAGTTTTTCCAGGAGCCCAGCATGTCGGATTTGTCCCGGCATGGCATTCTCATCATGGATTGATTGTTTCATTCCGGCTGTGTGTTTCGTCTGTTGATCTACTTCCTCCAAAACCTGGAGCTGTTAAATGGACTGTGATGAACTTTTGTCTTAAGTTTACTTTTTATTTTTATGAATTTACTTATGACTTCTGTCATTAATGCAGGCACCATGGTAAGGCGACTTATAACACTCTTCATTGTATTTATTTTGTAAAAGTACACATGACAATAAATTCTAAATTCATCTACCCACCAAAATGTCTCACAGCATTAAAGACAAGATGGCAAAATGGCCAATGGGTAAATGATAGAGATAAGGATAACAAGATTTTTAAAATCTATTTCTTGGTCAGTAAATGTGGCAGACTAGATGTATGTAAAGTATCACTCCATGTTAATCCAGAGGCAGTAGGGTGGAAAGTACATCAATCAAACTGATGACCTGCAAATATAGAACTTGAACATATGACAAAGGAGCAGAAGTAGACTATTCAGAAAACCCTTGCTTTCCCTACATCGCAATAACCTATCCAATTCTGTTTTTAAAAATACTCAGTGACATTGCATCTACTGCCTTCTGAGGTAGAGTCCCAACATCACGCAACCCTCAATGAAAAACAATTCTTCTCATCTGTGTCCTTAATGTGTGCCCCCTCGTTTTAAAATGGTTCCCCCCATTTCTGGACTGAATCACTAGATAAACATTGTTTCCAAGTCCATCTTGTCAAGACCATTCAGGATCTCATACGCTTCAATCACGTAACATCTGACACTTATAATTTTTGGCAGAAACAAGTCCAGCTTGTCTAATATATCCTCACGAGACACCTCACTTATTCCAGGTATTAATTTAGTAAACCTTCCCTGCATAGTCTTGAATGCATGTCCATCCTTCCCTAAGTAGGGAGACAAAAACTACATATAGTATTCAAGGTGTAGTCTCACCAATAGCCCTGTATAACTGAAGCAAGCATCCTCCCTTCTACAGAGACAAAAAAAAACTGCAGATGCTGGAAACCAAGGTAGACAAACAGGAGGGTGGAAGAACACAGCAAGCCAGGCAGCATCTGGAGGAAAGGAGCAGTCAACGTTTCAGGTATAACCCTTCTTCAGAACTGGATGAAGAAGGGTGATACCCAAAACGTTGACTGCTCCTTTCCTCCAGATGCTGCCTGGCTTGCTGTGTTCTTCCACCCTTCTGTTTGTCATCCTTCCTTTTATATTCAATTCTTCTCATAATAAAGGATATTATCTCATTAGCCTTCTTGATTACTCACTTTTTGTCGCTCACATAGCAGAATACTGAAATCTCTCTGCACTACCAATTCTGCGGTGTTTTCCACTTAAGTAACACTTGTTCTTTTTTCCAAAGTGAACAACTTCACATTTTCCCATATTCCATTTTCTCGATTTTTGTCTATTGAACTCAATCCATTTATGTTATTTTCACAACATTCTTTCCTAATATAAAGCATATCAGATTATTAGAGGGTTTGATAGAGTAGGTGTGGAAGGGGTCAGCTGTCCCTGCCCTAGTTTAAACAGCACACATTAGCCTCCTATCCATCTATCAATGGCCTCATACTGCTGCCCATGTGAAAAACCTCATTTGTTTAACTCATGAGCAAACACTCCTCCCAGTTTTTCAAAAGTAATGTATCTCAAGTTGCCCATTTTGTTCTTTAGAAAGTTATATTTTAACTCTAGTTATCCCCAGTGATCCAAACTTGAAGAAAAAGATCCTCCCTTTTGAAGCCTTGCAAATGGTTCTAATTTGGAATATTTGGACTCACTTAAGAAACAGCTGTGATGGAGTACGTTGTTTTCTCTGGATTGACACACTAGTGTGAGACATTGTCAATAGCATCCATCTTATAAATATTTATCATATCCATAATAAATGCAAGAACATTCTTCTTATTATAATTGAAATGATGATCTCCAAAAATGACTTTAAAAAGTTCAGTTGCAATCTAGTGATGAACATATATCATTTTAAAACATAGTTCACTTTTGGATTCATTCTTCAACCAAGTCCTGACTAATTGTTTGAAAGAAATATGCTTGCAATAGGCATTTAAAGGAAATGCATAGGTTATTTGCTGGGTGAGCTGTTGTATGGCTGACATCCCTGGATGACTCCTTGTAAACAATGAGTTTTTTTGGGTGGGAAGTAATTTATTAAAATAAACATAATTCAGAACTATGCAGGTTTTTAAGTTGAGTGGTTCATAAAGTACATTACGCCTCTGTTCTCAAAAACTTTAACAGTGTATTGACCAGTGGAAAGTATTCACTTCTGTTCTGGAGTCTCCAAATAGAGCAAAGCTACTGATCAGTTTCATTCCAGTATTAAACTCTGAATGAGTTGAGAATCTATATAAGTATTGTGCAGGCACCACTGTTGCCTGCTGCTAATTAACATTAATTTAGGGGCCTCACATAAGTCTGTTGGTGTTGAGTGGTTAATTGGTTCACTCGACATTTTGTGTTTTATGAGGAATGGTTTTAATTTGGAATATTTGAACAACACGGCACTTTTAAAGAACAGCTTATGGTTATAACTGATATGGAAAAGGACATTGAGAGGTGTGACTGCATGGTTTCAGCTGATGGGAGAAGGGAGGAACATTGCTTGCTGAGAAATTCTGTTCAATAGTTTCTCTCCGTAATGTCCTATGATGTCTCAACAAAATAGAACCCATTGTACACTTGTGGTTGATCATTTCTGAATTACAGCTGTAAATAAATTCTACTTAAAGTTAGATCTTTATTTGTCACAGCAATTAATTCAACATTTGATTATTTTTTGAGATTGTTGAAAGTGATAACCTTTTACTATCACACTTTTGTTTTTATAGACAAAAGCATTTATGATAGCAAAAGTTTATTGTTTAAATCCATTTATTGTTGAGAACCTTACTGAGGCATTGAGTATGTCTGCTAAAATAGACTGAATCTTGCTCAAGTCGCATTCCTAAAAACTCCAGTCTGACCAGGAAAGTCCACCCATTGACTGTTTCTCTCCACAGATGCTCCTGACCCGCTGAATTTTTCTAGCACTTCTTTTTTTCAATTTCAGCTTTCCATTTTCTGCAGCACTTCGCTTTCATATTAGCTTTTCCTAAACTTCAGACTGGTTAACGTTGAAACTTTCACTTATCTTCCTATGTTCAGCATTAATGAGTGTATATTGTGCCACAAACATGTTTTCCAGAGGATGGGTGGAAGCGACATTTTGCTTCCTGAGGAAGTGTTTTAAGAGCAAATCTCTTCCAACTTTCAGACCAAGAAACTTCCAAAAAATAATTTGGAATACAATCACAGACTGTTACATCATTACAGCTGGTTTTGAATTGTTTTTGTTAACTGTAATCAAGAATAAAGAGTGAAAAATAATCTCCCACTTTATTGCTTGCTGAGATGTATTTACAGTTGGCATTGTGTTGAAAGGTTTATGAAGGATTGCAAAGGTTTTTAACCAGATGCATAGGAAATGCAATTGCCTATAACACACTGCTTAATCTGCTACCATATACAGTTCATAACACTAATCCTGAAAAAATGGAGCATATTTTGTTGTCTGCTTTCTACAACCTCAATTACTTCTTGCAGTTCCGCTGCAACATTTTATTTGATAAAACATCATGCCATTAATCAGTTTGGCTAAGGTTGCTTTTTGAAAAAAAATGGGATTTTTTTGAAAAGTTTTTTGGTTCAAATTATTATCCCATGAACCCAATGTCCTTTTCATGTCATTGCCAAAGTAGAAGTGAAATTAACTCTGCTTCTTGCACAGAAGGCAGTGAGAAGCACTATCAGTTCATCTGCTAAAACAAGGAGCTCAAACAAACAGAAAGCAGGTGCACTGTAATGTAATGGCATCTGATACATTTGCAGAAGTAAAAGTGCTGGTTACACAAATAGTGAGTCAAGTTACCAGTCTAAGGTGCATGTTGAAAATTTGAATGTTTTGTGCCATTGTTTTAATGGTTGGGTCCATGCACCAACCCATTGCATTCAAATGCAGCATTTTCAAAATACAATGTGGCTCTCAGTGTCAAAGCTGCTGCCTCTTTACAGATGGCAACAATTAATTCCAAGTGAACAAAGAAATTATTGGAATTTCAGTAATATTTTTAAATGAGAACTAGTGCAAAGAAAATTCCTGCCCAGTGTCTTCCCCAGTTTCTGACAGTTTTAGACCTGGCACACCATCTCAAATGCCCAGCATAACTCTGACAATCGTGTCAAATCTCAATTTGTGATATGTTTGTTTTAGAGATGGTGTGAAAAGCTTAGTTTCCTTAACCCCAGCTTGAAATGTGTTTTTTAAAACATCTGTTCCACTAAATATAAGCCATACCTATTTACCAACCAGAATCCTGCTGCTTCAAGCACAAATGTTAATTTTGTGGCTTTGAGACCCACTCCAGAAACTCAGGGTCCAGAATTTGCTGAAGTAAGGTAGAGTGCAGTGCACGTTTTACTTTAGACTTTATTTGTTGAGATTTGGCTTAAAAGGATTTTGCTGGAACTGCAAGCTGCTAACAGCATGGTGAAGGCAATAGAGTAGTGAACTCCTTAGTGAATGATGGTACCAATAGCTGCTTAAACAATTGGGGTCTGAAGACTGAAAAAGAAACCAAAAAGCAGAGAAAAGAGTATTAATTACAGTCACATTACACACTTCAATAGAACTGAAGAGAGGGAAGGAAAGATTGGATGAAGACAGAATGCAAAAAATACAAAGGACAAGTAAGATAAAAGAAAGAAGAAAGACTGGATCAACTGGGCTTGTACTCACTGGAATTCAGAAGAATGAGAGGGGATCTTGTAGAAACATATAAAATCCTGATGGGACTGAGGCCAGATGCGGGAAGAACGTTCCCAATGTTGGGGAAGTCCAGAACTAGGGGTCACAGTCTAAGAATAAAGGGTAAGCCATTCAGTACCGAGATGAGGAAGAATTTTTTCACTCAGAGAGTTGTGAACCTGTGGAATTCTCTCCCACAGGAAGCTGCTAAGGCCAGTTCATTAATATATATTCAAGAGGGAGCTGAACATTGTCCATGCGGCTAAAGGGATCAAGGGGTATGGAGAGAGGGCGATAGTGGGATACCGAGAATGCACGATCAGCCATGATTGTGTTGAATGGTGGTGCAGGCTTGAAGGGCTGAATGGCCTACTCCTGCAACTATTTTCTATGTTTAGGAGCAAGTTGAAAGTTATAACTTTGTTCATTTACAATCTATAATGATTTATCAGTTAAAAAAAACAAAGAAGAGATACAAAGACACTTTCTTTGCAGTGAGTGAATAGGTTTTGGAATGCAGTGCCTTGGAGCCTGGTAGCAACAGTTCAATCGAAGCATTCAAAATGGAAATGGACTGTTATCTGTAAAGGAAGAATAAACAGGATTGTGCTGATCGAGTCGGGGAATAGTATTAAGTGAGAGTTGGTGCAGACACAATTAATTGACCAAATGACTTCTTCTATGCTGTAGCATTGTGTAATTCTGTGAATTTGCCACCAGCAGTTTAACTCGTTTTTGTTCTGAGCTGACACAGTCGATTGGCATTGCAGGAGCATCAATGGTTCCTGTTAATGTTCTCATTGTCAAAATCTGTTAATAGGGTCTTGTAGTGCTGTGATAATGTCCCTACCTCAGAGCTAAGAGGCCTGAGTTCAAGTCCCACCTGCTCCAGAAGTGTGTAATAACATCCCTGACAGGCTCCATGAAGGCTGGTATCCCCTCACCAAGTCACCCTTTATTTACATGTACATAGTACATGACATTGACCCAGCCAGCTCAAAGCCAGCTCTTAGAGTAAGCAGAACCCCTGTTACTCCTGTTTATATCTCTAAGCCAGAGCTCCCTGACTGGACCAGGTCAACAGCTTCAATCAGGGAACTCGTAATCTCTGAGCCTGGCTGACCTCATTCCAATCACAACAAAAGACTTCAGAATCTTTGGAATTCTCTACCCCCAGTGGGCTGTGGATTTTCCTGTGACAGACAGGATTTTGGCCTTTTTTTTATATAAAATCCCTCCAGTGTGGAAACAGGCCCTTCGGCCCAAAAAGTCCACACTGACCTTCAGAGCATCCCACCCAGACCCATTCCCCTGTAATCCACCTAACCTTCACATCCTTCAACAGTATGGGGAATTTAGCATAGCCAGTCCACCTACCCTACACACCTTTGGACTGTAGGAGTAAACGGGAGCACCCGGAGGAAACCCACACAGACAGTTACCCGAGGCTGGAATTGACCCTGGTCCCTGGCAGTGTGAGGCAGCCGTGATAACCACTGAACCACCGTGCAGCCCAAAAAAATGCTTGCATTCTCCCCACCGGGGAATTGAACCCCAGTCTCCCACATGACAGACAGAAATACTAACTGCTATTCTACTGAGGCCTCTTAGGGAAGCAAGGGAAAAAGAGGAATGGGTTGGAAAGTGAAGTTAAGGCTAACAAGGATCAACGATGATTGTATGGAATGTCAGACTAGGCTTTGGGGGAGATTCTGTATGGTCTGGTCTACCCTATTTCTTATGTCCATCTGTTAGTTTAATTGTTTGAGAATGAAATCCAGCTAGATAATGTGAGGGATGGAAACAAATGGTGTCACCTCAGCTGTATTTGAGATATGATGTTGGATACAGACCAGAGGACATTTTAACATACATCTGCTTACGCTATGCATTTATTAGGAGCCTGTGAATTGGGAAAGTTTTATGTTACAGTGATAACATTCCCTACTGTGACAATAGAAAAATAAAATAGAGGGATTAAAACACAAGAAATGTTCAGCAAATTTTGTAGCCTGGAGTATTGAAATGAATGGTTTTTAGCTGGGTTAACATTGGGCAATCATCATTCACTATCTTTACCTCTCCGAAGCTATTGACGATGTCTAAATGTCAGGAATGTGGAGATTAAGATTGAAGTCCTGATTTTGGGGTTTGCCACTGAAGGCATTGACATAGACTGTGTTGTGGAGCCACCCAGAGATGACAATGACTTCAGTCAGCAAGAGTTTCCACTTGCTTTCTCCCACAGCACTGTTTTAAATAATACAATCAGAGTCGGTTTTATGAAAGAGATGTTGAGTTTGACAAATCTAATAGAGATCCTTGAGGATGAAACATGCAGGATGGAATGAATTGGTAGATTTGGATTACCAAAAGGCACTCAATATGGTGCTACATGAAAAGTTACCCCACAAGAAAAGTGCTCATGATGTTCTTCTGATATATTGGTATGGATAAACAATTGACTAAGTAGTATAAAAGAGATTCTGAATATGTGGACCATTTTCAACTTGACAAATTCTAACTAGTAAAATGCCACAGGAATCAGCACTGAGGCCTCAACTACTTACATGCTGTACTGATGACTAGGATATAAAAGTTGATAGGAAAGCAAGTTGTGAGAGAGATACAAAATATCTGTAATATAGTATAGTTAGATTAAGTGAGCAAGTAAAAATTTAGCAGACTTTATATAATGTGGGAAGCACTGAGTTGCACATTTCGGTAAGAAGAGTAAGTATGTTATTTAAATAGAAAAAGACTGCAGTAGGCTGGAGTACCGATGGATCTGCATGTCCCCGTACATGAATAACAAATGTTACCATGCACAGACAGCACGTAATTAGGAACACAAATGGAGTGATGGTCTTTATTACAAAAGGGGTCGTTTCTGAAAATAGACAAGTCTTGTAACAGCTTTATAGAGCATTAATGAGACAACACCTCAACTGCTGTGTGCCATGTCGATCTCCTTTCCCAAGGAAGAACATATTCGCATTCCAGACAATTTCCAATAAAGTGCAGTTGGCTAATTCTGGGATGATAAGATTATCGTATGGGGCAAGGTTGAACAGATTGGGCCTAAACTCTTTGGAATTTAAAAGAATAAAGGGTAATTGTATAGAAGCATATAAGATTCTGAGTGGGCTTGATAGTGTAAGAGTTTTCTCTCATGGGGAAATCTTGGAGGAGGGGAACAATTTAAAAAGAAGAGATTTCCTGTTTAGGATGGAGATGGGGAGAAATTTATTCCTCAAGGGCTTATAGTCTTTGGAATTCTCTTCCTCAGACAGCAGTGATGCCTTGAATATATTCAAAGCAAAATTAGACAGAATTTGATCTTCAAGAGAGTTGAGATGTGTGGGAGGAAGGCAGGAAAATGGAGTTAAGCCACAATTAGATCATTCATGATCTAATGTATGGCAGAGCATACTCAATGGTCCAGATAGCCTACTCATGCTGCTATTTTATTTGTTCTTAGTTCTATCCCAAGAGAGGAGCTGGCTTCTGCTATTTTTTTCTTCAAATGGTATCATCACCAGAATCATTAATGTTTCTGAATTTGTTGTTGCAGCAAATTAAGGTATTTTCTAATCAATCTGCTCAGAGATGTTATAACACACCTATGGAGCAGGTACGGCTTGAAGCTGATTTTCCTGCCTCAGAGGTAGGGACACTTCCACTGCACCATATGAACTGCACATATACAACAGTATAAACTGCTTTATACAACGGTATAAAGGTTCTTTTTGCCCCAGAGTGAAGACAATAAAATAACATTCCTTTTCTGTCTTTGGAAAGGACCCGTATGGTCAACTGATGCCAACACAATGGGAACACGGTGACTTGTTTAAAGTCAATGTGCAAAAGCTTTTCCCAAACAACTGACTCAATCCATCTAGCAAACAAGTATTTGAGGCTAAAACAGACCGTTTTCAACATTGGTGCCATGTTTTAAAATGATAGAACCACATGATCTTCTCCATCATCAATAGTAGCTACTTCTACCTTTAGAATGTTGCCCAGTATCATTGCCATGGTTTATCTGTTGTTGAAACTTTGGTGCATGTCTTGATGTGGTCTAATTGACAGCACTCTCATTTTGTGATTCAGAATGTTCTGGGTCCCAATCACACTCCAGAGGCCAAAGTCCACACTCAAACATCAGACCATCTAAGATGTGACTGTATTACCAAAAGTGCCATCTTTCACATGAGATTTTAAACTGAGAACTGCTCAGGGCCATCTACTTGATCCCGCAGCACTGGTCCGGCTTCCTCAGAGCCAGCTCTCAGAGTGAACATGACCTCTGACATTCCTGTTTATATCTGTAAACCAGGGCTCCCTGGTTGGACCAGGTTAACAGTCTCGATCAGGGAACCCGTATTCTAAGAGGTCCACCTGGGCTAACCTTGTTACAATCACTATATCCATCCCCCTCTAAGTCCGGGGATGTAGGCCTGTTCTTTGTCTTGTAGCCTCTCTTGGAGCATTTTGGCAGAGTGTTCGGTTCCTCCATTTTAACCTCAGATATGGGCAGCAGTACCGGACCATAGCCCACCTCTTGTACTTAGAGCATCTCGGAAGAAATTCACCCTCTTCTTCAGGCTGTGAAGTTGTCGAAGTTGTAACGTCTGCCGTGTTAGTCTCTGACTCCAAGGTTTCATCGACGCTTGACGGAGAGAGGGAACCCATAGGTTCCGATATCCTTTCCAGCTTTTCTGAAGGGCCAGGTATGTTTTGCTCCCACACAGTTTGCCAGTTTGAAGCTTTCATGTAATTCACGTGCTTATTCAAGACCATCGCAAATCCCAAACTAGACCATGGTTCCTGCGCCACACTTTCTCCGCTGAAGTAACCTGTCTGTCATGCACAGTGGAGCTTTGTGTCCAGCACTCGTGTTCCTGATACCATTTCACCCTTGCCCCCGCATCCAGAAAGATCAGATTTAACCTAATGTGGAATCTTCTCCCCATTAGCAACTCTGCTGGAGCTATCCTTGTTGTTGCATGAGGTTTGGTTCTATAGTCAAACAGGAATCAGGACAATTTGGTATCTGGTAAAGCTGTAGGCTGTTTCTTCAAGCCAGCCTTGAAAGTTTGGACTACCCTTTCTGCCAAACCATGGCATGATGGATGGTATGGAGCTGTCCTTATATGATGAATACCATATGACATTAGGAAATTCTGAAATTCCCTGCTGTTAAACAATGGCCCATTATCTGTGACCAACACTTCTGGGAGTCTGAGTATTGCAAAAAGTGCACACAGGTTTTCTATCATCGTCGCGGTATTTGACGAATGAACTCTGTGCATGTCCAACCACTTTGAGTAGGCATCCACTATGACTAAGAACGTTGAGCCCATGCAACTAAGGCCAAGATTTACCCAAACATTCCCATGAATGTGGAGGAACTGCTGGTGGTAATTTTCGTCCTTGTTGGCACTCTGGCATTGCCCCACAAATGTCTGCATCCAATCCTGGCCATCAGACATACCTTCTCAGCAATAGACACCCCTGGATGACCCTGGTGGAGTTCAGCCAGTATCTGGCAGTGACCTTTGTTCAAGACAATCACTCTTGCTCCCCATAATAAAAAGCCATGCTGTACAGTGATCTGGTCTTGGTGGATTCAGGAAGGTTTCAGTTCTAGTTGTGATATCCCTTTTGTTTCCCCTATCACCACCAGCTGTTTTAGTTTTGCCAAGACTGGATCTTTTTGCATTCACAGTCTGATATTATCAGCGGTGACCAGAATGGTATCCAGAAAGTTGAAAACCAAAGCGGCTTCAGCTAGTAGGCACTGTTGCATGGTTACTTCACTAATACCAAATGGTCTCTCAGCATCTCGTTAAGGTTTGAACGAAAATCACATGCCTCTGCCAGTCATCTTAACCATGTCGAAAACCCCAACACAGATTCCCCTGGTTCTTGAACTGCTGAATAAAATTGATAGCATCTCAGAATTAGAGGCAATTTGGGGTCATAATATTCTGTCCTAAATCCATCAGCTTGTGAAGGGTATCAGTATCAAGTGCCTCAGGAAACTTCAGGCTCCTGATAACCGAAAAAGCTATGGGTCCAAAAGCTGTCAGGAGGATTACTTGTTGCTTTTCATCTGTCCCAATGTCATTTGCCCAGAAAAAATAATGCATTCTTAAATTGAACACACACCCATGGGTTAAGAAATGCACATTTTTCAAAAAGATAGCATTGTCATAAGTTTAAAACATAGTCTGGAGAGGCTGGGTCGCTTTTCACTGGACCTTACAGAGGTTTATAAAATCATGAAGGGCATAGATAAGTTTAATAGCAAAGGTCTTTTCCCTAAGGTGTGGTGTACCAAACAAGGGGGCATATTTTTAAAGTAAGAGGAACAAGATTTAAAAAGGACATGGGGTGCAACTTTTTTACACAGACGGTGGTTAGTGTGTGGAATGAGCTGCCAGAGGAAGTGGTGGGTGCAGGTACAGTTACAATATTTAAAAGACTTTGGATAAGTACATGAATAGGAAAGGTTTGGAGGGATCTGGGCCAAATGCAAGCAGGTAGGACTAGTTTAGTTTGGGAACATGTTCGATGTGGACTAGTTGGACCGAAGGGTCTATTTCCATGCTGTATGATTCCCTGACTCTATGACACCAATTATAGACAATTAGGGAAAGGAATTGAGGTTACTGTTCTCTCTCTCCTTGTTGATAGCAATATAAGTTAATAGATTGTAGAAGAATTTACTGAATGGTGTTATACTACCAACCATAACATTTTCCTCATGATGGCAATCAGTTTTTTCAAGCACTGTTCATTTTACTGAATGCTACCCCAACATCTGTTTAAATGCTAAGTACATTGATGGTTGAGTAAAAACCATGATAGATTAGATCTAAATATGGAAGAAAACCTAAATGCATTATAGACACTATTTAGTTTTGTAATTATTAACGGGTACATTTTGTTTCTTTGCACTCCAGCCACATTGTTGTTGTGACATCCTCACTTCACACAAAGCCATTAAGCCACAAACAGAAACGAGATATATTGAGGGTGGAATTACACTGATTATTGGTAAAACCACATTAATGCTTCATTGAGTAGGAAGTATTGGACAAAGAAGCTTGTAATTATAGAGGGAACATGGCAGTTATGGAGCAAGCAAATCATAAATGAAACAATTTCCTTCTAAAATTGCATGCATTACAACTCAGAAAGTGGCTTGTGGAAAATAATCTCTTTTGGAAATAACAGCTATGCACTGAGTTGTCCTGAAGCTTTGGTAATAAGCTGGGTGTGGGGAACATCAAGAAAAGCACAAATAAAGCATAAATAAAAATGTTGTGGAAAAGTTTGAACTCTCTTTTTCCTAAACAGTTAATCTAAAATTAAATGCTTTAAAGCAGTTATTAAGCCATTTATTTTAAATGGGTCAATGGCTGTGTTAAGGCATCTTCAAAGGAATTTTACCTGATGTAAAAACAGAGTGTGCCATGAGAGAAATTAAACCATAAAAGCTTACATTTTTCTGAGTGTCCTATGATATCTCATGGTGCCTTTGAACAATTGTCTTATGTGGACCCTAATATTACATTGGGATTATAGAGTACATAGGGTGTCCCATAGTGAAATTTCAGAAGCTATATTTCTTCCGTCCAAGTAGAGAAACTACCCTTCAATCTTCAAAAGCGAATTATGGAACAGGCTCAAAAAACGCAGCTTGAATCTAACTGATCTGTATTCTTTAAAATCTATTCCTTCAGTAGGAATTTAAATATATTTTTGTCCATTAACAGTCACTATGTGTTAATTGTACTGTGGTGTACTTGCTCCAGCCATAACAATAATATTGTCAATGGTTAGCAGGAAATATTGTTGTAAAATGCCAAAAGTAATTTCAAAGTGAGTATGATTGTGTCATGTTGAGAGATATGTTTAATGGATAAATTCACAACTTGTGTCCGTTGCCTTCAAATACATGTTATCTTACAGATGTTAAAAAGAGTTATGTTGACTAGAATGTCATAATATTACATAAATGAAGACAAATTGTACCAACTTCATCTCTGATGCATACATTTATTAGGAAACTTTTCTTTCATCATCTTAGGGTCGGATCAGTGCAGCGTTCTGTCTGGTGTTGAAGATTTACTTCTCAATTTTCCAACAATAATAAAAATAAGTCTGATTATACGTCAATGAGAATATTCAGTTTTCACTTTGAGAGATTTCATCGCAACATGCACTCGGACCACTTAATGATGGCATTTAATTTTAAAAATACTGCGAATGCTGGAAATCTGAGACTAAAACAGAAATAACTGTAGAAACTCAGCAGGTCTGGCAGCATCCGTGGAGAGAAAGCAGAGTCAATGTGTTGGGTCCAGTGACCCTTGTTCATAACGGAAACATAGCTAGGAAAACGTTGGTATGAAGACAGTCGTGGGAGAGGAGTAAATGATAGATGGAGATGCAGCCCACAGAAAGAGAACAGCAGTCGGGCAGATAAAGGATTGGATCATGGTGAGCCGGGGAGAAAGAAAAGAATTCCTTTGTTTCTTTGGGCTCCATCTCGGCCTATCTTTTGCTTTCTCCCCAACCTAACCCCATCTTCAGCATATCTACTCACCTTATCCATGGCTACAATCAGGCCCGAAGTAGTCACTGGACCAAACACATCGACTCTGCTTTCTTTCCACAGATGCCGCCAGAACTGCTGAATTTCTGCAGCTATTTCTGTTTGTCTACTTAAACATATTTTGAATCCAACTAAAAATTATACATTTACATAGACTTAGATGGTTTTAAGACTTACAGTGACCACATGGTTTATTATTTGTTAATACACAACATAGCCTCTTATGCAACTGTAGTATTGATTTTGCCATTAATTTCATTCAATGTATCATTATTCTCTCAGGCACATGAAAATGTCACAAAGGATAGGCTACTAATGCATTCTGAACCTCATAAAAGCAATATAGATGGACCATTGAAAGTGTGCATCATAACTGAAATAATTCCACAAAAGCCAGTATCCTGTCAGCAAGTCACCCTTGATTTACATGAGGAGAGTCCTTGACACTGATCCAGGTTCCTCAGAGCAAGCTCTCTGAGTGAACAGAACCTCTGGCACTTCTGTTTATATCTGTCAGCCAGGGCTCCCTGATTGGACCATGTTAACAGCCCCAATCAGTGAACTCATATTCTATAAAGTCCGTCTGAGCTGACCTTGTTACAATCACTACATTCCTCCCCCTCTGAGTCCAAGGACGTAGGCTGTTTTTCTTCTCTTGTGCCTGGAGCATCTTGGAAGAAATCCATTCTTTCCTTCAGATAGCATTGAGCTGTGGACGTCTGCTGTATCCATCTCAGGTTCTAGGGTATCTTCAATGCTTGATGGAGAAGGAGAACCCACGGAGTCCAGAAAGGTCAGAAAGGTAGTCAAGGAACTGGACACATTTTTCTCCCACACCATTTGAGTTTGCAAATTTCATATAGACTATATGTTTGCTCAGGAACCTTGCATCCACCTGAACTTTATACATCACTAGACCTGACCCTGTGTCAACAGTGCCCCTTACCCATACAGGGCCATTCCCATGGTTCCTACACCAAACTTTGTTCCCTGAAATAAACTCTTTCTCTCACTTAGTAGAGTCTTGTGTCTGGCATTGGAGCTCCTGATGTTGTTTCACCCACTCTGCCAGGTCTAGTAAGATCAGATTTAACCTGGTGAGGAGTCTTCTCTCCATTAGCAACACTGCTGGAGCATGAGGGATGATCCTATAATCAAATAGGAACTGGGACAGTTTGGTATCCAGTGAAGCTGTAGGCAGTTTCTTTAAGCCTGTCTTCAAAGTTTGGATTGCTCTTTCTGCCAATTCATTGGATGATGAAGCTGTCCTTAGAATTAGAATCCCTACAGTGTGGAAATAGGCCCTTCGGCCCAACAAGTCCACACCAACCCTTGGAGCATCCCACCCAGACCCATCCCCCTATAACCCACACACCCCTGAACACTACGGGCAATTTAGCATGGCCAATCCACCTAGCCTGCACATCTTTGGACTGTGGGAAGAAACCGGAGCACCTGGGGGAAACCCACACAGACATGGGGAGAATGTGCAAACTCTGCACAGACAGTCACCTGAGGCTGGAATCGAACCTGGGTCCTTGGCACTGTGAGGCTGCAGTGCTAGCCACTGAGCCACTGAGCCACCGTGCCCCCCCTTATATGACGAATACTCTCGGAAATACTCAAACTCCCTGGAGATAAACGATAGTCCATTGTCTGTTACAAACACTTCTGGGGTTCCTTGTAATGTAAAAGATGCACGCAGTTTTCCTTTCGTTGCCTGCATGTTTGATGAATGAACTCTATGCATGACCAGACAATTTGAGTGGGCGTCTGCACTGACTAAAAGGTTTGAGCCCTTGAAAGGACCTGTATAGTCAATGTGTAATCAAGGCCAAGGTTTACCCAGCCATTTCCATGAATATGGAGGAGCAGCCAGCAGTAATTTTTGTCCTTGTTGGGCACTGCCCCACCAACGCAGCTGTGTCTGCATCCAGTCCTGGCCACCAGATGTAACTTCTTGCCAACATCGTCACTTTGGAAACCCCTGAATGACCTGCTGGAGTTCAGCCAGTATCTGGCAGCGACCTTTGCTCAGGACACTCATTCTTGCTCCCCATAATAATGTGTCATCCTCCATTGTGATCTGGTCCTTAAGGGTCCAAAAAGGTTTCAGTTCTGGTTGTGACAGCCTTTGGTTTCCCCCATCACCACCAGCTGTTTCAGTTTTGCCAGAACTGGATCATTCTGCATCCAAAGTCTGATATTGTCAGCTGTGACTGGAAATGTGTCCAAAAGATTTGAAACCATTGTGGACGCTTCCAGTGGCAGTACCACTAGTGTGGTGTACCTGCTAGTGGCTCAATGCATCCACATTTTCAATTTGGCCTCCTGGACGGTGTTTCAACTTGTAATTATATGCACTTAGTATTACAGCCCACTGCTGAATTTGGCATGAAGCCACATTGGTATTTACTTGTGAGAACTGTCTAGCACTTAGCTTTCCAGACCTGGACATTGGAGGTAATTCAAATTACAGTAGTTGATTGATCTATGTACTTGATGGAACAAAAGATAGAATTCCAAACTGGAAAAATCTTAAGTCTGACTTGTGAAAAGCAAGGTTAGGACAGATCTGAGCAATGCATCTTTATGTAGAAACTGATCTATAGCTGGAACAGGTTGTTAAGAAATGTGTTTGGAGTTAGGCCACTGGAATTATCCAGGAAACTGTTAGATGTTGTAATGCCAGACAGTCAAGTGATTCTCTGAAAAGACAGATCAAAAGACCATTTATATCAGAGACTGTTTTGGTTATTAGGATCTGACTTTGGACCATCCAAAGCTTAACGACTTATTCCTAAAATTACGCACAGTAACGGCACGTAAATACAACATGCATAACTCAGACATAACTGAATGTTTTAAAAGCAATTTTCTACTAATCATTTTTAGTGCTTTTTAAAAAATAAATGGAGATTTATTTTTCCTGTAAAGCATAAATCACAGTAGCAAGGTGGTGAAGAACAAGAGAAATTAGGATTAAAACAACATATGCATATGGAAGTGACAAAAGGGTATGTTTGACTGCAGTCTTAGGTTGGTTACAGTAATTACTGTTGGCACTAATACACAGGAGCTCATCAATAGCCAGGGTCTGTGTGCTGACGCCGCGAGATCGTGCTGTAGAGCCCTTAAACTATACCTTTGCCAGTGCCACTGTAACATGTCAGCACCAGCGCAGGCTCACAGATGTGCCATGTATCCTGGACATTGAAGTTCAAATTAGTGCTTTTAACACAGATGATGAAAAGGAGAGCAGCCATTTGTAATTTGTCTTCTTTCAAATAAGTACAAAGTAACACACTGAAGCAGTGAGAATACTTTAAAGAATTCTGACATTACCTGGAAACAATTGCTTTCAGCTGAGTTTGAAAATCATGCTGGATCAATTCCAAACCTAGATTGATGGTGTCAGTATAAAGATGTGTGGTGTTCAAGTTCCCAGTCTAGTTTTGTTCTTAACCGTTTCTGTTCAACTTTTCAGACAGATCCCACAAAGAAGGACAATGGTGCAAACAAATATCTTCATCCTTTTCTTGATGACCATCATTGGCTATGCCTTGAGTGGGGGCTATTCCCGTTCAAAATACATGTATCCAATGGTTAAAGGCCCAGTTGGACCTCCTTTCAGGGAAGGCAAAGGACAATATATAGGTAAGAAATAATCAGGAGCAGATTTAATTGTTTATCTGAGATGGAATGACCTGTCTTTGACATTGCATCAATATTGCAATGAAATCTTAGTATATTTGATTTGCTGGATAGTGGATTAAATGTTCTACTCAATTAATAGGATGTAAATTATTTTGGATATTTCCCATGTTCTTTAGCCTGTTTCATTTTTGGCACTTTCTGCATCAGCATATGAAACTTGGACTAAACACATAAAACAATGAAATTCTTTTGTGACAAAACAGTCAGAAATAAAAATGTTTCCAGGGAACCTTAGTACGTAAATCTTCAATTAACAGGAGGGAGCATTTAAGTGCACCTTCAAATGTTTTAATTTCTTTTTCTGTTCACTTACATATATCTGATGTTACCACAAACTTGTAAAGAGATATTGTAACTCTGAGGTTATGATTCTGTGTAGTAATTTTTTTTTAAGAATCTGAGAGTCGCATAAATCAGTCAGCTCCATGCTCTATACCAAAAAGGTACGGCCAGCATGATAACATCCTCACATACAACTTAACATAGCTGAAATAAGTCATTAATATACAGTTTTATTAAATCCCAGGAGAAGCAGGTCAGGTAGAGATATCTTTTTAGATAACCTGATCTACTGGTCCAGATAGTGAATGTCACCATTACACAATAGTATTTGACACTCTCAATGCTCTCAGATGCCGATCTAGAGCTGTTAATCATGTCTGAACCAATTATCTGTTGAATAATGTAATCTATTCATCAATTACTGAGATGTAAAAAGATTAACTTCCGAGGTTGGGACCTGCACATTCCAAATTTTTTTTCTATTTTTGGTCTCCTTTCCTTCCCACACCAACATTCTAGATAAATGCTGGAGAACTTCCATGGATCCTGTCAAGAATCTTGTACCTCTTTACATGTGAAACTTAATTGCAAATGATGACAGGATATTTATCTTGTGGGAACATCACTGCCAAGTCAGAATCTGATGTTACCCAGTGCCAATAAATGCATTTTCCACTATTATGGGTGACTGAACTACAGTGAGAAATGGGATTCTCAGCTGATTTCTCACCCTCCCTCTCCCATTTTTGGGGGACATTAAACTGAAAAGCAATGCTCCCACTACTGGATTGAACAACTGATCTGGTACCATAGAGGGATTAAATAATCTTACTTTAGCCACTGATGTGTTCATCCGTAGAGACATTGAGCAAATATTTATCAGAGGATACAAGTAAAAGAAAATGTATAAGGTTTCCCTTCCTGAAGCCAGTTGTTGTTACAATCTCTATTGAGACCAATAAATGTTAAAGAGAATGTCAAATTTCAGTTATGGGCTCAAAGAACAACATCAGGATTTCAACTTTGGAAACTCTTAAACTATCAAATGACTAAAAACACTGTGATTAAACAATATTTACCTCTGTAGACAACTCATACTTTAAACAATAGAAATAAACAGGGTCATATCATATATCAAACTCTCCATAAAATTACAGTTCTTTATCAATAGTTCAGTTTTCATTGAACTGATCTCTTTTCCCTTCCCAGCTGCATAATCTCTAATCCCAGAACTATTTCTTACTGTAAGGATTACAGTGTAGTTTTATTCCTCTACCTCCATCCTTGTTCAATGCCTCACAAACTTGGTTTTCAGTCTATATGTGAACATTTTACTTGGTGAAGTAAGCAACGACTGTTTTCTCTGCTTAAGATACAGTCTTGACTGCTTCTATCGCTTGCTTTATCCCTCAGATAACTGCAGACTACACAAGACAAAGCTGCAACTGCTGTATGTTTGTGATTTTCATGGACTTATATGAAATCCTGTAAACTGATTTAAAATGGCTTCTTTGACCCTCTTCTCCCTGGCAATTGAAGATATTCGATATGTATCTAAAGTCAAAATTCTAATTAGCTATTCTTGATTCCAACTTCCTTCCATCTTAGAAGTAACTGAATAATTTACAGAATTTAATATTTCTAATGTTTTTTTATGGGACATTGTAGACTTTGGGTCTACTCATGGTAGACTCAGAAGCAGCTGCCATTGTGTCTAATTGTAAATACCTCACAGTTCCTTCCCAATAAAGCAATGAATCTTCCTTGACGCTTTTCATAATTAAATCACTTGGACTCCAGCACAGGCCAAATGACCACTTTAATCTATCTTACGTTTAATGCTACAGTCTGAAAATGTAGAAGTGTAGTGAATTAAAAGATACAATTCTAAACCTAATGGGCAGGATTATCTAGCTTCTGGACCATCAGAAACTAAATATTTTTATCCATGTGTTCTGAGAAAGGGTCACCAGACCCGAAATATTAACTCTGATTTTTCTTCACAGATGCTGCCAGACCCATTGAAATTGCCCAGAAAGTTTAAACATCCAATGGGTTTATGTCTGAAACATCCAATGAAGTCTCCAGCTTTAAGTTAGAATTAAAAGCCTTGGGGGTTTCCAACTCACTTGCCTGGACAGATATTTAGGAAATGCTAAATGGATAAAAGCCATTTGTATCTCTTGGGTAACTATACAACTGACTCCCCTGACTGCATCAAGCCCTCGATTCCAACCCTGATCGCCAACTCCATCTCCTCACCTCTCTACAGTCTGTGAAATTCATGACCCCAATGCACCTCTGGTACCACTACTACCACCTCACCACCCACCTGATCATTTGACTATGACCCAACCCAACAGAACTAACCCTCAACTCACACCAGCCCCTGCATCATCCTGTCTATAACCCCGAACCACCTGACAGACACCCCTGACCCCACATGACTACACTCCATCACCAGAGCACACCCACCTGCTGCCCTGCCCCCTCATCATCGCCCGCTACGCTCTTATCCACTTTCCTATTGCTGTAGCTTCTCAGAGCGACGTTGGGTCTTTGAACTGTTTACATACTGCAGTGCAGCAGCTGGTGCTGCAATAAGAGGGCATGGCTTCAATGAAGATTGCTTTCGGGAAGGACTCCTTGCTTGGTGAGCACTGCAGAACCCTCCTTGGGAAGATGGTCTCAGAAAATAAGGGTTAAGTACGTCAGCTATTGTCTGATCAGGGTTGTAAAAGGTGACTCTGGTTCAGATCGGAAGACTTGGGCCAATAACCTTATAAACCTTACAATTAAACACCGTGGACCTAAATGATTTGGCATTGGAAAGGAACTGAAGCTAATCAATGGAATCTTACTTCTTGGTTTTATTCCATTGTCTATTCTAAAGCAGCAACAAATGAACACACAGGTGTAATTATGTGGGAGCTCTGAAAACAGGAAACAAACATTAAAAGCAATAGAATTTTTTTATATTGTGGAAGAACATCAATATTTTAAACCTGCGCAGTTCTCTGCACGACAATATCACTTGAGAACAAAAACGCCATTCTTGTCTCAATACAACTGGAGTTGAAATGTCCGGAGCTGCTCTGAAACTCACTGGGGATAAGTTAATAAGTAACAGTTGTTGAAAATAAAGTGAACAGATTTGAGAAATGCAGGGGTCATTAGCCAGTTAAAGATTACTGACCTGAAGTCTACAGAGTGCAGTAAAATTCTTGCTACTGTTGTGTGTCTTTAATTAGAAGTTTATGTTTTTGGTTCACTTGTTCCGTAAATTTAAATAAAACAACAGGATTGGTTAACTTTCTCCATAAGGACTACTGTTGTTGGCGAGCTGATTAAAGGAATAAATAGCTGAACCAGATGGACTAGGATGGTTTCAGTTTCAATCCCTGGTCTCTATTGTGTTGGCTGTTCTTAACAGGGAAATTGATAAAGTGGGGTCGTGTGCCTTACATTGGACTCAGCAACTCCTGCATCAGGAGGGGAACATATAACTACTTCCTTTTTGGCTCCTGATAATGCCAGTTAATTGGTGACATAATGTAACATCCCCTTTTCCTGCTTAAACAACAGTCCCCAAATGAATAAAGAAAGCAAAAGCTTACTAGCAGTCTTATGGATAGTGGGCAAGGACTGGGAGATTTCACTGTCAAGGTCCCTATTGATCATTCCAATGGGTGAAAAACTACACTTTAACAATAATTTGCAGGAAAGGAAATGGTAAATTTTATCCAAAAATGCAAAATGTAAGGAACACATCCTTTTTTTGGTGCTATTGAACTGCATTTCCCCAGTATTTCAGAAGAGAGAAGTCAGTGCTAACCAAGAAATGAGGAGTTAAGGTTTGCTTTAAAACCTATAAAGTTTGGGAGAGACACAAGTTTGAAAAAGGGAACTACCATCTTGGGAATTGATCAGTTGGACTCTTAGACGAAATGCAGGGCTGAAAGCCGGATAGAAATCAATAGCCTCATATTTCCAATGACTAGACATTACTAAAAGCAGGTCCAGATCATGTTCTTCACAGAATGGGCTTGAACATAACAGAAGTTACAAAGGGGCCAAGAATTTCAGTTGTCAGAATGAACTATTGTCAGAAATAGACTTGAGATGAAGAATGTCCACAAGAATCAGATAGCAGAATCAGCATATTGTAGAAAATGGCCCAGAACATCAGATAAAACTTGGAAGACATCACAGAATATTGTAACTGAGATCATAAATCAATTTGTAAAATGTATTAATACACCGGCAAGAGTAAGGGAGTATTTTTTTTTTCATTTGAGGAAACCATCAGCTCCCACTTTGAATATATTACTCCAGTGAACAGAAACAAATCTAGTTCTTTGATTGGAATAATATCAACAGTATAATCAAGGCTGACAGACATGTATCTGATCCAAGCAAAATTATAACTGTAGCATAGAATTCCATTTACCTTTTCCATTCACTTCCATTACATTGAAATGCTGATCCAAATATAACATGTCTTGGCAAACCACCTATTTACTGGGACTGAGTTATATATAGACAATTCATATGGAGAAATGATTGATGGGACCACATACTTCACTTTGGCATCCCACCTTTTCTTATAACATGAAGAAACATTTCATGTTTTAAGGAATGTTAGTTGGTTTCCTGAGGACTTTGTAGGTTACATGTTGGACGATTAGTTAGGAAGGTTCTTCACTTACTTGAGGATGTAACTTTAATTTGCTGTTATTAAAAAAAAATCTTAAACTAGAATTTTATTCTTTCTCATCAACATTACTGTTGTGACTCATGTCTCAAAATATGCTGCAGAATTAAATATAGAAACTTATTTCCATCCATAATTCTAGGTTCAATATAAGGAATGTGGAACAACTTGCTCATAATTCTAAGTAGAAACATCAGCTTTTCAGTTGCTGGCAAAGGATTATTTCTTCCTTTTTTGAACAATTTTCAATTTTTCCGTCAGCGCCTGAGGCATTAAAATGTTGCAATGGTACAATTCCCAAACGTTCTTCAATACTTGCCTAGTTCTCTTCTCTTAATGTGTGTTAGCTATCATCCTGTCATTGCCATTGGTGCTGGTGTCATCTAACAGCCATATGTTAAACTTCCAGCAGTCTCTGTGTTGATTCGAAAGCCAACATCTTCAATGAGATCTGTAGTGTCGAGCCTGTCAGTGGGATTTCCAGAGATAAATGTGTGCTGTTTCCGGCATTCCGTAGCTGAGGAAACTGTGGGAGACAATTTCATTTGAACAAAGTCAGAACAAAAGAGCTAAATACCATGCCTCACCTCGCTGTTACAGTCATGTTTTATTGTCTGGTGCATCAGAAATGTGAGCTGGCAGACTATCTGAATGATTAAATGTCTCAGTGCTTACTGATTTTTCTGGCAGAATAATAACTGCTCCTGGAGAGAATGGAGATGGTGTGTAGGGAAAAGAAGAATAATTGGCTTGTACAGGAATTTGGGGATGGGGATGTTGATTGTCTAAATATGAACATCATCTATCAAGACAGGTCAATCATTATGGTAGATAATTAAGATCAACTATATTCTAATGAAGCATGTAAAGTGCAAGGCATTTTAATCAAGTATAGCTAATATTTTATATAATATAGTAAAGAACTGCAGGTACTGGAATTCTGAAACAAAAACAAAATGCTGGGGAAGCTCAGTAGTTATGGTAGAATCAGCAGAGAGTAAAACCGCGTTGATGTTCCAAGTCTAGTGAGCCTTTATGAGATCTGAAAAACATCTTATATTTTTGATTAAGGAAGAAGGATATTTGCAGAACTATATATTTTCTATCTGTCATCTTCATTTCTGATGTTTGGGCCATGGACTTCTAATGGATCATTTACATTTACATGCAGAGTACTGCACTGGTTGCCATTGTCTTCTGCAGGATGACCGGCCAGAAAACACACCAGCTCTTGCTGTCTGCCATCAGGTGCATTGAAAGTTCTGAAGAAAGATCACCGGACTTGAAATGTAAACTCTGCTTTCTCTACAGATGCTGCCGGATCTGCTGAGTTTCTCCAGCAATTTCTGGAATTGAACCAGCTGTTGTTTAATGTGAGAGCAGGTTCAGGCAGGAGGAGGTAGGTGATGCTGGATGAAAAGTGACTGGGCCTCCATTTAATGAAGAAGCTGAGAGACTCTAATACCATCCTGGAGGTATAGACTTGATTCCCCCAGGTATTCGGGATGTGCTGTGGTCAGTTGTAACCCTGACCATTGCCTGAGCTACGAACAGATAGGACAGTATAATTATTGTGAGCAGTGTTTGCACCCTGAAAACAGTTTAGCAAATGTCAGAGAGAACCAAGTTTTCCTTAGTGAGATGAGGAAGTATCCCAACAGAGAAAGTCGTATCTACCATGCATCATCTCCCCTCTTTCCCACGAGATCCTCATGGAAACTCCCCTTTCTGCCAAATACATGGAAGAGAAAGCCATCCTGGTCTTCAGTCGCTGCTTTGTGCATCTCCATGCTAAGAAAGCTCATGTTCATATTCCCACATTTGAATTATTATCCTTGCTGTAAAGGCCATCATTAGTCCATCAAAGTAAACTGGCAGTACAAAATTACTTCGTGTTGGCTCATTCTTTCGAAAATATTTTCTAAGGTAAATTAATAAATGAGTCATCATCTCTGATTTTGAAACAGGTATAGTAGAAGCAAAATAGCAGTCGTAATTTTTGAGCAATATGACATTCCCACCTAGTGTTTCATGGTAATCGCTAAACAAAGCTAAAACTTCTCTTCAAATTCTGCATTAGTTCCAGCGTTAATTGTGTAAATACATGACTATTTGTGAAAAATGACTACTTGGCTAATAGATTTTTTCTTGGATGTTAACCTAGTCTTGCTCACATCATGGATCAAATCTGAGAGGACGAAATTAATTTTAAAATAAAATGGAGCATTATTACTAGTCAGAATTACCAAAAAAGTTCCGAAGCACACAACAAATGAGTTAAAGGAAAAAAAAAACCAAAAGAACTGCGGATGCTGTAAATCAGGAACAAAAACAAAGTTTCTGGAAAAGCTCAGCAGGTCTGGCAGCATCTGTGCAGGAGAAAACAGAGGTAACCTTTCAGGTCCGGTGACCCTTCCTCAGAATGAGTTAAAGATTTCTGACCAAGGAAGAATTGCGTGTTATGCCTAAAGTAAGTGATTTTCATTGCTTGTCAACCATCAAAGCTGTGGAGTAGGTCTCCCTTTGTTATTAAATGAAATTTTCCAGTCTAGCACTGATTACATTTATAAAGCTGCACAATGGCGTCATATACGCAAATGATATCATCCCATTGGCTTGTGTTTCGATTTGTGCTTTCCTGTTGAAAGGGGGAAACTTGTGGTACCTCAAGTAAAATTCTATATAAATTTAGGTTTTGATTATTATTCTAGTGATCAATTAAAATTAGACTTTGTTGACTTAAATTTGTAATCACTTCATTCACAAATATTCAATGGCGATGAAGCAGCAGAAATGAGAAGGGGAGAAATATTGACTAAAATTAGAGTGTATTTTGTTCAGAGCTGTCTATTCATTTGCACAGCTGGACAAACCAATCTAAAAGAAATCTGTTTTATTACACTTTATATAAGTAGCTGAACTGTGGAACTAAATGTGTCAGATTGGTATTACCGCAAAGATTTTGGATTCTACTTCCTATTGTAGTGGCAAAGAAAAAGGCTGATAATAATACTTCTATATACTCAACAAAGAAATTATTTCATTTACATAGGGCTTTTCACAATTTCAGGTGCTGTGTCTCAGTGCTAGACAGCCAACAATGTGCTGATGAAATGAAGTGTTGTAACATATGTACAGCACCAAAATTGTACATGGAAAACTCCCATAAACCACAATGTTCATTTATTGCTGGACCTGTCCGTCCTCCCTGGACTGACCTATCTCCTCCCTACCTCCTCACCTACCCTCACCTTTACTGGCTCCATCCCCGCCTCTTTGACTTGTCTGTCTCCTCTCCTCTATCCATCTTCTATCTGCCTCCCCTTTCTCCCTATTTATTTCAGAACCCTCTTCCCCTCCCCCATTTCTGATGAAGGGTCTAGGCCCGAAACGTCACGCTTTCCTGCTCCTATGATGCTGCTTGGCCTGCTGTGTTCATCCAGCTCCACACCTTGTTATCTCTCTTCATTTATTGCTGTTATGTTGATTGGGAGACAAATGTTGGGCAGGGCATCAGGGATAATTTCCCAGCTCTTTTTTGCGATAGTGTCATGAGGTATTTTGTGTCCACCTGAGAGAGGAGATGGAGCTTTGCTTTAACATCTTGGTCAAAAGGTAGTACCTCTAGTTATGCAGCACTTCCTCACTCCTGCACTGCACTGTCAAGATTGTGCTCAGTTCCTGTGGTGGGACTAGAATCCACAGCCAACTGATTCAGAGATGAGAATGCTACTGATTAGGCCACAGCTGCCAACAATTTTTTTTAAAGTTCAAAGAAATTACTGAATTATTTTATAGGATCAGAAATCAGACTCCATCAGCTTGGCTGAGACTAGGAACTCTTCCACCTTATTTTAACGTCTGCTTCAATTTACCCATGTTTTAATCATTTTGAAAAAAAATACAGCAGCTGCCTGGATTACCAAAAAGAAAACTGAACATTGAAAATGAAAGGTCACTCCAAACTCATGTAACCTATTGGAAACAATTAGTAGTTCACAAAGCAGACAGGAATACAATGACATCAGTCAGACCTCAAATCACCCCATTCACAGGGGAAAATGACATCAGTGCCCTTATCAGGCTGCAGCGGATTTTGATTCAATAGTTCCAATTTCAACTCTTTATAGTGTTGCCGCCCACATATTCTTGCTAGTTCAGAGATCGAGTGCTTTCTCAGGACAAGCTGTACTTTTAAACCACGGCTGGACTAGGGCAGCTTCCTTCAGTAACATTGATTTCACAGAAAACAACTTGTGATGGTGCCACAAAAACGCCACGTCTGCATTCCTTTGCTTCAATTTCAGTCCCACTCACAGCGTCATCCCAGTCAGTGTCTGCTGTAACACGAAGCGATTTGGAAGATTTGTAACTGACAAAGCATCTCATCTTGCACAACAATATCTTTTTAAGGTATCGTCCTCTGCTTGTTGATTTGCATTGTATCCTTGATTACCAAAGTCTCAAATTAAAAATTCTCTTCTTCATGTTCAGATCCCCCCATGACAATGCCCTCCCTATTTTGGTAATCTTCCAAGATCTCTCAAACTCTGAAACACAGTATCTGAATAGTTGGAGCTTCTTATATATCTGTCTTTATTTGTTGTAGCCAAAGGTGATTGAAAGCACTTTTACATGATTTGATGGGATAAGTTTACATTGTGTCCTGGTAATTTTAAAAACTCTGATTTATGTTGGCTCAACTTCATATTCTCAAAACAATCATGTGAAAGTACCAAATTTACAGTTTGACAATGCAATCTGAAATCAACTTATTTCATACCATACTACATTATTATCAGGCTCCTTGTGATTAGGAATGCAAGTTTTATTTTTACTGCTTGGTAGTCTTGGTTCTTTCTGGCATTGTGAAGATCGAGCTGTATGATGGGGCGGCACGGTGGCTCAGTGGTTAGCACTGCTGCCTCACAGCAACAGGGACCTGCATTCAATTCCACCCTCAGGCAACTGTCTGTGTAGAGTTTGCACATTCTCCCCCTGTCTGTGTGGGTTTCCTCCAGGTGCTCTGCTTTCCTCCCGCAGTACAAAGAAGTGCAGGTTAGGTGGATTGGCCATGCTAAATTGCTCGTAGTTTCCAGGGATGTGCAGGTGGATGCGCATGGGAAATGTCAGGTGATTGGGTGGGTAGGGGAGAGATGCTCATTGGAAGGCCAGTTCGGACTTAATGGGCCAAGTGGCCTACTTCCACACAGTCAAGATTCTATGATTCCGCCCAGTCTTAAATCACTCACCTGGATTAATATAGCTATTGTGTATATTTTAAGTTGGGCATATGCAGAAGAATGTACCAAGTTCACTTTTGGTTGCTGATACTTAACAACAATAGGAATTTGGGTTTGTCTGGTTCAATAATACTTTGGAAGAGGGTTTTCTAGGCTTCCCAGACCTCAACAGCTAGAAATGCATGGGTGTTAAGGTCAGGAAACTGGGCAGGATGGCACTGTTAAAAAGAGACAGAGAAAATGATCGAAGAAATATGGATCACGTTTAGACATACTGCAAAGTACTGATAGGTGCTATTTGTTAACACAGGGGAAAGACCAATGTAGGCAACAATTGGTATAAATTTATACAACTGGGGACGCAGTGCTGCACACCCTTTACTCCAGTTGCTGGCCGCTCATGACGGATTTAAATGGTTTGGAAACACCACCTTCAGGAAGCAAAATCAGAGGCTGCCAATCCCATGCCCATTTTTGTCTGACAATATGTCAGCATTTTGACCAGATTGATCTATCTTTCTTCTCCTGCCACTATTAACTTTCTCCTTAAATTCTTCAACACTAACATTAGTGCTGAAGCTAGCTGCAGACAAATGCAATGCATTGTGACTGATCTGAGATTATAGCCCCCCTTTCTGCAGGGTTCCTCATCTTAAGAAAGATCTAAAAGGAATTAGACTTACAATGCTTTCCCCAGATGCTGGTATTGGAAAACAGGTCATGACCATAAGAACTTGTGGTGCATAGTACTGCTGTTCAGCGAATATAAGTAGGATTTCAGCAGGAACTCTGTGTAAGAAAGATTGTAATAAATGGAAGATGCCTGATGCTTATTGCAGTATGCTTTCAATCTGGTTCTTATCATTGCCTTTCTAAGTTCATAACAAAAAAGGGCAAGGACAATTTTCTCAAATTTGGATGTATCTGCTTCATGATCAATAACCTACCATCTGTCCTTCCTCCTGGTATTTGTGAACAGTTTGGCACTTATAGTTAGGCACTCTTTGACACCAAACAGGACTACCACCCTGAGCAGTATTTCTCACAGTAAAAACCTGAGGTGACATCATTAATCTTTGTGTTGCCTTCAAAATACAATAATTGCAGCTTGTTATTCCTTGTAAAAGGTGATTTGCAGTTTTTTGTTAATCTCCCAACTTGGAGCTAAGCTGCTTGTAGCCTGATTCTATGTGCATGGAAACCATCTGCAAGGCATGAATTCAAATGAAGGAGAAAGTTTTACATTGTAAAATGTAATTGGGCCAACTCTCTTTGTCTGTACTGCACATAAGTTAAACAGCAATTTTAATACAATTAGAAAAGCAGGCTTATATATGTGAAATAACAAGCATGGGGCTGGATGAACACAGCAGGTCAAGCAGCATCATAGGAGCAGGAAAACTTGACGTTTCGGGCCTAAACCCTTCATCAGAAATGGGGGAGGGGAAGAGGGTTCTATCTATCCACCTCCCCCTCTCTCCCTATTTATTTCAGAACCCTCTTCCCCTCCCCCATCTCTGATGAAGGGTTTAGGCCCGAAATGTCAAGTTTTCCTGCTCCTATGATGCTGCTTGACCTGCTGTGTTCATCCAGCCCCATGCTTGTTATCTCAGATTCTCCGGCATCTGCAGTACCTTTTATCTCTTATATCTGTGAAATATGCGGTGGTACACTTTGGAAGACAATGAAAAAAAAGGAATACGATTCTAAGGGGGCTGCAGGAGCCGAGTATCCTGCGCGTATATGTGCACAGATCATTGAAAGTAGGGCAGTAAATAAACCATCTAGAATCCTCAGCTTTATTAATAGGGAGATAGAATAGGGACAAGAGCAATTTGGTGATGCTGAATTGTATAAAGCACTTGTTGGAACTCAGCTGGAGTACTGTGTACAGTTCTGGGCACCACATTATAGGAAGGATGTGATGCATTGGAGAGAGCACAGAGACAGTCTCCAAATTGTTCCTGGAATGAGGAACTTCAGTTATGAGGATAGAGTGAAGAAGTTGGGATTGTTCCTCTTACAGAGAAGAAGACCAAGAGGACATCTGATAGAAATTTTCAAAATTGTGAGCGGGTAGATAGAGAGAAACTGATTCCATTCATAATGGGTACAAGAACAGGAGGGTATAAATTGAAAATAATCTGCAAAGAAACTAGGGCAAGGTGAAGAAAAATATTTTCATTCAGCGAGTAGTTAGGTATAATAACTTATGAAGCTCGACCAGAAAGAAACATCATTTATTATTGAACACCAAACACAGCCATGACTCATGGTATACGTAGGCAAGTCCCACCCTGGGGCAGACAGTTCCGCAGACCCATCCCTAGATCTGCTTTATAAATACTTTCCTAATCAACCTGTTCAGAGATTATACTATAAATCTCTGGAGGAAGTGAGACTTGAACCCAGGACTCCTGGTGGGGACACTACCACTGCAATACAAGAACCCCAGGTTGGGACCTGTCCCTTGTTTGACCCTTAAAGTAAGTTGGACTGTCTGTTGCCCATGTGTAACTGGGGTTACAATGGTCCCAATAGTATGTAAGGTGTATGTGGCTAATCCTACACACATACATCATCAGGTTCCAGTTTCGCAGATAGCGACATTCCCAATATTTCCCTGTCGCTGTCTTACTGGGTTCGTTGAAATGCAAGGCAGTCCAAAACTTTTCTTGACTCTCATCGCCAATAAGAGACTAAAAAAGCCCAACTAAACATCGTTTATTGTTGAACGCCAAAATAGAGCCATTATTCATGGCATACATAAACCAGTCCTAAACTGGAACAGACAGTTCTGCAGACGCCTCCCTGGGTCTGCTTTATAAAGGGCTCAATTGATGAGTTCTAATTGGACAGGCCATTGACTGTTACCAGGGGAACTCATGCTCACTGGGGTCCACAGGGAGATTAATTATTGATCCCCCATCGACCTTAAAGGGGTTATCACATCAGGGTGTGAATGCACTGCCCGGAAGTGTGGTGGAGGCATTGGATGATTATTTGGATGATGATGGGAAAGAATATGGGGTAAAAAGCAGGAGACTGGCTCTAGGTATGTGTGCTTATTTAAGAAACTGGTGCTGCATGAAGGGCCTCTGTAACACTTCTGTATTTTTCTGTGAACATGCTCTGGACAGACATTAGGGGATATTTTCAGTTGGACGGATTCCTATCAGTAGAATCTTTAGCTTTCCTGAAACAGGTAAAAGTGTTACTTTCCCTTGGATTTTACCTTAAGAGCTGAAAACAAGGAGGACTTACTGCAATGAACTTCACTTTTCAGAAATAAACCTGAAAATTAAAACAATTCTGGTCCCTCTTCATACAGAATCTCAACTCTAATATTAAAAGTCCAAAATTGAACCCATGTTTTAATCTGCAGTAATCTCTTTAACTGCACTGGTGCTGCCCTCTACTGAACATCATGCAGATTCCAAACATGAATGTCATGCCACAACAATGTTCATTTCCCAACTACAACTTATCCACGTCTGAGTTCTTGTTTTACTTTGTGGCGACAAACTAAAGATTACAATCTTCACAAACTTAATGAAAAAGCCAATAAGTGTTTACAATTCACACAGATCCTTTCAACAGAGTTTAAACTGTTCCACTACAGGGTAACTTGCCACATACTGTGATCATGATGGAGGTGGTGTTGATTGATTAGTGTGGCATTAAATTGGGTTGGTTATTTTTCCCATCTTTTAAGTGCTGATTTTATAACCTGATGCTCAGTTCTGATGTTATTCTTTGATAATTATTAATTAACCCTTCTCAAGGGTGGAGCCACATGCTTGCAAATATTGTGACTTTTTAAGTCTCATGTATTCACTGTTGTTCAAAAAAAGTGAGAGATGAATTGAGTAATATAAGCCAATAAGTCTAACTTCAGTTGGGGAGAAACACAATAATCCAGGCCGTTTTAAAAGCAAATTGCATTTGATTAACTTAATCAAGTTCTTTAATGTAGCCTTGGAGATGGTTGATGAGGGTATAGTGTGATTAATAAATTCTCAAAAGACATTTGACAAAGTGTCACATAATAAACTTGTTAGCAAAATTAACGCTCTTGGGATTAAAGAAACAATGGCAAAATGGATATATCACTGGCTAAGAGACATAGTGTTTAGTGATGAATGGTTTCTCAGACTGGAGGGAGATTTAAAATAGCGTTCCTCAGGGAGTCAATGATAAGACCGCTGTCATTTTGATATATTCTAATGATCTCTGTCAGGGATACATAATTTCAAAATTTTCAAGGTACATAATATCGAAATACAGTAAACAATGAGGTGGATAAAAGGCCTCAGGACATCAAGATAAATTAATAACATGAGCACAGGCAAAATTTAAAATGGAGAAGTTTAAAATGGTGCATTTTGGTAGGAAGAAAGAGGTAATGCAATCTAAACAGAATGGACAGTTGGGTGATTTTCGAGTTCAAAGCAAATGTTTGAGTCTTCCATCCGTTATAGGAATTTCACTTTATTATAAACCACAGAGAATAATGAGTCTTGGCATCGGAGTTAAAATGCCACATGTGTGAAATATTCCTGAGTGTCACATGCCTTTTCACAATAACATTTGTATTTTGCTCATTCATCACAACCTGGTGTGACCTGTACTAGAAGTATATTTGTACTGATTACAACAGAATCAGGTCTTGATTCAATTTTCCCTACTTCTCTCTGTTTTTCTCTGTCTCTGTCTGTATACACCAGCCTTCCTTACTGAATTAACTTGCTACTACTAAACTTTTAAGACCCCTCCTGAGTAGTAGGTACTTAGGTAAGGTAAACGATGGTTATTGTGACCTGCACAGTGCTGGCATACCAAAAGCAGGGGAGAAAACTAAGGGAATTATTTGGTTCCTCAGAAATATCTGGCTTTATTTCTTCTTATATGTAGACAACATAGTTGCAAGTAGAGACCTCTGCAGCAACAGCTTTAATTGTGCTTCTTGTACATCTTTACGTGATCCGCCCCAAAACCTGCAAAATGACAGTCAGTACATTTGGTCAGATGCATCTGCAGTCAGCAAATTGGTAAGGATGCGGTCAAGTTGTTTTTCCCTCTTGTTGGTTCCCTCACTACCTGCTGCAGACTCAGCTGTGCCCTGTAGGACCCAACCAGCTTGATCAGTAATTCTGCTGCTGAGCCTCTCTTGATGGTGGACATTGAAATCCCTCACCAGAGTACATTTGGCACCCTTTCCACCCTCGATGCTTCCTCCAAGCGTTGTTCAACATGTAGGAGTACCGATTCGTCAGCCAAGGTGAGATGATACTTGGAAATCAGCAGGAGGTTTCCTTGCCCATGTTTCACCAGAAACCACAAGACTTTATTGGGACTGGAGTCAATGTTGAGGACTCCCAGGACAACTCCCTCCCGACTGTATACTACTATGCCGCCACCTCTGCTGGATCTGTCCTGCCATTGGGTCTGGACATATCCAGGGATGGTGAAAGTGGTGTCTGGGACATTGTCTGTAGGGTATGATTCTGTGAGTGTGACTGTGTCAGGCTGTTGTTTGACTAGTCTGTGAAACAGCTCTCTTCAAGTTTGGCAGTAGCCCCCAGATGTTTGTAAGGAGCACTTGACAAGGTTGAAAGGGTTGTTTTTGCCACTGTTTCCTGTGCCCAAGTTGATGCCCAGCAGGTCCGTAGGTTTCATTTCTTTTTTCAGACTTTGTAGCAATTCATACAACTGCTTGGGTTGCTGGGTTATGTCAGAGGCAAGTTGAGAGTTACCTACATTTCTGTTGACCTAGAGTCACATGTAGGCCAGACCAGCTGAGGATGGCAGATTTCATTCCCTCAAAGACATTAGTGAGCCAGAAGGGTGTTTCCAACAATCGACAATGGTTTCATGGTCATCAATGGATTCTTAATTCCAGATTCTTTTTCTTAATTGAATTCAGAAGTGAGGTGCGAGTGACAACCTTAGCCATTAAGGCTGCATTTGAATGAGTGTGGCATCAAGGAGCTCTAGCGAAACTGGAATCAATAGTTATCGGGGCAAACTCTCTAGCTGGTTATTGTTGTACCTAGCACATAAGAAGATAGTTGTGGTTGTTGGAGGCTCCAGGACATTAAATCTTAGAATCCTTATAGTGCTGAAAAAAGACCATGCGGCCCATCAAGTCTGCACTAACCCTCCAAAGAGCATCCCACCCAGATCCATTCCCTATTCCTGTAACCTCACATTTACCATAGCTATTCTGCCTAGGCTGCAAAATCCTGGACACTACAGGGCAAAGTGGCATGGCCAATCTTCGGACATGCACATCTTTGGACTGTAGGAGGAAGCCAGAGCACCTGGTGGAAACCCATGCAGACACGGGAAGAAAGTATAAACACTGCACAACAATCACCCAAGGCTGGAAATGAACCTAGGTACCTGGTGCTGTTAGGTGGCAGTGCTAACCACTGAGCCACCATGCCACCTTACCACTGCATGAGTTCCTTAGTGTAGTGCTCTTGGCCCAACCATTTTCAGCTGCTTCATCAATGACCTTTGCTCAATCATAAGGTCAGAAGTGGGGATGTTCTCTAATAATTGCACAATGTTCAGCACCATTCGTGACTCCTTAGATGCTGAACCATCCCTTTTCAAATGCAACAATATCAAGACAATATCCAAGTTTGGGCTAATAAGTGCAAGTAACATTTATACCACACAAATGCCAGGCAATGGCCATCTCCAAGAAGAGACAATCTAACCACTTGGTATTGACATTCAGCAATGTTACCATCACTGAATTCCCACTATCAATGTCCTTGTGGTTACCATTGACCAGAAACTCAACTGGACTCATCATATAAATACAATGCTACACAAGGAAGTCATGGGGTAAGAGGACTGTGGCAAGTAACTGACCTCCTAACTCCCCAAAGCCTGACCACTATCTCCACGACAAATGTCAGGAGTGTAATGGAAGACTCTAAACTTGCCTGGATAAGTGCAGCTCCAACAGCACTCGAGAAGCTTGACACCATCCAGGACAAAGCAGGATTGGCATTACATCCACAAGCATCCACTGTCTCCACCACTGACACTCAGAAGTGGCAGTGTGTACTATTTGCAATATGCACTGCAGAAATTCACCAAAAAACCTCAGACAGGCCCTTCCAAACCCATGACTACTTCCATCTAGAAGGACAAGGGCAGCAGATACATGGGAACAGAACCACCTGCAAGTTCCTCTCCAAGCCATTCACCATCCTGACTTGGAAATATATCGCTGTTCCTTCATTGTCACTGGGTCAAAGTCCTGGAACTTTCCCTAAGGATACTGTGGATCAAACTATATCACATGGACTACAGTGGTTCAAGAACGCACCACCTTCTTAAGGGCAACTAAGGACAATCAATAAATGTTGGCCAGCCAGCAAAGCCCACATCCCATGAGTGAATAGAAATAAACAATAACCACATTGTAGGAGTATGATTGGAAAGTCAGGAATTCTAACTTTATGGTATTTCCAAAAGTACACTGTGCTCAAACTGAAGAATTTAGCCTGGGAGCATTTTCATTGGGCAAAGTGACAAATCTGTAAGCCAGGTTGAAATGATCTGCAGTGGTAGTGGACTTTGGAGATAGATAACAGCTACATTTTTTTTTTCTGTGCGCTAAGTCTGTGCACATGTTTTTCTCACTGCTAACTGCATAGGGATC
This sequence comes from Ginglymostoma cirratum, assembly GCA_024137785.1. Taxonomy (NCBI): domain Eukaryota; kingdom Metazoa; phylum Chordata; class Chondrichthyes; order Orectolobiformes; family Ginglymostomatidae; genus Ginglymostoma; species Ginglymostoma cirratum. Next base: position 16,355,332 of record JAHRHZ010000026.1, read on the forward strand.
ATTTTCAGGCACCAGCCAAAAGATGTTAGACATCTGAATATTTAAGTGAAAAACTTTGTATGAAATGAATGTAGTATAAAAGTTTTAACTGGCATCAATATCACCAACACTGTGAATCCAGTAGAGCTGCCAGGAAGAGGGAGCAGGTTTAAATGAGATTCATTTAAACACTTAGGTCATAGAATCTCAGTTTAGAATCTCACGTTAGTAGGGTTTATTACCTAATGAAAGGCAGATGCTTGAAACCCTATATCTTTTTTCCTAATTCATCCATGGAATGTGGGTGTCACGGGCTGGGTCAATAATAATTGCCCGTCCCTAGTTGTTCTTGAATGCGGTGGTGAGCTACCTCTTAAATCACTGCAGTCCACCCTGTTAGGATGAGAGTTCTAAAACTTTGAACAGCAATACAGAAGGAGTGGTTTGTAGGTGGTGGTATTTCTACATATCTGCTGCCCTTGTCCTTCTAGTATGAGAGGTATAGATAGAGTTGATGGTAGTTGTCTTTTCCCTAAGATGGGAGATTTCAAAACTAGGGGCACATTTTTAAGGTGAGAGGAGAGAGCTTTTAAAAAGACATAACACGCAAATTGTTTACACAGAGGGTGGTTCGTGTATGGAATGAAGTTCCTGAAGAAAGGGTGGATATGGGTACAATTACAATGTTTAAGAGACATTTAGATAGGTAAATGAATAGGAAAAGTTTGTAGGGACGTGGGCCAGGAGCAGGCAGGTGGGGCTAGTTTAGTTTGGGATTATGTTCGGCATGGGTTGGACCAAAGGGTCTGCCTTCATGCTATATGGCTGTATGGTGGTGGAGTTTGGAAGGTGTAGTCTAAGGAGCCTCGATGAATATCTGTAGTGCATTTTGTGAACAGTGCACATTGCTGTTACAGAGCATCAGTGGTGAGGGACCGATGTATATAGATTTGCTACTAACTGAGTGGGTTGCTTCTCCTTGAATGATGTAAAGCTTCTTGAGCGTTGTTGGAACTGCACTTGTTCTGCTAAGTAGGGAATATTCTACCATATCCCGAACTTGTGTTTCATAGATTGTGGACAGGCTTTATGGAATCAGGTGATGAGTTACTTGCTGCAGGATTCTTGTTCACGGTATTTATATAGTTGGTTCAATTCAGTCTCTGGTCAATGGTAATGCCCATGATGTTGACAGTGGGGGATTCAGCAATCATAATTTCATAAGCATCAAGGCACGATGGTTAGATTCTCTCTTGTTAGAGATTTCATTATCAGGCACTATGGTGTTAATGTCTATGGTGTTAGCAAGACTGTAAAGCTATTGACTTCATTTTGAGACGGTTAGAGCCACATTAACACCAAGTGAAGAGCCCAATGAGATTGCCAGTTGGTGCTGTATTATAGGGACATCGTTGTTTTGTGTAAACTGTTGGGATCCAGGAGCTAAATGAAGACTGCATTTACTATAGTGAGAAGACAATCCTTTTGGACTGGATTTTAGTGAAGCTATCCATTTCCACCAGACAATAAAGTTTGTATTGTGCACAAATAACTGGAAAGAAATCCAAAACATGAAGCTTGCAGCAACTTTACAACTTGGATTAAATATGCCCTTATACTAGTGCACACCTTTATATTCTGTAAAAACAGCATATGCCAATTTCACTATTGTTGTCAGTAAGATTATATTGTGGAAACCATGGGCATTGGTTAGCTCAGTTGGCAACATGGTTAGTTTGTGATGCAGAGAGAAGCCACGGTGCAGATTCAATTCCCATACTGGCTAAGGTTACCATAAAGGTCCCACCTTCTCAACCTTATGCCTCACTCAAGGTATGTGACTCTCAAGTTAAACTCACCACCATACACCTTTCTGCAATGAGGGGGAAGACCTGTGATTCTCTGGGATAATAACAAATTTACCTTTACCTATCATGGAAGTACATTGCACCACTTGTATACGAATTCAGCTTCATTTTAACTCACAGTAGGATCGTTTCCATTTGTCCAGTGCCACTAAATGGGTATATTTCTGGGCTCAGTCTCATGGGTTGTCCTCCAAACCAACAAAGCTTTTCACATTTTTACTTAACACTGCTTAAAGCCAGAATTTTCCAACTGATTTAATGAGCCATTCACAGTTTCACATACGGACTGCGTATATGTAGACAGACATGACTGCACCTTTTGAGATGTGTCTTGTAAGCTATCATCCTCTACCGCAGACAAGCACTTAAGTGCCTCAACATGACAGCTACAGGGTTCAAATATTTATTTGATAAATGATTGCAGCAACTTCATTGTAGAAGCTCAACTCAGACATCTCTGTGTCTGGGAAACATCTCTGTCTCTGGGAAACATTGTCCTATAAAATGGTCAGGCTTGCAGTGCAAATGTAAGTTGTGTGGAGGAAGTTTTTAGTGTGGCTCTGTTGGAGTATCCTGATAAGCCTGTTAAAGAGGTAGGAGCTGTGAGATTTGATAAGAGAACTGAATGTCCTCAATGCATTAAACTTCCCTCCTGCCTCCTCCAATTATTACTTCCTTATCAGCAGTCCCTTGGGAAGAAGTATGTCTTGCTTCACTCCAGCTCAATGGGTTCTGAGGTTGGCTGGTAACTCTAATGGGCAAACTTGGTGGAAGGGTAGAGTGCCTTCTCCAATACCTCAGTTTCACTCCCAACCATGTCTGTTGATATCTTTGGTGCCTTTCTGAATGAAACTTTTCTGTTTTGGTCTGTCACAAGGTGGGAATGTGGCTTCTTTATCAATTACTTCAAAATTACTTCAAAATTAGGAGTAATTAGGAGATTGGTTCTATTTTCTCCGACTTCTAAGTTGGTGAAACAGCATGGTAATGTCACAGGGCTAGTAATCTAGAACCCCAGCTAAATGTTCTTCGGACATGAGTTCGAGTCTCACCATGGCAGAGGATGAAATTACAATTCTATAAAACTGGAATAAAAACCTTAGGCTCCTATGCTGTCTGCGCCCGATGTCTATCCCGGACCCTTAAATTCTGGTATTGAATGTCAGTGAAGTCCCTAAATGTTACAGTGCATTTGCAGCCCAGAGTAGCAGTAAACCTATCAGTGTTCACCATTACTGGAATTGCAAACTCTGGGCCAATATGTCCCTGCAAAAGACACAAACACGGAACTTCATTATCCGTCAGTCTTTGTTCTAAAATTAGAGGATCAGTCAACTCATCAGGTAATAATGGGTACAATATCTCCACTCCATAATTAGCACCTAAATTAGCAAATTTGTCTCAACAGACCCACACTGACAGTGTGTCAAAAAGTAGAGTGAGTTTCAGCAGAATGAGGCTCTCATCTATTTTTTTCTTCTCAACTGCCCGATTTACATTGTAAACAGAGGACATATCCCATCACCAAATCGTCCCTTATTTACATGCAGAGAGTCTTTGACACGGATCCAGCTTCCTCAGAGCCAGTTCTCAGAGTGAACAGAACCGCTGACCCTCTTGCTTATATTGGTCAGTCAGGGCTCCCTGATTGGACCAGATTAATAACCCCAATCAGGGAACTCATATTCTATGAGGTCCACCTGGCTGACCTTGTTACAATCACTGCAGTCAGCCAGCCACCTTTCTTGTCCATTTTCAGCTGCTTTGTATCTGGTGAAGAGCTGTGAGGGAACATGTACAAACAGATCAAGTCCCTCTCATTTCTATCTTGTATTCTCAAGAAGACTGTTTATTGACTTGGCTGAAGAAAGGAATGTTGAATTGTGTTACCACAAGAGCTTTTAGGGAGAAATCTACCCTGGCATGCGTACTCTTCCTATATATGGTCAGCTTTGTGACCCACTTCTTTTTCTCAGCTTTGCTTAACAAGATTGTGAATGCAATTGCAGTGATCTGGAGTTTTAATGAGTGTTATCGAATTGGAAATGATGGAAAATAGGACCCTGGCTATCATTGTGGGGAAGGCCAAACTGCCTGAAATGTATTGTTAACTTTAATATTAAAACTTTAACCCACCTATTGGGAATGTGAGTTTTAGCCTCCTGCCTTTCAATCTCCTCCCTGTGACTTTTCTGCAGGGTTGCACACACCAGTACCCAGAAGATTGATCTTCAGTTCCAGGAGCCTCCAGACCTATACTGAAGGGTTAGTAACTGAAGTTAGAACATTAGAACAAAATAGCACAAGACCAAATTTAACCTGTTGTAAAATAACAGCTTTTACTGTTTCTTAAAAGAAAGATTGTTAATTTGTTGATATATTACAGTCTGGGAAATATTTTCCAAAGCGAAGATCCCAAAAGATTTGACCTATGTCCAAAGCATTCTGAAAGAACATGTGTTAAAAATTAAAAGATTCCGATTCTTAACCTCCAGTATTACAATAAATTGCATTGTTAAAGCTCCAACATGGCGCACATTAGTTCAGGATATGAAATAAATGCACGACCTTTAAAACCTAGGATTTAATTTTCTACCTTTCCTTGTGCTATGTTTTACTGTTAAATGTAATGTAGTGCCTGCCTGAATCCAGAGTTTGTCCAGGCTAACTTTGGTGTTTTGTTTTAAGTATTAAATCCTTTCATGAATTCATTTCACTTTATATATTCTTTGTAAGGTCAATGGTGTTTATTGAAGTTCATTTAGCTGATAGTTAACCTCAAGCTTCATCAGTCTGTTTGGACCATTGCTTTGAAGATGCTTTAATAGTGTTCTGACTTGGCATATTTCCAAATCTTCAGAATGTGGTTCTATGATTGACACATTCTTCAACTAAAAATACTTTAAGAAATATACTTTAAGAAATGGAAATGTAATCTAAATATTTTTAAACTCGTTGTCATGCTTGGCAGTTTTGTGGGCAGCATAAATTTCTGAGATAACCTGTGCCAAATTTCAACCATGTTAGCCACTAGGAAGCATACTTGGATTACGACAGATACAGTTTAGTCTTTGTTACGCATCGTAACTGGATTTCAACTTGTCTTTTAATGACTTTCCCACCAACCCTTTGGATTTTATGATGTTGCCACACACACTGCTGTTGGTAGCGGTTTTGGAGGCAATTTAGGAACCAATGGGCTTGCAATATTACCACACAATATTAACCTCTGTTTTATCTTGAATTAACCAATGTTAATATAGTCTGTCTCTCTCTATAGGAAGATTTTGTGGTATTTGTAAGGCTTTTCTGGGATCTTCATATCTGTGGTCCAAAGCAATTTAGAAACATTTGACATTTCTCACTGTTTTGCAAACTGCAAGTGTTGTCAGCTGTGAGGAAATATTTAACAATCTCATTTTTGTTGTACAAATCTTTTACAATGTTCGAGGTAATTGAGATATTCTTCTTGTTCTCAACTCATGCTATGGCTTGGTCTCAAGTGCTGTATTCACAAGTTTCAATCAACAGTTGAGTGTAAGATTAGCGCTTCGTGCTGACAATTTCTTCGAAATGACTGCATCCATATTGTATTTATCAGTGTGACACTATCTGATTGGACATTGTTATTGACTTCCAGGAAGCATTAAGACAGCACACAATATTTGCATGATTATTCCTGAATTAGACGTAGATAACCTCTTTAGCAGACAATACTTGGTACTCATAACTTAATCAAAAATGAAAAGTTGTTCAGAAAGTTATAACAGGAACCAAATTAATGAAATACTAATTACTTGATATTTGTTTAGTCTCTGTACCCTTGCTAATGCAAGGAAAGGAAATCTTTCACAGCAAAACATTTTGGTCTCATTGCATGTTGGAACACTCTCTGGCGATGTATGTCCGCTTTCGTTTACCAGAGGCACCTGCAGTCCTGACAGCTGCAGATTAATGTAACCATGTCACATTTTTGGCAAGGCACAGGATTCCTCACAATAAGGCAGATGTTTTTGATTTCCTGTTCAGTTGAAAGGAAAGTCAAAAAAGTTAGCTAGGAACCAGTAAAAGGCATAACAACAGTCATTTATCTATTACAAAAAAGAAAACAAGCGAACAAATCAATTGAAAGGAACAAGGGAGCTGTTTGCATTGAACATCTCCTGCTTGTTCACTGTTGCTTTGTTACAAAAGCCTCAAAAATTCCAAGCTGTCACAAGTGCCCATTTTTACAGGTCCTCCAGCAAACTTCTGGAGAAAGGCCGGAACGCTGTTGGAAATGCACCTTTTCACCATATGTTTAAGTCTCATCGATACCGTAACTTCCAGAAATAAAAGTAGATATACCCACCATGCCCTGACCTAGACCTCTGCAGGGATGGAAGCTTGAGTGTTTGGAGTCTCTCTAAGCAGAATTTCAACTGAACTAACTCACTTTGTGAAAGAACCAATAGCAAGTCAGGAACCTGATAGTTTTTGGAATGAGAATTGCCTTATCTGTTTCATTCAGCCACAGCATTAGTATCCAACTTTAAGAATTCCAACCAATCAAGGAGTACAGGATTGAGGACAGCCCATACCCACCAACTGAATGTTCTCCATTTATTGGGACCATCAGGAATGTAGAAGGCTCCATTGCAGGTCTCTCACTAAAGGATAAAACAACCAGAAGAATCGATGAACAACTTGAGAGCACTGCTCCCTGATTCCATTTCTTGATGTTTTCCTACATCTAACTGCAGGTTGTGAGGCCCTAAGGAAAAATATTATTGCCCACTGATGGGAGGAAGAGGCCAGCTCTGAAACAAACAGGCATGGTTGGAAGGAGCTGACAAATCAGCAGCAGGAGTGAGATCAGGAGCAGGATTCAGTACTACAACAGATTCAATAGCCTCATCTGGAGAGGGAAGGCCAGTGATGTCCCACATTCCCTTATACAGAACGCCATGGAATGACACAATCTGCGGCTCTATTCATTCCTATCTTTCAATATCTCCATCCATCTTGCCACAGATTAAAAATCCTACTAAAGGATACTGAAGTAAGGGGCAATAAGACACTAAGCTTATAGAAAAGATAAGTAACAAATGTGACATATGTAAAAAAAAAGAGACTTCAACAAAGTTTTAGCAATGGACTTGAAGGCAGAAAGTGAGCAAATAATATTTTCATCTTGCATTTTGTAAACATGTCAATTAGAGTTAGTCGATCTATAAAAATATATGGTATAGAGAAAAGATCAACAGTGGACAAGATAATAGTGAAATGGATAGGGACTGGGGCCACCAGCTAAACTCAACTGATGATGGAAGGGAGGGTGGATTTTACCAATGATGGATTTTGGGGTATGTGTGAAGTGCGAACACTGTAGGAATGAACATGGCAGTCACAATTGCTTTTAGTCATGGAACGTGTGAACAAAATTAAGCAGTAACCTGATGAAATGCTTCATAAAATCTTAACAGGTCAACTGAGTTGTAAATTAATATCTGCCCTGGTAATGGGCATCACACGAAAAGAACTCTTCGCAAATGGTTGAGGACAACATTTCATATCAATTAAGAGATAGTAGGAACTGCCGATGCTGGAGTCTGAGATAACAAGGTGTAGAGCTGGATGAACACAGCAGGCCAAGCAGCATCAGAGGAGCAAGAAAGCTGAATTTTCGGGTCTGGATCCTTCTTCAGAAATCATCAAGGAGGTTGGGGCTGACAAAGCAGAGTTTTCCTTTCCTACTGGTGTCTACAGTGGAAGTCTGGTGTTTGCCAATTAAGTGCTCAATGAGAAGGTTCAGTGGGGATTTTCGCATATCGCCAGAAATTAAGCTGTTTTATTGGAGTGGCAGATGGAGTTCAATTTAGATAAACATGAGCAGTTGCATTTTGATAAGGCAAACTAGGGCAGGACTTGTGGAGTAATAGTAGGGCCCTGGGGAGTGTTGCCAAACAAAGAGGGGTACAGGCACATGGTTCCTTGACAGCAGAGTCACAGATAGACAGGGTAGTGAGGAAGCTGTTTGGTATGTTTGCCTTCATTGGTCATAACACTGAGTATAGGAATTGAAATTTCATGTTATGGCTGTACAGGACATTGGTGAAGCCACTTTTGCAATACCACATACAATTCTGGTTGCCCTTCTATAGGAAGGATGTTGTTAAACTTGAGAGTGAACAGAAAAGATTTACAAGGATGTTCCCAACACTGGAGAGTTTGTGCCATGGGGAGAGGCTGAATAGGCTAGAGGTATTTTCCCTGGAGTATTAGAGGCTGAGTTTTTTTTATTGATTCACGAGATGAGGGTGTCACTGGCTAGGCCAGCATTTATTGCCCATCTTTAATTGCCCAGAGGGCAGTTAAGAGTCAACCACATTGCTGTTTCTCTGGAGCCACATGTAGGCCAGACCAAGTAAGGACAGCAGTTTTCTTCCCTGAAGGACGTTAGTGAACCAGATGGGTTTTTCCGACAATTGACAATGGATTCACGGTCATCATTCGATTCGTAATTCCAAATATTTATTAATTCAAATTCCACCAACTGCCATGGCAGGATTCGAACCTGAGTCCCCAAAATGTTACTTGGGTCTCTGGATTAACAGTTACAGTGATAATACCCCAAGGCCGTCGCCTCCCCCAATCTTATAGGGATGACCCTATAGGTGATTTTAGATCTTAGAGGTGATCTATAGAGATTAATAAAGTTATGATGGACATAGATAATGTTAGGGAGTGGAATCCAAAACAAGAGGACATAGGTTGAAGGTGAGAGGAGAAAGATTTAAGAAAAAGACTTGAGGGGTAACTTTCTCCCACAAAGAGTGGTGCATGTCTGGAATGAGCTGTCAGAGGAAGTGGTAGAGGCTGGTACAATTAAATAAATAAAAGGCATTTGGATGGGTACATGAAGAGGAAGGGTTTAGAGGGATGTGGGCCAAATGCTGGCAAATGGGACTAGGTCAGATTGGGATGTCTGGTCAAAGTGGATGAGATGGACCTGAAGGGTCTGTTTCTGTGCTTTATGACTCTGTGACTCTATGGTAAATTAACAGCCATTTAACGGTCTCAACTTGCCATCAGCCCAATAACCTGCTTTCCCAACAGATGAGGAAACTAACTGATTCCCGAACTGGGCAACTGGGACAACCTACCTACTGGGTTGGTGGGAAGCCTCCTTTTACCTTGCTCCGGAATCAATTGGCTCAGGGAACGGTGGGTGGATGGTCCAGACTCAGCAATGTGGATGGCCGCTTAAATCCACCTCTCCATCCTGGCCTCCAATCAAACTGACCCTTCTCTACCCATGACCCCTACTCTGCAAGCCTCGTAAGAGAAAGACCAACCTTGTTGCTAGGGGATCCCTTCAGCATCTCACTTGGAGCTAGAACCTGCCAGTTCCCAACTGACCAACAATTTCTGTCAAGGTGCGACTTCAGGTTTGAGGCTTGATATTCACTAAGAAGCTTGCTGGTCAACTCCTTGACCAGCTTATTGGAACTCAATCCAACAGATTTTCCCATTGGTGGGATGAGAGTCAATTACCACTGGACATGCCCTCTCTCACACTTAGACAATACTTAGAATTAAATATCTGCCTACTTAACCCAAACGCTAACACTAACGCTAATGTTCACCCTCACGCTGACCCTGACCCTAATGCTAATCCTAATCCTACTACTAACACTATCCCTTATACTAACACTAATGCTAATGGTAACCATAACCTTAACCTTAATTCCAACCCGAACCCTATCACCTAAGAAGGAAAAATGAATAAAACCTATGGATGACACATACTGCTCCACCTTATTGTGTGTACTTCAAAATGGATTCCTCAGTATGACCAGTCCCTTCATTTCCAAATTTTGTTTACTATGCTCTTTTCCCCTGGGTGAACAAGAGCAGTATTTAGAGACCACAGCAGTAGGGAAGTGTGCCTGTAGGAATACATAGGATGATCTGAGCTCTCTTCAGTTGGATGGGGACTCTGAGCTTCAACGCTCATCCATGAGGAAGGTAATGTTGGAAGAGCATCAGAGACTGTATGAGGTCCTGACAGCCATTCCAGAGGTACCATGGAGCATTGGAAGAGTCAGTTCTCTACCAAGAGTGCCATAATGTCTCAGAAGTTTGTGCTGATGTCCATCTTTCATGGAAAGATAAGCCATCTGCTTATGAGAATCAAATGTAGCAGACAAACTGTGTTAAATCTTGAATTAATTTCTTGCTGAGTTCAAATTGTTGACCTGCATCCACATGAGAATTTGCCATACTCCTCCAACCATGTGTTGATTAAAAGTGGAAGTTAACAAGGTCAAGTTTAATTTCCAACTTTTTGTCATTTTGGCATGTACTGTTAAATGAAATGTCCCCTCCTCCCACCCACAATGTCCCCCTTACCTCCTTAAAACTCATTGGTTACCTCAGCTGCTGGCTGGAGAAAAGTGTTGCAATGTAAGGGAAGCCCATTCCTTTCATTCTATATAATTGTTTTGTTTTGGAAAAACCATATGGTATTACCAAATTTGTTTTTCCTGTGTGGATAGCTTTGGATAATGATTGTACATAATCTTCACATTCTTGTACAGGAAGACTGTCAAAATGTTGTTCTGCACAGTGTTCTGCAATAGATTGGTAAGGAATTGCACAGATACATACAATTTTTTAAGCTTTCACAACTTAAAGAAATTGCAAAACAGAATCATCTTGAAGACTGGAAAATGTGGGCTATTGCAAGAAATTTAGACAAATCACACAAAATATGTCCAGTGAGGCCTCTTTTGACATCAGGATCCATTGTTGAATTTTTTAACTAAGCTCTGGACATTGAGATGAAATTCTTATTAGGCAATGGGAAGTTGCTTTTTAAAGGGGATTGTTGCTTTTTTACAATCTGATTAACTCAAATCTCACTTCATTAAATGTAGCTTTGTACCATACCACCTGCTGTGAGTAAATTGGGACATCAATAATTCTCGTGATGGAATCCAGAGCAGGTACCTGGCATCTCCAGGGCACTGCTTGCTCCAAAGAACTTGTAGTTGGATACCTGGACACTGGCCATAGCACTCCATATCTGCAGGTATTGGCACCTGACGTGCCAGCCTTTAAGAACCCTTGTGGTGCATCTCCATGAAAGGATTTCGCACTTCAGTGATGCACCTCGGGATGCAATAGCAATGATCATTATCATGCTTCAGCAAGTACATTTTGAGCTCAGGGACACATATCCAGCTGATGAATTGAATGAAGCTACATCTCTGACCTTGCTCTTTTAACTGTTTCTCAGTTAGAACCTAGCTGAATATTTACGGCATCCCTGCCCTGCCCTGCCTTTTTGTGCCTTGATTCTCAACCAGGGATACTCGGCTCAATGGTACTGCTGCGTTGCCTTTGTCTTTTATACAGATACTAAAGCAAGATGTTTGTCATGGATATCAGCAACGGTCATTCAAGTGAAAGGAGATGGTCTTCACTTATGGGTCCCGGTGCAGTAAGCGAAGGGCAGCCTCCAGTATAATTTTCTGGGCTTGGACCAGATAATCAGTCCCTCAGGGCAGTCAGAGACAATATCGTTTCCTCATGAGAAGTGAGGAGACAAATGTTGGGCAATCAGCTGCCAGTCTTGACCGTATCTGCCCTAATCGGGTCTGTTTTCCTCCTGGAATGTGACAGAGGCAGGTTTTATGGGAGATGAAAGTGGGTAGCACAGCACTTTTCGTGCAGGTGGAAGGTGCCCCAAAGAAGTAAATAGGCAGGGGACAGGGGACATGCAGGGTTAGCAATATAGCTGACAGTGGTCTGAGGGAAGATATTGTATGCCTTAGTAAGAGTGGTAGAACATGATGGGAAGTGGGTAGAACAGCAGAGATATAGTCAGTGTGAGGTGTCAGAGAGCAGGTGGTGCTACTTATCCTCTGAGAGTGGCAAAAGTCATTTACTATCTTCCTACGTTGCTGCACATAGCTCCAGACAGCTGAGACTGCACTGAACCAGGTGGTAACCTGAGACTAGACTGGCATAGTCTGATGCCATGGCTTCCTCTGCTGGTCCTGACGGAAGAGGGCACCCCACCTCTGCACCACCCTTTTGGCAAGATTAGGCGCCATAGGAATGGGTTAAGGAGTTAATGAGGCGGGTTTGGTCAGATGCAGTGATAAAACTCGCTAGGCCTCATGGAGATGAAGACTTGAAACTCAACATAATTTAAATATTAACAACAAAAATAAGATTCAGCCTGCAATTTTCACCTCCAGTCTTTAAAATTCAATGTGTGAAGGATGCTTTTTCATGTTTCCTATCTAATATCCTC
>JAHRHZ010000026.1:16367884-16398701 GCA_024137785.1 Ginglymostoma cirratum
CTGGACTTGATATGACTCTTCTTGAGAACCAGGAATTATGTTTTGAAGAGTCATACCAGACTCGAAACGTTAACTCTTTCTCTCTCCACAGATGCTGCTGGACCTAATGAGTTGCTCCGGCAGTTTCTGTTTGGTTATTTCAGAAAGCTGCCGAATTCAGACTACTTTGCTTTTGTTTGAGTGAATGCCAGAAGTCTGAACTAAAACACAGATATATCTGAAAAGTAAAGAGCAATACTTCTTTAAACAGTCACATCTAAAATCCTAACCCTGACTTGACTCATCGACTTGTTTATTTCCAGCATTGTCTGTTTGTATTCCAAAAGGCCAAGTTACAGCTGACTGGTATCCTTTGTGGGTGAGAAGGTGTTGTCACTTCAGCTGCTGAACTAGTTTTTAAATGGGAACCAACTTTCAGTGATTCTTTGACCTTAAAAGCATCTGCATGCTCTTTTGAAATTATTTTTACCCTGATCGAATGGCGCCTGGCACCAAATGGTGCATTTTGTTTATCTTGAATCATGTTGGGGCGAATCCTTGATTGTTTTCAATTGCAAGATTTCTCTGAATCTAATTCTTGTACACCTTTGAAATTGTATCCTGTTACTCATGCAAAGCTTCTTATAAAAATTGCCAGCATGGGACCTGTAGATATAGTGATATTTCTGAGAAAGTCAGTGATACTGTTTCTGAACCAAGGAGCCCAAACCAAAATCTTTTTATTCCAGTGACACATACAAAACAGTGAATAAGAGCCTGGATTGCTGTATCGTACATGAAAGTTAAAACATCAGCCTAACTATGATTAATAGTAGGTAAAATTGTCAGACCACCTCACCAGCTCTGCAACTGGATGAAACGATGGCAGATGGAATTTGATATCAAGGCTTGCATAAGTGCAGAGTAGGAAGACAAAATGGGCAACATGTGTACAATGACAATGTGTTGAAATAGCTGAGGAATGTTGGTAGGAATGTGGGCTTCTGAGTAGACTTGGCATTCAAAATGGCTGACTACTGAAGAACAGCTATCAACAAAGCAGAATGTCAGGCAGAATGCTGGAACGCAGACATGACCAAAGGGCTCTGAATGTGAATACTATAAGTGAAATGTTTCTGGCAAAGGTGAAGTTCTAAACCTGGACTCAATGTTTTAAGCATAAAAATACCATAAAGGTAGCAGAACTGCAGGGAAAGCTGGGATTGTATTTTTCTGGAAATTGAAAGAGTCCCGACAGTACTATTTCAAGGTTTAATAAGTTACAGACTGAGGTTATTCCTTGTTTGCTTGCGTGTTACCATTTTACTAAGCTTATGTCAATCGAGCTAGGTATTTACACAGAAACAATCTGAGCCGTGTACTAAATCAACATTGGTCCTTGACATTTCAGTATTTATAGAATAATTGAGATAAATGTACATGTTCGCAGACAGTATCCAAATCAGTGCTGGCACCATTCTGACTCGGCAATAGTTGGCAGGCTTTCTGAAGACATAGCAGCAACTAGTCAAGAGCTTGAGCCAGTCTTCAACTCACTGCTTTCTACTGAGATTATATTCATCACTAGGAGATAATCCAGGCAAAATTCCTTGAAAACTATTTTGTTTTTCTGGTGTTCTAAATCAAAGTTAGAAATTTGAAGAAATGTCTGATCTTTCCATAAAACAGGGAATTTATGGAGTTGACTCCAATTAAAAATGTAAGTGATTAGAGGTCTTTAAAAAGGAATTGAAGGAATATTCAATTTTGAACAGGATCATAGGCTCCAAGGACAGTGTGGACAGATAATCTCATGCTTTATGGTTGTTGTGTTGCAGAAACGTGAGGGAGTAGTCTGTAAAATCTAAGCAGCCAATGTTGAATAAAATAGATTGTAATGTTGAACTATTATCCAGAGAGACATTTCCCGGAACTTTATTGACTTGGAAGTATACATCTGAATGCAATGCAATTTACCTCTGTCAGGAGGTTTAAATTAAGCAAATTCTGTAACAATTATTTGCCCACTGTCTATTTGGAAGGATTTGTCTTACTTCATTTTAGAATCCTGAGCTAACCTTAAAGTCACTGCCTGCAACATTTGATGGACAGATTGGAACTTTAGTGGGCCTGTTTTCATATCTAAATTATGCATGTTCTTGCTTAACCAAATAAATTAGAGCTTAAATATTTTCCTCTATCTTTCAAAGCAACTGGTGTTTTAATACCTGCAGATTGCAGTCCTGTTTATAACACATGCATGAATTTTTCATTTATAAGCCATACATTGATCCTTTTATGCATATCTTACGAAATTATGTTAGGTATATTTATCTATTTCATAAGCAAATTGAAATGTGGACCAAGTGAATTGTTAATCCACTTAAACTTTAATATCACTGCTTCTTGAGTTTTCAACTTTTAGACAGCTAAGCAACGCTACATGAGATTGAAATTGTCAGACAAGGGAAGCAACAAAAGTCTCTTATTGTTGTTATTCTTTTATTGTGCACTCTACTAGCTACATTTAAAAAAAACTTCACAGAGGGTGTTCTTCTTACTGTTATATTTCAGAGCACTGCAGGCAAGTACTGTAGGAAATGCAGCAAAAGCTAATTTTCTTCTGTCAGCTTGAAAACTTATCAGATCTTGAGACAAATAATGCGTACAACAGTAAAAGAATGAAAATTATTTGCAAAAGTGAGTAATTGCCTTCAACCAACAGAAAAGCAAGTAAGTTATCTAGAGAATGAGAACAGTGTTAACATTCCAAAGATCAAAACACTTCGGAGGTTACTCAACGCAACAGATTGTTCATCTAGCATTCAGGCAGTCATTTATATGTAACCATTAATGTTAAAAATTGTCCCCAAAGCTATTGAAAGAGGTTTGAGAAAATTTGTCAACATTGAACCAAAGAGGGAAATAATAGAAAAGGGTATCCTGAAGCTTGCACAAAGAGATTGGTTATGATGAGGACCTTAGCAGTGAGAAGGATTAGGAAAATGGAAGTTTTGTCAATATCTGGAACATCTTTTCTACTTTAAAGAATCTGATAGTTATGTCATTTGTGCATTCCAGACTTGATTTACAGCATTTAAGATAGTAGTTAGAGGAAGGAGAGGGATTTTTATACTCACAGTTAATAGAGGTATTATGGTAAGGAATGGAATATGCTTGCAGTTCCAATACTCTAGTCTCAAGCACTCCCAGATTAGCTGATGTGGCTTTCCTTCAAACTCAGAAAAACAACCATTCTCTAACTAATAGCTAAATTCTGGGTTCAAACATACATACTATACATTATAAAAACCTGTACACATCACTACAGTATACAATCAGGTTTCCTTATCCAGGATAAATTTGTTTCACTAACTTGAACATTAAGAAGAGCTCATATGATGTCCACATTTAAATTGACTGCAATCAGGTATGTAGCAGTTTCAGAAATGTATAAAAAACCAGGCTGATACCTCACTGGAATAGCATTAGGTCTGTCACACCTAAAGTGATTGTAGGTCCATCAAGGAACTGGAATGGGACTTAGAACAGTAAGGACACAGAAATCTGAACCTACCGAATACGTCATAGATTCCCGATATGGCATTACAGCTTTACAAAGCTTCAAGTAGCAGTCTTTGTTACCTGCCCTCAGAAAAGTCCTCAACTGAGTTGGGTTATGCATAAAGCACAGCTGATACCATATACACTCATCTAAAAACTGAATTTTATAGACCAATTTTTCATAAAAAATGCTAGGGGTTGACCTTTACATGAGTAATATGTATGAGGGCCTAAATTTCAATTAAAAGGTTGTGGGGATGTCATCACTGAAACAGTCAATCTGCAATCCCCTTATTTTGGCATGTTCTAAGAGTATTCTTAAATTGTAGAACTTATCTTTGTTTCCAGATATGGTAAGTGGAATTAATTAGACTTTTGTATAACTGATAGCTAACTTCTCACTCTGAAAGGTCTTTTTTTCCAGTAATGTGTTCTTTGAAATGGACACGGAGTTCTTAATCTTGCATGGCACTTGGTTCCAGTCTGATCCACTTTTACTATGCCCAGTAGCTGTTTGGGCAAATGTAAAAAGATGTTGATAAGGTCCTCCCACCAAATCCTATAGAAGCGTCAGTCTTGAGTCACCTCCTTTCTCTTACAGTTACATAAGACTGTCCTCCAGCTTCCCAGAACTTTCAGTCCAGGAGAGGAAGAATTGGTATGTGGTTTCAATGTCATGGGTGCGTGGTGGACAGGAGAAGGAAAGGAGGGGGGCCATGCCTTTGAAATTATCAGGCTGACAGTTCCAGCCCTTGACAAAAGCCTTGGTACTGGGGCATTGCACTGAGTCGATTCTCACAAGTACTGTTTTAATGAATGAAAGTAAAGTTACCTTGTCCCAGGGGATTATAGAGCTATTCTCTCATTACAGAGAAAGACAACTGGTTGTGGTTTAAGAGATAACAAGGTGTGGGCCTGGATGAACACAGCAGGCCAAGCAGCATCACAGGAGCAGGAAAGCTTAACGTTTCGGGCCTAGACCCTTCATCAGAAACCTGAGGGTTACCATGCCTCAGGTAAGTGGGGGAAGAGGTTGAGAGGCAGTGTCCTTCATGGTAACTTCAGCTGGTGTAGGAACTGAATCCATTATCTTGGCATTGCTGTGCATCACAAACCAACTGTCCAGTCAACTGAGCTAAACAACATCCTTAACCGTAAAGTCGTCATCGTTCTTCTAGATCATAAGGCTGATTTCTCATTAGATGTAACTGACCCCAAAAATGACTTTAGGATATTAAATAAAAAGGTCTTTTTGATCAAAGGTTAGGGGTTGACTTTTACATGAGATTGACTAGTACTTGAGTGTATGTGGTAAACGAAAAAAATGTTTTTTTGCAAGATTATAAACTATTATTTACATTGCTTTTTTTCCAAGTCCATGTTGGATACTATTGTTTAGTTGATACCTTCTGCATTCAAGTTGTAA
Source organism: Ginglymostoma cirratum (assembly GCA_024137785.1). NCBI lineage: Eukaryota > Metazoa > Chordata > Chondrichthyes > Orectolobiformes > Ginglymostomatidae > Ginglymostoma > Ginglymostoma cirratum. Next base: position 16,372,854 of record JAHRHZ010000026.1, read on the forward strand.
GTGATCTGCAAAGTTACTGAAGGACGTTCCATTGCAGTCTTTTAAATGAAAATATGAACACCCTTCTAGAATCTCTCTGACATCCCCTCTCTAACAGAGAACTATCCAATTTTGTTTAAAAAGATCAGGCATGTTGGCAACATCTCCCTTTTATACAATTTCCAATGTGTGAAGCCAATACCTCAAACATTTTTCAGTCAGCTAAATATGTTCTGTATGTACTTTGCAACTTCCAACATTTCCCAATGCTTTATCACCTACATCTCCAAACTAATTTCCTGTGACTTTGCAATGCTGAATCTTACAATGTAATGTGGAGTTAAGAAAATATACAAAAACCTCTAAACATTCTCTAGTTAAAATAAAACAATGTAGTAAAGTTTATTTTCAATCCTGTCCTGCATAATGGGTTTTTTGTTTCACAGAAAATGGATGTTTGCTTATCAGGAATTTCCATTAAATTATTAATGTATGTTTTTAAGAATGTGTGAGGACTATATTGATAATTCCATGAGTTATAAATATTTACATCTCTTAATTACACTCATTACATTCTCATGGAATTTTTGTCTCTATTCCTGTCTACTGAATTCAAATTGTTTTAACTGGTATATACACAAAGACCTGTTGACACATGCATAAAACACATTTAGAAAGTAATGCTTACACTGAATTTTGTGGGATAAACTGCCATCTAGTGCCAGTGCAAGTGGATGCTGTAGGTTCCTTCACATAGACAAAATCAGAAAACGGAAATAGCACTGTCACTGCATGATGGCTGATCAGAACTGCAGATCATCTGTGGACATGTTGAACTTTTAATTACAGCATTTGTTTTTTATTAAAAAGAGCAAACCGCAAAGGATGAATGCAGATTCAGGCTGTAAATTTAGTAGCTGTCTGCCCTGGAATGAAGCTTCAAGGTTATGGGCTTAAAAGCGAGTGGTGCACAACAAACTAAACTGAAATCCCCTGGGAGTGATCATAAACATGAACTTTTTAGAATTAGAATCCCTACAGTGTGGAAACAGGCCCTTCGGCCCAACAAGTCCACACCGACCCTTGGACCATCCCACCCAGACCCATCCCCCTATAACCCACACACCCCTGAACACTATTGGAAATTTAGCATGGCCAATCCACCTAGCCTGCACATCTTTGGACTGTGGGAAGAAACCAGAGCACCCAGAGGAAACCCACACAGACACAGGGAGAATGTGCAAACTCCACACAGTCACCTGAGGCTGAAATCAAACCCAGGTCCCTGGCGCTGTGAGGCTGCAGTGCTAACCACTGAGCCACTGTGCCACCCAAACTTTCTGGGAGAAAAGGTGAGAGACAGCTTTTCCTTTCAAGAATATACACAAACAGGGGTCAAAAAAGAATTCAAACTCGATCTGCGTGTGCTTGTGGAAGAAGGTGAGTTACGGTGCTTCTGTATGGCAGAAGTTTGAGGCGTCACTGTGTATTAGCCTGGGTTTGGGCACTAGTCTGCTGAGACAATCACAGTTGAAGAACCTTGCAATTATCACTGCTGTCTTATAGGTAAGGGACTCTCTTGCTCTGAGTACTAGAAGCCAGCGAATCTGCTGGCCAGTCAGAAGGAAACAGGTCAAAATAAGGACTCTCTTGCTCCACATACTGCCAGCAAACCACCATGGAAGGCTGCCAGGACAGAATAATTTTCAATAGCCAAGAAACCCAAAATCTACTGTTCAACTAATAACATTCGACGAATAACTCTTGACAAATGACCCATAGAGGCTGAGCCTTATATCTTTAAATTTTATCTTCTGTTTGGACTCCTTCATTTTTAAACTGTGCATGTGTGTGTTACGTTATTATTTCTTCTCATATTTAGTAAATAACAAACTCACTCAAGAAAATCATCTTAACTTGTTTCATTTTGAAATATAAATTCATTTAGTCTCATTGAAAGTTATCCAAAAGGGAAGGAATCTTTTCTAAATGAATGTTACTTCAACTAACTGGTGTGCAGTAATTTTTAAGAAAAATGACAAGACAATAATGCAATTTGTAATATGGGTAATGGTAAAAATGTGACAGAGTACAAGCATATGAGAACACTAGCTGAAGTGGTCAGAGTAGGAAACAAAAGTAGGAAAAAGTGGCTTTAACCTAACAGCAGGGAAGGAGACTTTGGGTGAAGGGAAACTTAGAAATCAAGAGACAAAAGTTGAGTCAACAGAAAGTACATTGATGAAAACACAATTTGCTGGAGTAACTCAGGAGATCTGGCAGCATCCGTGGAAAGAGAGAAACAGAGTTCAGGCCCAGTGACAGTTCTTCAGTTCTGTTAACTCTGTGAGGATTTCATCCTGTGCCCAGAACGCAGTTTGAAAATACAACAAGTTGGCTGTTGCAACAAATTGCAACATTGAGAAAACCCTCGCCTGACTTCTCACCAATTCTCCCAGATTTCTCACTCTTGCAATACGTTTGTTCAGGCCCCACTAAGCTTCCACCCAATATTCCAGGTGCAGTCTCACCAAAACCACAGCACTGACAAATTTAAAAGAAAGAACAGCAAATGCTGGAGGAGCCTCATACATCTCCAGATTGAACTGCATCTGCTGTTTACCTAAGTCCTTCACCCACCTCTCTATGTTTTTTGGATTTCTTCACCTGAGATGATTATTTCAATAGAACCAATGGCAGAGATAAGGGAAGAGACAGGAAATTGGTATTACATTCTCACGCTCTTTTAGTGGGATTATTGCTTGTTAAGAGCCTTAATTACAAGGATCCTCACCTCATTAATATGCTATTTCCCATTATATCAATCCGCCAAGCGGAAACTGGACATTGATAGTTCTTAACATTAAAGTCAGAGTGGGTTCTTGGCCACTCCAGCTCAGCTTTTGCTCCTCTTGAACACCCAGCAACTTCTGAAGGCATTATTTAGGGCATCTATGTCCACAAATGATGGCATCTGGCAGCCTCTCACAATTCTCATGATACCCTCTACATTCCATTTGCCATACGTTTCTCTACTTTGAAGTTGCATGGCATGGACCGGAAGAGGCTACCTCTCAAAGTAGCTTGTTTGCTCACTTATTGCTCACTTACTTAGTGCCTACCTGGATGCTGACAATGTCCCAGTGTTGCCTCTTAGTGATGGTGCTTTAGCCACAGCCTAAAGGCTCGCATTATTGTTGTAGAGACCTGCTGTTTAGCGTGTACACGGAGTCAAGATCTTTGTTATGCTTATCATCTGTTATCAGCCCATGTGGTGGACACGGCTGTATGACACTGTGAGTCACCAATTTCACATGAATGGCAAATACCCCTGCCTGCATGCTAAACACATGGCATGAATACTTAACCAAATGCCATGTCACAAAGTATGTGGGGATATAGTCATACGTCAAGTGAAGGCAGTTGGGGGGGTAGAAGGGGGGGCGGATGCTGCTGCCACTCAAGGCGTCCCAGTACATCATGTCGAAGAGCCGGACCGCTGTCAGTTTCCACTTGGGAATGTGTTGGTGATGGGATACATCCATCCACAGTCTGGAGAATGGGCCACATTCAGTGCTGTTGAGCCATCACAAGCAGTCAGGAGAATCCCGTACCATCAGTTGAGGAGCAGCAAGGACAACGTTCAGGGTCTGGTTGACCTTTTTCTGAGGATGTCTGCCAAAGTCAGTCATGAGACTGGACAGCAATCAGTTCTGAGGGTCCATATATTGACCAATTGAGATTGATGAAGGGTCGGTCTGTGGAAATTGTGAATGGCGGCATTCACTGGTTTTGTTTGTGTTCACCTTTGATGCCTGCATGTAAAAGCACATCTTTGGAAATGTCCGAGTGCTTCCTTGCCTGTAATTGGCCCTCCCTGGACAAAGATAAGGTGCAGGTCTGCACTGGGGACAGAGTAGAGGTGACTTGGGTAAAGTGATAGGGTGGGAAGTGACAAAGGACAGGTAAGCTGTTTGGCCTCATCATTAGACAGTGAGTGGGACAAGAAAGTGAAGCTGTATGTGCCAGGAAGTATCAGCCACACCAACTATGTGCCATGATCAGCATGTGTTAGGGTCTTTTGTGTCATTACATTGCCTGTGGAGAGCTACTCTGTAATGCCCAATACTTGGCTTCATGTTCAGCCAGGGTTTAAAGATGGTGCAGGTGCCTGGGGTGCACTCCAGGATATCCGTTGAGTGCAAGTGCTTCTGGATAAGGTGGGTAGTTGAATCAGATTAACCTTGGACAGGAGGGCTGCCAGAGAGGCATAGTATGTAGTTAATGAGGTGGTTTTAGGACAGCTGGGTGAGAAATATTGTTAGGCCTCACAGAGCGAAACCTTCCTTGAAACTCGACAGCTGACCAAGATAGGGAAAGGTTCAGCCTACTGTGTGCAATTGTGTTCTCCATATTTATGAAATGATAGATTTGTGCTGGAGATATGATTAAAAGTTTATTGGATTGGTTTTTGGGAAGAGAAGTTTTTCCTGTTATGAAGAGATGAGTAAATTTGGTGTATTTTCTGTGAAGTTAGAAGAATGAGAGGTGAACCCATTGAAACATCCAAGCTCATGAAGGAACTTGACAAGTTAGATATCAAGACAACAGACAAAATTTTCCCCTCCCATGAAATGGCGGGTAAGGACGCAGGAGGGGAAGATAATAGGAGGGGTTAGCACTGGAGAGATACACACCCTCTTGCTGTCACCTCATAAAATAAGATCTGGCTGGGAAGGCCCATCACCAATTCAGGGTGGCAATTACTTCTAACCCTAGGCAGGATAAGAAAAAGCTGACTTATGCAGCTGGGGATTGACAGAAGGGAGGGAGATATTCCATCCACACTAACTTGTGCAAGGCCAAAGGGATGGACACAGGGCATGGGGTGGTCTCTGAGTCTGTCTTTTTCCTCATTAATCCCAATCCATCCATCCCAGTCCACCAAACTGCATCTAATTTGTTATGGACCAGACCAAACCCCTCTCAAAATATATTAAGAAGAAAGCCTAAACTCCAACATTTTCTTATTTTAAAGGTAAATATTAGGCATTACATTCCAGATGCAATTCAATTGGTCAAACTTTAAGCAAAACACGCTTTATTTTTACACTACAGTTAAAATACAGACAAAATAAAAATAAAAGAATTGGTTTAGCTGTAACGCTTATTGAAATACTTAACAAAATAACATATATATATATTAACTTCTACTAATTAACTGACCTAATACAGTAACATCCCATAAACATATCCTTGGCAAAGGCAAATTCAATAAAATAGATTGTCTTACATGCAATTCGAGCAGCAGGAAGATAACCCCAGCTTTTAGCTGGAATAGCGAGAAGAATAAGTGCCTCTGTATCCAGCTTTAAGACCCCAGCAACTACAGAAAGCTGAAATTAAAAGTCCTGGTTCAGTGGGAGCTTGACCCCACCCATTCAGGCTGCTTCTATTGTTACAACTTTAAAAAAAAACTCAAGAGTTCACAAGCTCTTCATTTTATTGGCTTTGAGCAACCCACTCAGCACCTCTGTTTCAACCTTTATTCATAAAAAAGAACCCAGAACAAAATACACCACTTAAAGCCATACTGTCATCACAATCTCTCTTGATTCTGATCCTTCATCTGGGGATTCAGTGTTATAAGCGGGGGTCGGGGTGGCTGAGAGAGCACAATGTCTGGTATGGCACTGATGTCAGGAGATACCAACTTCTGACTGGTTGCCAACTCCAAGCAGTTGGAACTTCCTGCTCTGGGTTCAGAAATTGAGCAACTATTCCACTGCCCGAGTTCATGTAAGGTCCGGTGAGCTTTCCAACCATGTTAGGCCTGGGTTTCTCTCCACAAAACTCCACCAAAAATATTGCCTCTTGTCTCTGCTGGCCACGGAATCCAGAACAAGGGATATAGCTTCAAGATAAAGTGTTGATCATTTAGGGCTGAGATGTGGAGAAATTTCTTTACTCAAATGCTTATGAATCTTTGGAATTGTCTACTTTGAAGGGTTGTGGATATCTGTTGTGTTATCCCATTTGGAGAGATATCCTATTAAATGCCAAACACGCCAACCATCTGGATGTTGTCACGTGTCCACAGGCCACAGATTCTCTGCATTGTTGCATGCAATGCACAGGCTTTGATGAGCAATTGTCTTATTATGTGTTAGTTTAGCTGTAAAAAGAACAGAACGCATATAACTCTTTGTGTTATATTAAGGTAACACAAGAATGTTATTGCATGATGGCAGCTGTGAAATTCTTTTATAAGAAAGTGAAACAAAGAGGAAAAAGAACAGCCTTCCAAGATTGCAGGTCAAAGGGAACAATGGTAAATAAAATGTAATGGCAGTCTAGATTTAAGGCCAGATTAGACAGCTTCTTGATCTCTCAGGGAATCAAAGGATACAGACAGCGCAAGATTAACAACTCAATGATGGAGCAAACTCAATGGCGTTATGTTTTCTTCGTCTCTTATTTCCTGTGCCTTATGTTCTTAACTCGTAAAAATTATAGGATCCCTGTTCAACGGAGAAATTGGCAGATTATTGGGCCCATCCAATCAAAATGTTTTCATGAGTTCTGATCTTAATCTGCTCTTTTGTGTCGGCGGATGTTTGGACAAAGGCCAAACTCAGAACTTGTTAAGAAGTAACAAGCATGCATGGAGCCGGTGGGGGTGGGTGTGGGTGGGGGGGTGGGAGGAGATAGGTCAGTCCAGGCCCTCTCCTCTATCCGCCTCCCCCTCTCTCCCTATTTATTTCAGAACCCTCTTCCCCTCCCCCATTTCTGATGAAGGGTTTAGGCCCAAAACGTCAAGTTTTCCTGCTCCTATGATGCTGCTTGACCTGCTGTGTTCATCCAGCCCCATGCTTGTTATCTCGGATTCTCCAGCATCTGCAGTACCTTTTATCTCTTATCCTTGTTAAGAAGTATCCTGGTTTAGTGCTATATTTGACATAGCCATGCACAAACAAGTGAGGTATTATGCAATAGTATAGAACATAAAAGGTACATGTTATATTGGATTTTCATGAGTATTACATGGATATGAACGTTACTGTTAGTGCTATATTTGACATAGCAATGCACTGATGAATAATATATTTTCCATTAGTGTAGAATGTTACGGTTACATGTTATATTGGATTTAATAATCACTGCATGTTAGTTCTGTTAGTGTTTTATTTTTAAAAATGCAGGCACACAAAGTCCACAAATGCAAATAGATATCCCAAGCTTAAAGTCATTTTTTTTTTCCAAATTCAACTGAAAGCTCAGAAATAGTGGGCTTGATTGCACAAATCAGTCCCTAGATAGAATCAGAAAGTAAGAATGTTGCATGTCTTTGATGATATTTCAACCTTTCCATGCTACTTCATGTTTAACTCTCATCTTTTGTGCATTCCCAAATATCCAGCCCTATCCAACATTAGCACCAGAGCTTTCAACTGCATTTCTCCTGTCCTCTGGAATTTCCTGTTTAAACCACACTACATAATTGCCTCAGCCTCCTCCTGCAAGAAAATTTAAAAAAGCATATTTTTGTGTCTGACCTCTCTTGTTTCTCTGAACATTTCCTTTCTCTTCTTTACCTTTGGGATTTTGTTTTACATTAAAGGTGTTTTACACATGAAAATTGTTGTTATCGTGCAAACACTTAGGGCATAATTTTCCCATTCTTAGGCAAAATGTGGAAAGGTCATGTTTATAGCAAATAAACTCCCACTGCTAAGTTAACTTGCCTGAACGTGTGCCAATTAGCATGTCACGAATGTAGGAAAGTTTCTCGGCCTACCGTAGGCTTTGGCACTGATGTCCCAGGTTGGCAGAAGTTGTCAGCTAACCAGATGGTTTGCAGCTTTTGGGTCTGACAGACATAATTGCTTAAGGCAGTAGTATATTTGGCTTCTTTAGGTATTGGACAGTATCATTTCTATTCAATGAGGGAAAACTAAATTAGTAACTAAAGAGCTGATAGTTTAATGTCAGTCTTGTGCAATCTCTTCAAATCCATAATTTTTGATCAAACTAACTAGATTCTCTACAGTGCCAATAAAGGCAATTTTGCCCATTGAGTCAGCACCAACCCTCCGAAGAGCATCCCACACACACCCACACCTCCAGCCCATCCCTCTAACCTTACATTTCCCATGGCCAGTCCACCTAACCTGAATATCTTTGACCTGTGGGAGGAAACCGGAGCACCCAGAGGAAACCCACACAGACACAGGAAGAATGTGCAAACTCCACACAGACCTGTGTTTCTTACCTGTGGTTAGAAGTGAACATGGGTCCCTGGTGCTGTGAGGCAGCTGGGCTAACCACTGTGCCACCCTTTAGGGTTCTGTGATTTTAAAAAAAAATCAGCCACCGTAATTTTTTAGCAACAAGAGATATTCAAAATATTTAATGGAGTTTTTCTCAAATTATTTCATGGATAAAAGAAGTTTAGTACCTGGTCGTGTATATGCATGTTCAGAAAGCATTTTACAAGATGTATTGCAGGAGTGTATTTAGTACCAAAAAATGCAGCAAAATGAGCAAAGTTGAGTTAACAAAGTAGTAGGGTTTATGCATATTACTGAAATTGAAGTTGCATTGCAAGTGGTATCGCCAAAATCTCAATGCTGAATCCTTTATTAACGTGATATAATAAAAACTAATGAAACATTATAAAATTAATATACATGATATCCTTTTATCATGATCCAAATTATTATCTTATAGTTTGGATTTGGAAACGAGGCAATAAAATTTGAGGTGGCACATATTACCATTTGAAACTGACAGGCAGAAAAGGACCAGTTAGGTCTTCCACCTGAAACATCCCTCCGTCCCCCTCCCTTATTCAACATGACCTCAAATGGACCCGAAAATGGAGTTTAGATGTTAATATTTTAATCATGGTCTGACACATTGTAGGTTGGGTATATTTGCATATTGACTTCTCCTTAAACATGCTGTAAAGCTGAACATACAGAATACAATTCAGTACTTGAGGGCAGGTCAAGTGGTCTTGGTGCTACACAAACTGGCAGTCATTCATCTGGAATTTTTACATAAGAATAACAGCTAAGGAATTGCTGTATCTCTCTTGTGCATTAATATATATCCATTTATTAATGACAAATAGCTACCATATGATACACATTCCAGTGTCTCGTCTCTATTTCTACTATTTATTATTTTAAACAGATGATTTAGAGTGTAACTTGGATTCTACCGGCCCTGTAGTTTTTCTGGCTCTTGCTTTGATCATTTGGGAATCTTTTTGGTTATACTCTTGCAACACATGATCAATCAATGATTGGTCTCAGTATTAATCTTATGAAGATTTTTGATAGCATAACTAAGGAAGACTACTGTGGCTAGAATGTAAGTAACAACTTGAAATTCTGACAGTTTGGAGCCCTCTGGTAAGTTGGGCCCATATCATGGTTAGCAATTTCTGCTCAATTACATACATAAAATATGTAATTTTCAAGACAGATAGATTTTCTGAGTGTTAGTTCAACAATAATGCACAACTCACCACATAGTTGAATTACTGATGATGTTAAAGCCATGTGAAAGAAGGTGACAATGAGGAAATGGCCTGTGAACTTGTTCCATGCTGTTGTAAGGTATCCTCTGCATAAGACAATATCACAGAATGTCTTTATGTGAACATAGAAGGGTGATTTGAGAACATTGTTGGCAACTGTTGCCACTGGTACTATATATTTCTGCATGATGTTTGCCAGGTGAGTGTGCCTCTACCCTGAGAGGTAAACGGGTGGGGTGTATTGGTCGAGTGGGGGAAATCCAATTTACCTGGTATCCTTCAATTTAATTCCATCATTATCCAATTAAATAAGAGAGATTCCCAATGGTTAGCCCACTGGACCAACATCATAAACTCAAGACAAGAAAGTGCCAGATTGGTTGGCATGCATTCCTAACCAATTAAGTTGATTTTTGTTTATTCATTCCTGGGACGTGGATGTTGTGGGCTAAGCCAGCATTTAATGCCCTTGAAAAATGTTGAAATTGAGCAGTGTCTGATGAGACATAGCCACACTTCTACGATGGGTGATTCTGGAGAAAATAATGCGGGACTGAGGAAGACTGTACAAGTCAACTGATGAACACACTCTTACACAAACTGAATCTGCACAGTGACAGATGGAAGACAAAAAAACAAAATCTGTCTCAGGCAGTTTCAGAAATTATTGGTCTTATGGGTCTGAAAATTCAACATCCAACTACTTCATATTCGCTCAATGCTTGGTGTTTGTCCCATTTTATCAATGTATCTGTCCTAGCTATAAGAAGGCATTTTGCATAGTGATGGATGTTTTATTAAAAAAAACTTATGTTTCAGTAAGCAGTTGCAAAGGGTTATACATTCTCCATAATACTTTATCCATCAAACACACTGCAGAATCCTGTTAAGATGCACTTTTAGGCAGCTGGGTAAAACAAAATGCACGCACAATTATCTTGATAATCTTTTGGAGATGAAGAAATTTGTTCCTATTCATTCCTACCCACCCATTATTTTTTCTTCATTGTCTCTATGCTATTGTTCTCAACACTGCGGAGTAGTCTCTTGTTTTTCACTTCAAAAGGAACTATTCTTTGCACATCACTGCAGTTTATTACACGAAAGTTCTTGAGCTCTGACATGCCCAGTTCAGAAGGGTGCTGAAAAATGAAGCAACTGATAGGAACAGGATTAGGTACTGTCCTAGGGAGGTGTACAAATGAAAGCAGGGGAAATGATCTGTAAATGAATTTAATCAAAAATTTTACTCAGTCTCATTCATAGGCCATAGCTGCCATAAATGCCATGTAATTTAGTTCACTGTACATGCAATTAAGATGTAGCAGAGTAAAATGGATACAGTGAAGTTGATTGATCTGATAAAGTACTAGTTTTAGTGCTACATGTCTGAAACAGCTGCCACCCAAGTTATTCCAGAGCATAGGAACACATGGCAGAAGATGGCCATTCAGCTCCTTGAGCCTGTTCCTCCATTCAACTAAATTTTTGGCTGATCAGTGCCTCAATGCTATACGTCCATCTTTATCTTATGTCACTGATGATGCTACCTCTCAAAAATCTTTTGATCTCAGTCTTGCAAGTTTCTTGTGATCCTCCATTCAGAGTCTTTAGGTGGAGAGATGTTCTAGATTATTCTTACACTTTGTTTGCAGCTTTGACAGTAGCACGTTCCTGATAATAAGGAAAGCTGATCAAATATTATATAACTGCAAAAACAGAACAAATATGGTCCAGTCAACTGCTGTCTTATCATCTTCCACCTCATAGAAGAAAACCTCCATTATGCCATCGAACAATACCTTCTTACAGAAGTTTATGCTTCAACACTTACTTTTGGGTCCTCAGGCTTGCATGCCCAGTTCAAAACCTTTCTCAAAACAAGGCCCAATGAGGCGCAATGACTGAGAGTGGGGTTGAGGTCATGTTGAATAAGGGAGGGGGAAGAGAGAGGGGCATTGGACATGGTTGGGGTAACGCTACTCTTGGGAGAAGTGCCTCAAATTGGTACCTGGGACCTGGAACTGAGGCCTCCCCCACCTCTCACTGGCCAGCAGTCCACAGTGTATGATTCTGAGGTTCCCTTTTACTTTCATTTTCAGATCTAAGTCAATTACAATTAATGTGAGTTGAGGGAACTCTGTTTACTAATCTTTATTTGTCTTTACAACCTTTATAGAATTTATTAAGTTTATTATGAAGAGTAGGGTACAACAGGAATAATACTTAATAAAAGTGATGAATTTCAGTTGATCCACTCCAGGTTATCAGTTCTTGACACTGGTCAATTGGTCATAGGTCTCTTTTTCTCTTCTTTGGTATCTCTTTTTGCATAAGGAACTACAAAGAATCACCACTTATTAACCACTTGTTGGCTAAACAATATGTGCTCAATTCTGATTTGTTTCTTGAAAAGTAATCATCACACAGACATCACTTACTACTGATTCATTTTTTGACATGCTGATCACGTTGTAAGATCACACCCTTTATGACAGTTTGTCCCTTTTAACTTACTAACCATGTCGATTATTCTCAGGATGATACCAGGAAAACCATGTATGCATCTACTTAAAGTATGTAGTGTCACCACCCAGTGATTACCTATCATCCCAAATCTCCCAACTGATACATCTAACTAAAAAAAAACAAAAGAACTGTGGATGCTGTAAATCAGGAATAAAAATAAAGTTGCTGGAAAAGCTCAGCAGGTCTGGCAGTATCTGTGAACAAAAAAACAGAGTTAATGTTTCAGGTCCGGTGACCCTTCCTCAGAACCGTTCCCCAAAATCTATCAATATCTCATAATGAAAAGAACCAAATGTTACTCTGCAATAACTGTTGATGCCTGAAACAAATTACTTCTCAAGGTTAATATAGATAGGTCTATTACATTCTTCAAGTTACAAGACTAAACAATTTTAAAATATTGCTGTTTCTTTAAGTAAATGCTCTGTCCTCTTCAAAAGCATTTTCCCATTTGTCAGCCTAAGTTTACATTAGTCTGAGCTATTAAAGCAACCAATGAACCATAAACTCATGACTTTACATTTACCTGGGTAGAAATCCTATAACACTGTCAAACCTCATTAACTCCCATTAAATCTGAATGGTGAAAGGAGAAGGCTATTGCTTAATTGCCCAATTAACGGCCTTATTTGGGCTGTGGGCAACCTGCCCACAGTTTATTCATCCATAAAGTTGTGTTGAGTCAATGGTTGGGCAGTGGGCACGTTGCTTTTACAGTGTACCCACCTGTGTTTCTGCTTGCAGGTGACTTGTAAAATTCAGCCAATCAACTTTGTTTCTCTCTCCACAGATGCTGTCTGACCTGCGGAATATTTTCAGCAATTTTTTTGTTTCAGATTTTCAGCGTTTTAATTTTATAACCGTTGCGAACTGCAGAAGACTTCAAAGCTAATACTTAGAAATTTCCAGTGCTACATTGTGGAAAATGAAACTACAAGTGTCCACTTTGAAACTGTCTTGAAAATAAATAAGAAACAAATATTTTAAAAGCATTACTAAATTGTCACAATTTAGAGTATCTGTTTAGTCAAAAAGCACAAAGCGATATTTCATTATAAGTTAACTTGTAGTAGTTGACATGTCTTTTTCATTTTTTTAAATCGAAACAGAAATTCCAGTGATTCTTCCCTCTGATCTCAGGGGTGAGAAAGGTGCTCCAGGAAAACTTGGGCCAAGAGGACCTCCTGGATTGCCGGGAATTCCAGGAAAACCAGGAAATGGAAAGCCGGGTCTTCAAGGACGGACCGGACCACCTGGAGTGCCAGGACTTGCAAGCATTGGAAAACCAGGAATTCCAGGACAACCCGGTAAACCAGGTATCAGAGGAATTCCAGGATCTAAAGGTGACATAGGACCCAGAGGGGATATGGGACCCAGAGGCCTTCCTGGGCCTCCAGGATTACCTGGACCTTCAGGTTTTTCTGTCATTGGTAAGCCAGGAGCTCCAGGAGCAGATGGATCACCAGGGCTTAGAGCAGAGCCAGGTCTAAAGGGAGAACGTGGACCTCCAGGGGACCGTGGTCCCAAAGGTGAAAATGGGTATGGAAAACCAGGTGCTCCAGGTCCGAGAGGTAAGGAAGGGGCACCAGGTAAGCCTGGACCTCCAGGCCAGCCTGGAATGGGAAAGCCAGGAGGTAATGGTTTACCTGGTGGCCCTGGTGAGAAAGGGGAAGCTGGACAACAAGGTGAACCAGGACTTCCAGGTCCACCTGGTCCTCAGGGGCCAGTGGGAAAGCCAGGATTGAATGGCATAGGAAAGCCAGGTAAGGATGGGTTATCAGGAATTCCAGGATCTAAAGGTCAAAAGGGGCAGGCTGGGCCACCTGGTGCTCGTGGTCTTCCTGGAGCACCATCATATGCAAAGCCTGGAATAAATGGACTTAAAGGTGAGCGGGGCATTCCTGGAAAACCAGGTGCCCCAGGACTCAATGGCGAACCAGGACTAAATGGCTTACATGGTGAACCTGGAGCTAAGGGAGAGCCAGGCCCTCCAGGTCCTGTGGGCCCTAAAGGATTCATGGGGAAACCAGGTATTCCAGGTGTCAAAGGTGACATTGGGATCATTGGGCCACCAGGTCTAAAAGGAATGCCAGGTGACCATGGACAGAATGGGTTACCTGGGAAACCAGGTGTTCCTGGTGAGAGAGGTTTGCATGGACCGCCAGGGCCACCAGGCAAAATTGGTCAAAAAGGTGGAGCTGGGTATACAGGGGTCCCTGGACCACCAGGAATAGCTGGTCCTATAGGACCCAAAGGAGAACCAGGGCAGGCAGGTCAACCTGGACCGAGAGGCTCTTCAGGAATACCTGGTCTTCAGGGGCCATCGGGTCCAATAGGACCTACAGGTTTACCAGGTCCCAAAGGAGAACTAGGACCACCAGGTTTGCCAGGAGAAGGCACAGTAGGTGAACCAGGAATGACAGGACCAGTAGGTCGGCCTGGAAGTCCTGGAATACAAGGCATGAAGGGAGCCCAAGGTCTTCCAGGGCCACCTGGTCCACCAGGCCCACCGGGACTCCTCATTAACGGGGAATTAACAGGTGTATCCGGCCTTCAGGTAGACGGACCTGTGGACGGTGCGAAAATACCAGGGAATGGAAAACCAGAGTACGGAATGGGAGAAATCTCTGCAAAGGTAGCTCCTGCCTTCACAGCAATTTTGACAAAGCCATTTCCACCATCAGGGGCACCCATTAAGTTCGATAGGATTTTATACAATGGACAAAGTGGATATAATCCAGCAACTGGAGTGTTCGTGTGTCAAATACCAGGTGTTTACTATTTTGCTTATCATGTGCATGTCAAGGGAACCAATATATGGGTAGCACTGTATAAGAATAATGTGCCTGCAACATACACATATGATGAATATAAGAAAGGATATCTTGACCAAGCATCGGGAAGTGCAGTACTGGAACTTAAAGAAAATGACCAAGTATGGGTCCAGATGCCTTCAGACCAAGCCAATGGATTATATTCTACTGAATACATCCATTCCTCTTTCTCAGGATTCTTACTTTGCCCAACATAACGTTGATCAACTTGAATTAGTGGATATATATATATAGTGTAGTAATAAACTGTATCAAGAGGGACAGAGTATCACTGGAAAAAGCACATGTGTTATTGTCTGTTGCTACATTTTCCAGTTTTGAAGGAACCTTAAAAGCCTCTGGGTGGCAACCAGCAAAGTATAACAACCACATGTCAGACATTTCAACTAGTGACTGCACGTGTCTCCAGCTTATGTTGCAATGGATTAAATGTGGAACAGTTGAATTTATATGGGCAGTTAGAGGCAAAACTTATCTTCATTTGCAATGCAAGTCAATATGATGTCTGTTACTTGTACTCCCTGTGCCTACTCTTGAGTAATGATCTACCTAAGGATATATTTCTTGCTTCTACACATTTGTACCATTGACAGAAAACAAAACTATATTACCCAGTTGTATTCTAGTATAATCATACCTTTTGAAGTGCAATACATGGTAAGTGGTGTTCCATAGTGAATTCAGACAACTGGGCACACTGTAAACTGGGTGAGAACTAAAACATTGCATACTGGTAATCATCACCACTTGCTTGAATCTTAAATTTCAATTTAACATGTAATGCTAACGAGAAAAAGATTTAAGGTTGAGCAATGTAGTGCAAAGTAAGTGTTTCTTTTGTACTGTTTTGATTATCTGTATTTTGCATTGTCATGATGACCTGAAACATTGCTGAGTTTCAATTTGATTGCAGTTAAAGGATAAGAAATATCGAACTATATATATTTTAAAATCAACCTATCCAGACATACCAAGACATACCTCTGGTTTAGGTAGGACTTGAACCCAGGCTTCTTGACCCAGAGATGGGGGCACTGTGACTGTGTCAGAAGAAACCCTCACATTGAACTATAGACATTTTCTAATCTATAGAAATATTGAAACATACTGAACCTAAATCAACACATGCAGGTGTCTCTCAGATACATGCAGCCCAGTTACTCACTAATTTGATTCAATTTGCTGATTCTGCTAGAGGACTGACACTTTCAAATGCCACTATTTTTCCATTGTCAAAGACTGTGAAATGCTTATTCTTTCTCAAGCTCAATTCAGAACCTACTTGATTACAATTACAAAAAAAATTCCAAAGTTAAGACAAGAAAATTTACAACAAAGTTAAGACCTGAGAGCATCTTTTTTTTAAATGGCAGTCGTAAAATCTGATAACAGATCCATGAAAGGGATGTACGTTGCTGAGTTCAAAAAGTTCTAGAGGTGGACTATTGTTTTCTGTAGAAGCCACACTATATATTGTCTCATGTTGGATTGGATGAGTACAGTTTCTGAGACATTTTTGCAACAGTGAAGGCTGTTTTTCACAGGGAGGCATGAATGCAGTAGCTGTCACTTTAAACTTCCAGATGTTATTTCTGATTGTTACATTTGTTTTCAAGGAACTTTTTAATGTAAAACATTTTCTGATCTTATATAGCTTAATTATATATGCCTTTGAAAATGTCTACAAATTTTGGTAAATTTTCTTCAACTGAATTTTATTTTGTTAAAAATTATTATAATTGAATTTCTTGGGTTGGTTCATTTTCAAATGCCTTGCCTGTGCCTTTTTTTGTACTTTAAAGTGATAGTATCTTTCTCTGGCCAAACAAAACCATGTAATTTGACTCTTTAAGCACAAAGGCTAGAAGAATAATTAAGAAAATGTTAACAGTATTGTAAGAAGCAATGATCTATTTATTTTAAAGGATTTTCTCCCAAAATTGAATTTAACTAACATTTGAATGCATTAATCGTTCATTAACTAATAGTCACCAAAATTAACTACAAGGCACAAGTGTGCAAGTAATTGAGATAAAAAGAATTGTAATTATGTTATTATAATCTAGTCTTCTACAAACTTTCTGGCAGATTGTTTTTCCTATCATTGAAATATAATATTAATACTCTCTACAATTAAACTAATTTTTGGCGAACAAATTGAGCAGTGTCTATTTTTGGCTTTCTGAGAAGTCTGCACTCAGATGGGGAAGCCTAAGAAACTTGGGACTTTGGGCCTTGGACCCTACTGTCACATGAAAGGTGCAGTAATAGGAACATGCACAGGTTTTTGTGCTAATGTCTAAGTGAGTGATTGAACCAGTTTGAGGCAATCTGGAGGAGAAACAGTGAGACCACAAATTTCTTTTTGGGGAGGAAGTGGGTATTAGGAGGTCAGTCAGAACAGCTCATTGGAGGGAACAAAAACAAAGTTGCTGGGAGCAGATCATTGGAGGGATTAGCAGCCATGTTGGCAAGCCACTGAGCACAATCGCTGAGTAAGGCCCAGGAGGTCAGGATCAGGCCCAAGCCCAAGCCTGAAAAAAGATTGGTTGGGGAGGGGAGGGTGGGTCAGGCCTAGAAGTTATCCAGGTGTGAGGTTGTAGATCCTGGGACTAAGGGTGGCATGTTTAAGTGAGCACAGTAACCTTTTCATTTTGCGCTCAGCATTGATTTTCCAAGAGGCAAGCAACACTGATGCTGGTTGGCTCAAGTGCAAGCCAAAATTGCAAAAGGGAACCAAAGTAAGCAAGTGACCCCTAATTTGCATGTGATTTGATGCCTGCATCTGACATGGGCGATGGACGCCCCATGTTTGGCCTTCATCAAAATGGCATGGAGCTTGACTTGCAGTAGAATTACATACATGTGACACAAAGATAATTTTAGACGCAAAATGGCACTTATAATGCCAAACCATGGGTACTGTGTAGCAGAATTTCTAAGCCTAAAATTAAATTTTGGTAATCACATCCACAAAATCAAAGCATTATGCAAAAGGTCATTGGTTAATCATAGTTTTAACAGAAAATAATGCCCAGTTTGAAGTATTCTAGACAGATTTTCCCTGGATTATTTTTATGGAACCATAGATTTACACTGCACACATTCTGTGAGAAAGACAATTAAATTATCCCTTTCTACAGGTGGAGCAAAGGAAATTGAATTGGAAAATGCATAAAAGTTAGTTTCAAAACAACATGCTACTGACAATAACTTTTTCAGTCATTACAGCATAACACTGAAATTACAAGTACTGTACAGAAAACCATACATCATGGAAATGTTAAGAACTAGTTATATTGCTTTTAAATTGTTATTGAAAGTAAAGGGGTGTGCCAAGGTTTATTTTGTCTAATGTCTTTTTCAAACGAAACTGCTCCAGTTATTATGAAATAGCACAAAATGCTCTTCCACATTCCTTAATCATTTCAATGTGTATGATTGAAAATATGAGATCTCCATCAATCAAAACAAAGGCACAGGTCAAAGGCTTGGAAAGATTAACAGGTATGAATTTGTAAGCATTAATCTATGGTTTTGCCAATTCAGAGCTGGAAGTCAGCAAACTGAAAAGTTCACTCTTCTACAATGAAGTCAATATACATTTCCATCTAAATATTTCAGCTATATATTGTACTTTATTAATCTGTTAAGTCAAATATCAATACAGTATAACAATTCCAGCATGACAAAATTGCATTCCAATGTTCAGTAATATATTCAACTTTTCATAACCTGTTGTTTTCACATGAAATCGTATTCAAATCATTAATGAGTTGTTAATTATGGAGAAAAACAGGCATTCTCTCTTTTTTAGTAAAATGAGAATTTCACCTCCATGGCTTTGATTGCCAGGTATAGAAGGAAATGTTCTTTTTTGTAAATACTTATGCACTGTACTAGTAACTGGTAAAATGCACTCTTATTTTATTTGAATTGAAAACCAGACTCTTCTTTGAAAGCTAAACTACTTGATTGTATTGATACAACATTAATAAAAGATTTCCTGACATAAATGATATGCATTTGTTTTGTTTGTTCAGATCCAGTAAGATGTTTTCAGTTTCTTTTTCCATTCAGAGGTTTCTTACAGAATATGATTCGCTGCTACAAAGACTACTCTAAATTTCTACCAGATTGTAGTTGTAGACAGAAAAGTCATGTGTTTTCCAAGTTTATTCATTATGTTAGTTTGTTAGTATGGGTGCAACTTCCCATCCCTGGAGATGGTAAGAGAGATGGGACAAAGGGGAAATAATTGGGTAAGTTCACCCTGGACAGATACATGGCCCCTTCTTGCTACCTCACGAATTAGTGTGAAAAGTTCCATTGGAGACTTTCCCAACCCACCGGCAATTTAGGCCTTGAGTGGTCGATTAACAGCTATTTTCTGCTTCAACTCAAAACTTTTTCAATTACCTGCCTCTCAGCAAACAAGAAACATGTCTGGTTTCCGAACTGGATAAGCAGGACAACCTGCTTGCTCGGTTGGAGAAAAGCCTCCATTTTCCCCAGTTTGATCACCTACAACCTCTTCCACCAGACAGAAGATACAGAAGCCTGAACACACGCACAAGCAGGCTCAGGAACAGCTTATTTCAGGCCGTTCTCAGACTGTCGAATGGACTTTAGCCTCAAATAATGTAACCTGCAATGTAACCTGTATGCCTCTAAGACTTTTTGATCTGTATATCCTTTGCTGTGATCTGCCTGTACCACTCATAAACAAAGCTTTTCACTATATTTTGGTACACATAACAACAAAATAGAATCAAAATCAAAAATTTACAGGCCATGACTGGGAGGAAAGATAGTTGTTTTATAAACCTTATCAATGACTTATTTAATCTTGAACAGGTCAGATATCTTTACAAAAGCTATACTATGAACTGAAAATGCTTTAGAAAAAATGATTACTGAACAGCACACAGATAGCAGAAAGATCCCAGGCTCCATTTCCAGCCTGTCTTCACCCAAGATCTGCAAAAACGACCTTCCTGGAAGAGTGCTGGTCAGTAATCTGGACTTAAAATTACTGCAATCTTTAGTCTCCTACACCTCGAGATTCTGATACTGATTTGCCACCTCTAACCTCAAACTAACCAAATTCTGGAAATGTCAGAGAAAAACTTGTCCCAAGGCATTTCACAGAAATGTTAAGAAACAAAATTCATCACCAAATTATCCCTCGAGCCTGTTTTGCCGTTAAATAAAATCAAGGCTGTTTTGAAAACTGACTCATTACTCACCACTGCCCATATCCCCCAATAACTGCATTAATCTCAGAACTAAAATCAAGAATTGAGCTTGTTGCTGTTTCCAGAGAAAAATCCAAAACCTCTGCCACTCTTTGTGTGCTGAATTGATTTTTAATTTCTCTCCTGAATGGTACGGCCCTGATCTTAATACCGTGTCACAAAATCCCAGATTCTGCAACTGCTAGAAAAAAGTTCCATCTGCTCTTCCCAAGACTGAAAGAAACTACAGGGAGTTGTGAACACAGCGCAGTCCATCACACAAATCAGCCTCCCATTCATTGACTTCTTCTATACTTCCCTTTGCCTTGGAAAAGCAGCTAACATAATCAAAGACCCCTCCCACCTCAGTTATACGCTCTTCCACCCTCTTCTATTGGGCGGAAGATATAAAAGTTTGTATACACCTATGAACAGGTTCAATAAAAGTTTCTTCCCCACTGTTATCAGACTTTTGAATGTTTAATGTTAATGTTGATCTCTCTCTGCATCTTCTTGGCATTGTATCCTGCACTCTGTTCCCTTATTCTAATGCCTGTAAAGCACATAAGACAATACTTTTCACTGTACCTTGGTACACGTGACATAATTCATCAAATCAAAGCAAAACCTTATCCGCTTACCTAACAATCTTGAAAATTTTGATGAAATTATACCGTAACCTGCTAAATTTCTGGAAGTACAAATCTAATTTCTCCTTATAATGTAACCCACATGGTCTAAATATCATTCACCTGCACTTTCTTCAAAACCAACTGGTCCTTCCTAAATTGTGGTGCTCAGAACTCTCTGTACTACTGTTAAGTGTAGTCTAATCATTTACAATACATTTTCATGACTTGGAGGAAGGAAGTGAATGTACAGTAGCTAAATTTGCAGACAACACTAAAGTATTGGAAAGGCAGGTTGTGAGGAGGATATAAATGGATTACAGAGAGATATTGATAAAGCACACTGATATAAGACACAGATGAGGAGGAATTTCTTCTCTCAGAGGGTTGAGAGTGTTTGGAACTCCCTACCGCAGACAGTGTGATGGCAGAGCCCTTGTGTATATTTAAGGCTGAGGTAGATAGCTGGATTCTCGATCATTAAGGGAATCAAGGGTCACAAGGAAAGGGCAGGAAAATGGAGGACAGGAGTGTTAGACCCTCCATAATCCTATTGAATGGCAAAGCAGGCTTGAAGGGCCAAATGGCCTACTCCTGCTCCTATTTCTTATGGTCTTATGGTCTCATATAAAGAAATGGCAGGCTGTGAAAAGAAAGCCATGGTTCCAAAATGGTTAAGGCTATTATGTTGAAGAACTGTGCTCCCAATCTGTTCGCATCTCTAGCCAATCTGTTTGGGTAGAGCTACAGCACTGGCATCTACCTGAAAAAATAGATAATTGCCTAGGTATGTACTTTCCACAAAGAACAGGGCACACTCAATCAAGAGAAGGAAGATTTAGGGAGGTTTTGGAGAGAAGTTCAGAATTAGGCTTTATCAGTTGAAGTTTCAGCCATCAATTATGTACGTTCAAAAAGCTAGAACTTGAGGAATGCTGAGATCTAAGAAGGGTATTATGAAGATTATGAAGATGGAGAGAGGACAAGACCACGACCTGTCCTAGGAGACTTAGTTACTCATTGGGAATTATCAATGAATGAAGGAATCAAAATTTATACTCCTCGTTGTTGAATCAGGAATCTCATTTTTTAAAAATCAAAATGAAACACATAGATGCAACAACCCACTAGTCAGAGTAGGGAATGCCTTGTCTAAATGTGGAAAACAGGCTCAAATAAAAAAATTAAAACATTTTCGCTTTGAAGGGGAGTTGGAATGGGTTAATGAGCAAACAAACAAACAATCTATTACAACCACAGCAGCAGCAGAGACAGAAGTTGCTGAAAGAGCTCAGCAGGTCTGGCAGCATCCGTGAAGGAAAAGAAAGTGTTAACGTTTCAGGTCTGGTGGCCCTTCCTCAGAACTGGACCTGAAATGTTAACTCTGCTTTTTCCTTCACAGATGCTACCAGACCTGCGGAGCTTTTCCAGTAAATTCTGTTTTTGTTCCTGATTTACAGCATCTGCAGTTCTTTCGATTTTTAAAAGTATCTGCTACAACTGTCTTTTCTTTCCGTAGAGAAAGAAGGTGCCTGTGTTTTGTTGCTGATGGCCCTTTTAGACTTTAGGGTTAAGAATGTTGTTTAAATGCATTCCTCCACTCTTTGGAAACTGAAACGAGAAGTTAGTTTTAGGCAGGTGCTTTAGTGCACACACCCACAGCTCTGCTTTTCCTTTCGCAAGCCCAGATTTTTTTAAATGGTGATGTTTTTCAATTACTTTGCAATAAAGAGGGGCAGTGGAGAGAAAACATATCTTTTTCATCAGGACATTGATAGAAAATAGGTGGTTACAGACTGTAGTTACATATGAACTAGGAATAAGAGAATGTCATTCAGAATTTTCAGCCTGTTCCACAAGAGAATTTTACTTTCAAATCCACATTCCAGCCTACATCTGATATCCTTTCGTCCACTTGCTGAATGGGATTTTATCTTCAAAAAGTCACAAAGGACTGTGGATGCTGGAAATAAGAAACAAAAACAGAAGTTGCGTGAAAATCTCAGCAGGTCTGGCAACATCTGTGGAGATAAAGCAGAGTTAATATTTTGGGTCCAGTGATCCTTCATCAGAACAGGAGTAATATAATTAACTGATAAATTTCAGTCACATCCCCCTAAACCCCTAACAAATCAACAACATAGAATTTCTCCAAATTCTAGCCTTTGGTTACATCAAACCACATAAATATTTCAAAACCAGAGTTTTTTTTCAATTTTAAGCTTTATCTTTGTCTAATTTAGATACTGCCCAAGCAATTTACAAGTGGTGCAAAATGGCCTTAAAAAAGTACTGTTATCGGCCTCATTCACATTCTCAAAAGTTGTTCATACAACCTATGTGGTTCAAAACAACATAAGGAAGAGGACTGGCAAACTCAAATATTTTAATTTGAGTCTAGGGGTGACATATGCAGAAAATACGAAAGAATGAAACCATATTTTTAGGTACGTCTGAAGTAATTGGATTTGCAGTGCTGATGTGCCACTGAAAATCTGCGTAACTACTTAAATAATTTCCAGCTTTGTACAAAGACAGAAATATTATTTTGCAGAGCTCAATCCAATTACCACAGGATTTGACATATTTAGCCCGGGATTAGAACTTGGATGTGGCTGTGCCTCAATGGCTGAACAGCAAATAGAGGAATTCCATGGAATTCAACATTTCTACTATTTCAAGACTATTTTACAAGACATAGCATTAAAGCAGGAGATGTTTTCAAAATACCAAAGACAGCATAGAAAGTAATTTATTTTGGATTAGCTTTAAATGGTACAGATGGAACCTTACCTGTCTTTGTAATACGAGGGGAATTCTGATCCACACCTCTTATTAATAGAAATAATTGAGTTCAACTCACATACTATATTGAGACACAATCAAACGAAGCATGAAGAAGAAAAATGTTTGCAACATTAAAATTTGTCTGTCTCACACAAAGCATCTAGCTTGACTCTGTGACCCAGTACTTCCTACTTTTCCAAAAGCAGTAGGACACATTTCTGTTCCTGCTTAGCACTCATCAATCATCTTGTCAGGTCCCTCCATTCCCTTGTGGTGCCTTTTTGTTCTGTGAATCTCTAATCTCAACTCTCAGAAACTGTACAGTCAGCTACTAGTGCTGAAACAGCTCAAAAGGTCATATGACTGGCAGTTCAATGAGAGATACTCTTTGTCCAATGCTAGGTAAAATGCTTATTAATCTAGTTACAGTCTGATTTGACCTTTAATGTCATATCCATTCTATGCTGCTGTCATGGCGTTCAATCTTAATAAACTAGAGGTAGGGAGGGAGACAGAGTGGAATGGACATTGCGAGAGAGGAGGAATGCTTGCCTTCATTACTTAGACCTTTGAGTATAGGAGTTGGCACGTCATGTTGTGGTCGTACAGGACGTTGATGAGGCCTATTCTGGACTACTGTGTACAGTTCCGGTTGCCCTGCTACAGGAAGGATGTTATTAAATTGGACAGGGTTCAGAAAAGTTTTACCAGGATGTTGCTGGGAATGGGAGGTTTGAGTTATAAACATCAGCTTGATAGACTGGGACTTTCTTTCACTCGGGCGTAGGAGGTTGAGGGGTGACCTGACAGAGAATTATAAAATCATGAGGGCATAGTAAGGCTCTTTTCCCTAGGGTGGGGTAGTTCAAAACTAGGAGGCATATTTTTAAGGTGAGTGGAGAAAGATTTAAAAAAGACAATGAGCAACTTTTTCACACAGAGGGTAGTTAGTGTGTGGAATGAAATGCCAGAGGAAGTGGTGGATGCAGGCACAGTTACAGCATTTAAAAGACATTTGGATAAGTTCATGAATAGGAGAGGTTTGGAGGGATATTGGTCAAATGCAGGCAAGTGGGACCAGTTTGGTTTGGGAACATGTTCAGCATGGACTAGTTGGACCAAAGGGTCTGTTTCCATGCTGTAAGACTCTGATTGCGCTGAGATTATGCTCCTATCTGGAGCTCCAAGTTTTGTTCTGAAGTGGCCACTCCTAATTTCCACTGAATGAGAAGCATAAGAGGTTCTTCATAGTAATTTCACCACTATCCCACATTCAATCTCAGCATGAAAAGCTTATATTTTACAAACTTAAAGGAACACATAGAAAATCATGCTTTGATGCAAATCAATTGTCAACCTCTGATTTTATAACGTACTGTGCAATGGCTTTAACTCAAATAAATGAATGTATCTTGTTAATATATTTTGTAATATTTTCATTCCCTCATTCTACAAGAAATATCAGTTCTATTTAGATTATAATTATGTAAAAGTGAACACACCTCTGCTTTCACAGATATACATATCCTGTTCAAATTGAGAGGAAACTTCAAGTTCTATAAGTCAATAAGCATTCAGAATCAAGTGCTTGTAAATTCAAGATTCGTTTAAGTTTAGAAATACAGATATAGTTTTAAAACATTAAATGCTTGGCCCTCCCAAGAGGAGAGGTTCAGTCTCAGATTAGGGATTAGGTCCAGCACCAAAAAGGCTTCGGCAGATTCAGATACGAAATAGCAGTTGATATTTTATCTACATGCCATCCAAACCTATTACTGTTCTTCTTCAAGGACGGTGGTACCTGGAAATGGCGTTTTTTTAAAAAATGCAGTCTTTCAGTTCTATTATGACTATGGAACACTGAAATTTATTGCTCACAATTTTGATTTTTCATGTCTTTTTTTTAATAGTTACATTCTAAGCAACGGAAAAATTATTCCTGTAATTGCCTTTCACCACCTTGTCCAGGTTAACAGCACCAGACACACTCTTGGCCCATCCCAACTTTATTACAAGTTTGATATTACACAGCCATGATACTTTTCCCACCTGGAGCAATGACAGATTGATGTACGCAGGCGCAGGATCGGGTGATCGATGGTGCTGGTTCGATAGCGCTGTCTGCGCCTGCGCAGCGCGCCGGATGGATGATGCAGCCGGTCGGAAGCTGATGCAACTGGCATTTTAGAAGCGGACACTGGCAGGAGGCGGCCGCGTGGTCAGAGCTGACTAAGAGGTGGTGGTGATTTGAGGG
The DNA here is from genome assembly GCA_024137785.1 of Ginglymostoma cirratum. Lineage (NCBI taxonomy): Eukaryota > Metazoa > Chordata > Chondrichthyes > Orectolobiformes > Ginglymostomatidae > Ginglymostoma > Ginglymostoma cirratum. Next base: position 16,398,650 of record JAHRHZ010000026.1, read on the forward strand.
GGGGGAGAGGTGGTGGTGATTTGAGGGGGGGGAGAGGGGGTGGTGATTTGAG
>JAHRHZ010000026.1:16408021-16452704 GCA_024137785.1 Ginglymostoma cirratum
TCTCTTTCTTATCTCTCTCTCTCTTTCTTATCTCTCTCTCTCTTTCTCTTCTTTCTCTCTCTCTTTCTTCTCTCTCTTTCTTCTTCGCTCTCTCTCTCTCGCTCTTTCTTTCTTCCTTTTTCTCTCTCCTCTTTCTCGTCTGGCTCTCCAGTCGCGCCCGCCCTCTCGCGCACTCCCGCTGTCTGTCTCTCGCGCTCTCTTTCGCTCTCAGGCTCTCGCTCTCGCTTTTCCTCCTCCGCATTCCAAACAACTAACTTTCAGGAAGATTGCCACATGCCCAGAAAGTAGGTATTTCGGAAGCAGTAAGTGGAGGCCTTTAATTGACCACATACAGCCTTTAATTGGTGTCAAATTGAGAATTCCCCCAATGGGGCTTCTCATGCAAAGCTTAATTAGTAAGGTGGTGCGAAGTGTGGGAAGTATCTCGCCAAATTATTTGCCTTTTATGCCATCTCCAGAAAGGGGAAAATTCTTACCCAATGGGTTAACCTTCCTGAAGTTTAAATGGGGGAAATTTCTGCGTATGTGGTACTGTACATGTGATAAATATCCTGACAACATGAAGGCAGTGAAAAGTGGTCAAGAGAATTGGGGGTATTGTAGAATTGGAGGTATATCTACTTAGCTTCCTATATTTACTCTGTATTTCAGTTTCTGTCTGAATATTTTACAAGCTATATCCCAAATTCCCAGATATAATGGAAATTGTTAGCAAATTATTCATCAAAATAATGGATAATTTTGATATCAAGTTGCCCCTTTCATTCCAGGTAACTATTCTGTTTGCTGATTTGCATGCCTATTTGGACAACATGAAAGCTCCCTGGGAACTGCTGGAACTGAGGACGCAGTATTATGAACATGTCATAAAAGCGATGCTCGAAAGTATCGGTGTGCCAATAGAAAAACTCAGATTTGTAAAGGGAACTAATTTTCAGTTAAGCAGGTAAGAGCTAAATATTAAATCTCTGATCATATAATGTGAGGACATGTAGGATGGAAATGCTTTTCCTGCCTTCTAAAGACTTTGGCAAAATTTTTGCATTTACAGGGAATACACTTTGGATGTTTACAAACTTTCTTCTGTGGTGACTGAGCATGATGCCAAAAAAGCTGGTGCTGAAGTAGTTAAACAAGTGAACCATCCACTCCTCAGTGGTCTCCTGTATCCTGGATTACAGGTCAGCATGGGAGTTGTAACCTGTATAATCTATCCATTATCATTGTGTTGACCAGGATTTCAAGTTATTAAACATAAAGACTGTGTGTATGTTCAAATGACAGTCAAAAGCAACTTAAGTTTTACTTTAATGGAAGTTTGTCTTTGTGTTCCTCATTTCGCTTGTGTTATAAATTTCCAATTATCCATTGTATGTTTAAAAATGTATTTCTGTTGTATTTGTTCTAGAGTGCTACTTTTAATATGTGTGATGAAATTAATGAGCAAAGGATTGATTTTGCGTACTGCTCTATTTGTACAAGTCCTTGCTTTAACATGTCTTGCTTAGTTTTTTCTAGCCGCTTCCCTCACATTATGTTCACGGTCCTGGTTTAATGTCATTGCTCCCCCTGTCCTTGCTGCCTCCCTCTGCCCTGTCGTGGCCTTGGCCCCAAGCTTGTTGCCCCAGCCTTGCTCCTTTGCCCTCGGTTTAGGCCAATCCTTTCGCCATTGAATTTGTTTCGTTTTCCAGATCGTTCTTGTGAACTCCTGCTGAATTAATATAAAAACAAAGTTGGAGATTTGAAGTAAAAGCAGGAAGTGTTGAAGAACTAAGAAAGTGATGGCAGCATCTCTGGAGAGAGATGTTAACATTTTGAGTCCATTATGACTCATTCAGAACTCTTTTACTCTCCGCAGAAGCTGCCAGACCTGTTGGGTTTCTCCAGCCCTTTGTTTCATAGTGAATGGCTCCATCTAGTGGCAGATGTTGGCTAGTGCAGGAACTCTGTTAGTCCCTACATTAACTTGTGTCACTAAGTGAAGCCTGGTCAAGCTAAAAGCAGGTGCATGTTTTTGAGCATATTGTATCGTACGGTGGTACACTTATTCTATTTAGTAATGAGAACAGAGTGATGTGCATGTATGGTACAGTATTTCAACTTGTACCTTTTCTTTGCTGGGCAAAAAAAAAGTCCAAAGGCACTTATCTATGATTGTAGTATTGATCCCTATGGGAGTCTGTGATTCACTCAAAGTTGTTTCACTTGAAGTCACAATTTTCAGGAATGCAACCAAAACTTGGTAAGTGAGGACCCGTAGTACTATAAGGTGTAATATCAATATGCACAGAATGTTTAACCAAAGTTTTTAAAAGGATTAAGATTTATTTTTGAAATCATTTTCTATTCTTTCAGGCCTTGGATGAAGAATACTTGAAGGTCGATGCACAGTTTGGTGGAGTTGATCAGAGGAAAATATTCACATTTGCAGAAAAGGTAACCTTTGTACCTTCTCATATTGACTATTACATGAGCAGGTTAAGAAGTCCAAAGCAAATAATTTAAACTTTAGGCTTGTGAATTTGTCTAGAGAAACATACCAGAACTTAGCTGCCTTTTTAAAATATCATCTTCCTGTCTCTTAAAAAAAATGCATGGAGCTTTACATACAGGATATTGTTTCATGGTAGGCTTTAGGCTAAAGCAAATTCTTAACAAAAAAAGTCTTCATTAGGCTTTTATTTTGGACGAGGGAACTGACTTTCTGAATGAAAGGTGAGACACTTTGAAGAAATGTATATATAATAAATGAAGGCTTTCTGGTTTGAGAAATTTAAGATGTGTTTTATTGGGCTGTAATTCATTAAGTTCTTCTATTCAGACACAGCATTTCAATTTAAACTGGCATAGTTAGTGCTGTCTGCCTGGGCATTTTTGCCTGGTTTTGCATAGTTGCAACAACTGCCAACCAATGTAGTTTACAAACTACAAAACAACTGCCACCAGCATTACATTGGACAGACTGGGAGGAAACTAATCATCAGAATACATGAACATCAGCTAGCAGTAAAATGACATGACAAACTTTCCTTAATATCAGTACACTTGGACAATGAAGGCCATCAGTTTAACTGGGACAACGTAACCATAGTAGCCCAAGCCAAACATAGACACGCATGGGAATTCCTAGGGGCTTGGTTCTCAACCCATAATGCAAGTGACAAACGTAAAGAATTGAACCCAATATACAAACCCATCCAGAACAAAACTGGAAATGGCACTACTCACTATAATGGACCAGACAGTATAAATTCCAAGCAGAGTAGACCAACATTGCTTCATCAGAGGCCTCACTGATGATGTTACCTAGCACGGCGATGAAACGTATGAACAAAAACAAGCCAGCTCGGTGAGCAAGTCAACAACCTCTATCACAACCTGAGCTAGAAATCTTTGCTAAAGCCTTAAAGCATAGTTTTTCCCCTTCCAAAATACATCTTTTCAGACATGTTTAGTGCCCTTTTTAATATTCTTGTGCATTATATTCATTTCGTAATGTATAGATTCCAGTGTGCAGCAATCCCAGTTAAGGAAGCGAAGAATCATGTATACGTGCATTTGAAATGATCATGATTTAGTCTGCTGTGAAATCAATTTGTTGATTAGAGAGTGTTGTGATTGAGATGACATTGTCTCACATCAGGTACAACTTACAAGTAAAGTTGTAATTATGTGTGACTTTAATCTTAAAATGGTTTTCTACACGAATATGTAGTGGAACCAACTAGCAGGCAGGCTATCCTAGACTGTGGGTATTGTGTAATAATAAAAGAGTAACTGGTACTGTAGCTGTGAGAGACCCCATGAGGATGAGTAACCGTAATATGTTTGGATTCTTGATGATAGAAAGTTGGTTTAGTTAATTCTGAAATTAGAGTCCTGAACTGAAATAAAGGAAACTTCAGTGGTATGAGGTGTGAGCTGGCTGTGATAAATTGGGGAATGTTCTCCCAAAGTGATAACATTGGACAGGCAATGGTAGACATTTAGAGTGCATGGAGAAACAACAAGAATTTCTCATTCCTGTCTGGCCCAGAAACAAGATGGAAAAGGTGGCCCTACCGTGGCCAATAAGGGGATTGAAGGATAATACTAGGTCCAACAAACAGATATACAAATTGGCCAAAAAGAGTAACACACCTGAGGATTGGGAGAAATTTAGATTTCAGCCAGAGAGAACAAAGAGATTGATTAAGAAGGGAAAAATAGAGTACAAGACTAAGTTTATGGGAAACATACAAACTGATTGTAAATGCTTCTTTTGAAATGTAAAGAGAAAAAGATCAGTGAAGAGAAATATAGGTCCCTTACAGACAGAAACACGAGGAGTTATAATGGGAAACAGAGATGACAGACTAATTATTTTGCTTCTGTTTTCACAAAGGAGGGTACAAATAAAGTCCCAAAAATGTTAGGCAACACAGTAGCAACAGGGAGGAACTTAAGGAAATCCGGTATTGGTAGAGAAATACTGTTCGGGAAATAGTTAGGATTAAAGGCCAATAAACCTCCAGGCACTAATAATCTACATTTTAGAGTACTTCAGGAAGTGATTGAAGAGCTAGTGGATGCATTGGTTGTAATCTTTCAAAATTCTAGCGAGTCTGGAACAGTTCCTATAGATTGGAGGGAAGTGATTACAACCCCACTATTTTAAAAAAGGAGGCAGAGAGAAACCAAGGAATTATAAACTGGTCAACCTGATGTTGATAATAAAGAAAACACTAGAATCCACTATAAAAAAAATTTGATAGCAGAGCATTTGTAAAATAGTGACAGGATCTCAGTATGGATTTAAGGGAAATCATGCTTGACCACTCTACTGGAATTCTTCAAGGATGTAACCAGTAGTTGATAAAGAGGGACCAGTGGATGTGGGTTACTTGGCATTTCAGAAGGCTTTTCCTAAGGTCCCACATAAGCATTTAGTGTGTATATTTAAAGCGCATGGGACTTGGGGTAACGTAGTGACATGGATGGAGCACTAGTCGGTAGACAGGAAACAAATGATAGGAATAAACGGGACATTTTCAGAGTGGAAGCCACTGATCAGTGATAGGAACCCATCTATTCACAATATATATTGATGATTTAGATGAGGGAAATAAATGTAATATCTTCAAGTTTGCAGATGCCACTCAGCTGGCTGGGAATGTGATCTGTGGGAAGGATGCAGAGAGCTGTATCAGTGTGATTTGGACAAATTGACTTAGTGGGAAAATGTATTTCGGATGAAGTATAATGTGGCTAAACATGAGCTTATCCATTTTGGTAGCAAATGCAGGAAGACAGATTATTATCTGAATGGTAATAGGTTGAAAAAGGGGTTAGTGTAACAAGATTTGGGTGACCTTGTACACGAGCTGCTGGCAGTCAACATGCAGGTGTACCAGGGATGTGAAGAAGGCAAATGATATTTTGGCCTTCATAGCGAGAGGATTCAGATGCAGGAGCAAGGATGTCTTGCTGTAATCATACAAGGTCTTAATGAGGCCATACCTGGAATATTGCAAGCAGTTTTGGTCTCCTTATGTAGTGAAAGGTGTACTGGCTATGGAGGAAGTGCAACAAAGATTTACCAGACTGATTCTTGGGGTGGCAATACTGACCTATGAAGAGAGATTTGGTTAAAAATATATTCGCTGGAGTTTAGAAGAATGAGGGAGCATCTCATTGAAGCCTATGAAATTTTAACAGGACTAGACAGGGTAAACACAGGAAGGATGTTCCTGATGACTGGAGAGTCCAGAGCCAGGGATCACAGTCTAAGAATACCAGCTAAGCAAGGAAGAATAGTTTAGGAATAGAAGGAAAGCACATTTAGGACTGAGATGAGAAATTTCTTCACCCAGAGAGAGGTGAACCTTTGGAAAGTGGTTGAGGCAAAAAAATTTAATGTTTTCAAGAAGAAGGATTACAGTTCTTGGGGCTAAAGGAATCAAAGGAAATGGACTGAAAGCGGGAAAGGAGGGATGATCATGTTGAATGGTAAAGCAAGCTCCAAAGGCTAAATGACCCATTCCTTTCCTATTTTCCGTGTTTCTTTCTTTAATTCTATGTACTTTCTATAAAAGTTTTAATGCAGCTCTTTGCAGCAGTAGAATTTTTTAAACTTCTTTTTAAGAGTAGCTGAATTAATCATCTTACACTGTAGAACATAGTTAAAGCAGAGTGGCTGTTACCAGTTATCATAATAATCATTGCTTGTCAAAAGTAATCAATTGGGTGAAGCACTGCATGAAACATTTTGGTGGTAAAATACTGTCTGATCAAAAGTAGGAATGCAGTGTTAGCATAATAAATGCTTTGAAGTCTTTCTTAAAATAAATCTTTTCCTAGTTTTTGTTTGTTCTTCAATTGTTCACCTGAATTAGCTGTTCTTTATACCACTAAAATTTTAAAATGTTGAACTGCCACAAATATTGATGATATTTGAACTCATTCAGTATCTTCCAGCTCTTGGGTATGCCAAACGTATTCACTTAATGAATCCTATGGTGCCAGGTCTGAGTGGAGGGAAAATGAGCTCCTCTGAAGAGGTATTACTTACCAACAAATTTCATTTCATTTGTAATTAATAGTTTAACAGATATTGTGATCTGAAAGTGAGTGACTGTATGGTGCAACAGAATATATTTTTATGTCTAAGAACTCAATTGCAGTGCAATTCTATCAGTAAGTAAAACGTAGCCTGAAATATGAAATCTTATATTTCATAACGAGATACGAAATGCTTACTGATGCAGTGAAAATCTTTGGGGGAGAGAAGAAATACAAATGTTTTGAAGTACCTGTTCCATTTGATCAGAAATCACATCAGTTTTGTTTTAAAATCATTCAACATTGCAGCTAATAAACAAATGGTGATAATCATACTCTGTAGGTATCAATCTCATCTGATAGTTAGTTGTTGAAAGGCTGCAGCTTCATCGCAGATCTTGTCCTGTTGATAGGAATTGATGATTAAAGTGCTTTGAGAGTCATTGCTACTGTAAAACTAAAACTTGCAATTGAAATTTTTTTGAAGAATTATTGGTACTCCAAGGTGTGAAGTTAAGAGGTGGAACTCTGGCGAGAGAATACTGAATACCAGTGTTCATATATGTAAATAATTTTCTCTAGTTAATCTCTTTTGGATGTTCACATTAATTATTGCATTTAGGAATCCAAAATTGACTTGCTGGACAAAAAGGAAGACATTAAAAAGAAGCTGAAACAGGCATTCTGTGAACCTGGTAATGTGGAGAACAATGGTGTTTTATCCTTTGTGAAACATGTCTTGTTTCCCTTACATGGAGGTGAGAATAAAGAGCATGGAATTTTACTTATTGTTATCAGAATAGTTTCGGCAAAAATTAATGTTTCTTTAGTCTCCATCTTTTGAGACACTCCTACCACAAACGGGCATAAAGTGGATTTATCAAAACTTGCAATGTTGTTAGTATCTTTGTAAAGATTGATATATTTCTGAAAATTCCAACTTCAAGTTTCTAGCTAATGGGCTGTCCGGTATCAATATACTCTTGAGTTTCTACATGTACTACGAGATTTGTCTAATCGGCAGAATGCAAGTAGCATTCTAAATATTGGCTCATCTTGCAAGGTACAGAACTAGAGCAAATGGAAGCTATTCTATAGGACAGTGACTGTCTTGATCAGATATTGTTTGCTCTGTAATGTGCAAACTTGCAAATGTGCCAAAGACTGCCACTTTCAGACCTGAAACATTCCTGATTTACCTGCTACCCTAGAAAAGCAGAGTGTCTGTCAAATTTGAATGCAAGATAAACAAGCTATTTCACACTGCTGTTGTTCTGTGAGTAGCATTTTCCAATAGCAGGATCTTGCCATTAGTCCAAAAAGACATTCTGCCAACTACACAAGTGAGGAACGTAGTGTTTGAATTTCAGTGCCAATATGATGCCAGATACTTACACCACTCATGTCTACAATGAGTTGATCAAATCAGCATGTTCTTTCTTTGGTTTCTGATAGGTGTGTTTCAGACTCTACTCACCCTGGCCAGACTTGTAAACACCCAAAGCAAAGCATCCATTTGACGTGATTCCTTGGTTGGGCAGTACTTGCTGAGCTATCCCGAATGTATGAATAGAACATTAATCCTAATTTAAGATAATCAGTTGTGCTCATTTATTTTCCCTAGAATCAGCAGACATTCATACATGATGACCTGTTTTATGCCAACAAAAGGAATATCTTGAAACTTGCGTTTCTTTTATTGACATGGGAGCTTGGCATTTTTATGGCCCCCCATTTCTTTCTCCATGCCAATGCCTCAGTTGACTTGCTAATCCTGTGACTCAAATTGTTGTGATTGTTTGGAATTTTGCATTATTTCTTTTGTTCTGCTGAGTGCAAGCCAAAAAAACTTCAGCAGCACGTCTCTCTTTTCAATAACCTGCAAGTTACTTGTGTGGTAATATCCCAGAAGTATCAGGCTGGGGCAGAAGCCAAGTAGTCACGCATGGATAAAAACTGAATTTGCTGGCGAAACTCAACAGGTCTGGCAGCATATGTGGAGAGAAAGCAGAGTTAACTTTTTGAGTCCAATGACTCTTCATCAGAATGGATAGCAAGTAGGAAAGAAGTGTTATTGCAGTATCTGTGAAGTCATGAATCATGAATTTGTCCCAAAAAATAAATAACAAACATGAACTTCGCATTTCCTTGATTTTTAACCTATTTTTAATGAGCTGTGAACTCGCGAATTTCCTCATTTGCGCGATTCTCTGGAATGGCATCCTTGCGGATGTGGAGCAATGACTATATCTGCTGAAGATGGATTTCTGGGTGTAATTCAGGAGGCACAGCAGAAATTCATCAGAGGAAGAAAAACCGCACTGAGAAATGGACAAGGCAACCATGGCTGACCAGGGAAATCAGAAAAAGCATAAAAGAAAAAGCAGACATTGTGATGAAGATTAGTGGGAAGCCAGAGGATTGGAAAACCTTAAAAACCAGCAGAGGGTAACTGAAAAAGCAGTAAGGGGGGAGATGAAATATGACGATAAGATAGCTAGTCATGTAAAAGAAGATTATAAGAGTTTATTTAACATATCAGAAAGGTAAGAGAGCCAAGTGTGGATATTGGACCGCTGGAAAATGAAGCTGGAGAGGTAGTAAAGGGAAACAAAGAATTGGCTGATGAACTGAATAGGTACTTTGTATCAGTTCTCACAGTTGAAGACACCAGTAGCGTACCAGAATTTCGAGAGAGCCAGGGGGCCGAGCTGAGTGCAGTGGCCATCAGTAAGGAGAAGGTGCTGCGAAACTGAAAGGTCTGAAGTTAAACAAATCACCTGGACCAGATGGATTACACCCCAGACTTCTGAAGAAAGTAGCTGAGGAAACTGTAAGAGACATTGGTAGTGATCTTTCAGGAATCTGGAGTCAGGAAGGGTCCCAGAGGACTGGAAAATGGCTAATGTAACACCCCTGCTTAAGAAGGGAGGATGGCCGAAGACTGAAAACTGTCGGCAGGTTTTCCGGCCTTGGTTGCTGGTAGATTTTGGAATCCACGATTAAGAATGCAATTGCAGAATACTTGGAAGTGCACGCAGTATAATAGGGCTGAGTCAGCATGGCTTCATCAGGTGGAGGTCATGCCTGATAAATCTGTTGGAATTCTTTGAGAAGTTATCGAGCAAGTTTAAAGGAGAGAAGTAGATGTGATCTGTTTGGATTTCCAGAAGGCTTTTGACAAGGTGCCACACAGGAGGCTGCTAAATAAGATCAGGCTGCATGGTAAAGAGTTGAAGAAGGGTCTAGGCCCAAAACGTCAGCCTTCCTGCTCCTCTGATGCTGCTTGGCCTGCTGTGTTCATCCAGCTCTACACCTTGTTATCTCAGATTCTCCAGCATCTGCAGTTCCTACTGTCTCAGACTGCATGGTGTTAGGGCAAGGTACTAGTGTGGATAGAGGATTAGCTGACTGGTAGAAGGCCGAGAATGAGGATAAAGGGGTCTTTCTCTGGATGGCAGCTGGTGAATTATGGAGTTCCTATGCAGGACATTGGTTAGGCCACTTTTACAATACTGTATTCGATTCTGGTCTCCCTGCTATAGGAAAGTTGTTGTGAAACTTGAAAGGGTTCAGGAAAGATTTACATGGATGTTGCCAGGATTGGAGGGTTTGAGCTATAGGCAGAGACTGAATACACTGTGTCTATTTTCCCTGGAGCATTGGAGGCTAAGGGGTGACTCTATAGAGATTTATAAAATCGTGAGGGACAAGGTCATGTCTTTTCCCCAAGGTAGGTAAGTCCAAAACTAGAGGGCATAGGTTTAAGGTGAGAGGGGAAAGATTTAAAAGGGACCTGAAGGGGCAGTCTTTTCTTGCAGAGCCTGGTGCATGAATTGAATGAGCAATGGAGGTGCTAGAGGATGTGGTGGAGGCTGGTACAATTACAACATTTAAAAGGCATCTGGATGGGTATATGAATAGGAAGGGTTTTGAGGGATATAGTCCAAATGCTGGCACATGGGACTTGATTAATTGAGAATATCTGGTCAGCACAGACAAATTGGACTGAAGGGTCCGTTTCCGTGCTTTATAACTCTGAGTCTATGACGTCTGTATTGGAACCACAACCATTCACGTTATACATTAATGATCTGAACGAAGAAGCCGAGGGCATTGTTGATAAGTTTGCGGATGACACAAAGGTGAAAGGACAGGCAGTCTTGAGGAAGTGGAGAGGCTGCAGAAGGACTTGGATAAGGAGAGTGGATAAAGAAGTTGCAGCTGGAAGTACAATGTGGGCAAAATATGAAATTAAGCACTTTAGTAGGAAAAAGGGGTACAGATTACTTTCTAAATGGTGAAAGACTTTGGAAATCTGAAGCACAAAGGGACTCGGGAATCCTATTTCAGGATTTCTCTTAAGGTTAATGTGCAGGTACAGTTAGCTGTTAGGAAGGTAAGTGCAATGTTGGGCCTTCATTTCACCAGGGCTGAATACAATGTAGATATACAACCTCAGCACTATAAGACTCTGGTCAGACCGCATTTGGAATATTATGAGCAGTTATGGGCCCCTAATCAGAGAAAGGATGTGCTGGCATTGGAGAAGATGCAGATACGGATTGCAAAAATGATCCCAGGGATGTAGGGCATATCATATGAGGAGAGGTTGAGATCTTTGGGTCTGTACTGGATGGATTTTACAAGAATGAGGGGGGATCTGATTGAAACTTACAGAATACTGAGAGGCCTGGATAGAGTGGATGTAGAGATGATATTTCCACTAGTAGGAGAGACAAGGACCTGAGAGCACAGCCTCTGAGTGAAGGAATGATCCTTTAGAGCTGAAATGAGGAATTTCTTCAACCAAAGGGTGGTTATTCTGAGAACTCATTGCTTGTAAAAGTGTATTGATTGGTAAGGGGCCCAGGGGTTATGGGGCAAAGGCAAATCAGTCTGCTCCCCTGTTGGATCATGGCTGGAGGGACCAAATCGCTGAGGGGGAAAGTGAGTGGACAGGTGGCGACAGAGCACAGAGAGAAGGCAAACAAGGGGATTACTGATGGGCCCAGACAAAAAACGAATCTGAGTAAATGATGACAGCTGAGAGTAATATAGAATGGGTAGGCTGTGCTAAAAGCAACCTATGTCGTGACAGGACTGGTTGTTGGGTGGATTAAAAACTTGGAAGGATGGAATCGGGCTCCAAAGTTATTGAACATGATATCAAGTCCTCGGCTGCGGAGTCAGGAAATGTCAGCACAAGCTCGAAGGACATCATCTCATTTTCTCCTTGGGAACCCTGCAGCCTCCATGACTCCACAGCAAGCTCAATAAGTTTTGAACTTGATACTGTCTTTCCTTTTTTTTAACCACTCCTACTATTAGCACAGCTAACCCATTCTCACCCACCCTTAGGCCTGTTAGCACAGCCTACCCATTCTCTCCTACTCTCATGTACACTGTTGTACTGTCATGTACACTGTCCTACTCTCAGTTGTCATTATCACTTACTCCGCTTCTCTTCTGTCCTGGCCTACCAATAAACCCTTCATTTGCCTACTCCTTTAATATGTCTGTCTGTCAGCTCCATCACCACCTTTCCGTTCACCTGTCCTCTCGGCACAAACCTCATCTTCAACATAAGTACCACTTTTTCCTAACTGCTATTAGTTCTCGTGAAGAGTCGTTGGACTCAAAACAGTAACTCTGCTTTCTCCCCACAGGTGTTGCCAGACCTACTGAGATTTGTCAGCAATTTATTTTGTTCAATATCCGCAGTTCCTGCGAAAATATGAAATTGTCCATTTTGACAAGCAGTCTAAAAATTAAGTATATTATCCAAATAGTGAGAGATTGCTGAGTTCTGAAATGCAGAGTGTCCTAGTGCATGAGTTGGAAAACAGTATGAAGATGTAGCAAATAATTAGAAAATCTAATAAATCATTTAATGCAAGATGAATTGAATACAAAATAGGGAAGTTATATTTAGGTTACATTGTGCATTGGTGAGATCATATTTGAGTATTGTGTACAGTATTGGTCTGGTTATTTAAGAAACAGTATCAATACATTGGAAGCAGTATGGAGAAGATTTACAGCTCTGGAATGAGTGATTTACCTTTTAAGGAAATGTTGGACATGCTAAGCTTGTATTCGCTAGAGTTCCAAGCAAGACAGCACTTTTTTTTTGAGTCATAGAATCATATTGCACAGAAGCAGCCCAACTCGTCCATGCTGACCAGGTTTCCTAAACTGAGCTACAATTGGCACGGATCCCTCTAAACTTTTCTTATACATGTACCTGTCCAAATGTCTTTTAAATGCTGTAATTGCACTCGCCTCTACCACTTCCTCTGGCAGCTCATAGCATATACATTTGATTGGAACATAAAAGATCCTGAGGGCATCTTGCCAGGGTGATTGTAGAGAGGGTACTTCCATCTAAACCTAGGGGTTGTTTTTAGAAAAATAAGGGGCCACCCATTTAAAATGAGTATTTTGTTTTTCAGACGATCATGAACCTTTGGTACTCTCAAATGATAGAGAAAGCGGAATCTTTAGATAGTTTCTTGATCAGCAAGTAAGTGGAGGGGTCTCAGGAGTGGGTGGGACAGTGAAGAAATCAGATCAGCAAGGATTTTATTGAATGATGGACCAAGTTGCTAATTCCTCCCAATTCATGTATTCAGAACTCTAACTGATATTTCTGTTTGTCAGTTCTCCAGATGACTGTTTTACCTACTTTCTTTCCCCAGAGTTTGTTATTTTGAGAGATGAGAAGTGGGGTGGCTGCAAGACCTACATAGAGTATGATGAACTTGAAAAAGACTTCATTGATCAGGTTAGATTAAATGTTGACCTATTTTACACCAGTACTTAACATAAGTTAGTTTGTTATTCTTCCACGTACATTATCTAAACTCTTGATTTTAAGGACTGACTTCCTTATGAATAATTAACATTTATTAATATTCACCACAGAAATGTATATTTTCCAATAATTCATTTGAACTGTGGTCATTGATACCAGAAGCAGATTAACAAGAACGGGGGAATAGGAAGTGAACGTAACCTTATTAAAAGCATAAAATAACAGCCTAGCAAAGCTTCTATAGATATGCAAAAAGGAAGCGATTGGCTAAAATTAGATGTGGGTCCGTTACAGGCAAAGTCAGGAGAATTGTAATGGGGAATAGCGAAATGGCAGAGAAGCTAAATTATTATATTTTTCTTTCTGTTTTCACTGAGGAAGGTACAAGAGATCTCCCAGGGCTAGAATCCAAGTGGCTAGGGTTGAATGTGTTGGAAGAAAATTGGCATCTATGAGAAAATTGTCCTGACGGAATTAACTGGGCTGAGAGTTGATAAATTTCCCAGACCTGATGTCTACTTTTGAGAATGTTGAAGGAAATGGCTATAGAGATAGTTGATGAACTGGTGATAAGCTTCCAAAATGCTATAGATTTTGGATTGAAAGGTAGAAAATGTTACCCCACTATTTAAGAAGACAGCAAAAGAGAAAACGGGTAACGACAGAAACTGTTAGACATACATCCATAAGAGGGAAAATGATGGGTCCTATTATAAAGAATTGAATAAATAGACAGTTGGATGATGATGATGATCTGAATGAGCGGTCATATGGAATTGTGAACTGAAAGTCATATTTGACGACCTGCTTGGAATTTTTTGAGGATGTTGCCAACAAAATTGCTAAAGTATGGCTGATGGATGTGGTATGCTTAGATTTTCGGAAGGCTTTTGACAAAGTCCCCCACAGAAGGCTGTTTGGAAAAATTAAAGCACGTAGGATAGGAGGTCATGGTTTAATGATTGGCTGACAGAAAACAGAAAATAAGAATATATGGGTTATGCTTGAGTGGGTAGGCTGTAACTCGTGAGGTACTGACATCAGTACTTAGGCCCCATCTGTTCACAACATGGGTCAATGAATTGGAGTTAGGGACCAAATGTAATATTTCCAGATTTACAGATGAAACAAAGCCAACTGTGACCATTTGTTGTGAGGAACATGTAAAGATGCTTCAGGAGGATTTGGACACACTCAGCAAATGGAATTGAACATGACAGATGGAATATAATGCGGAAAAATGTGGGATTATCCACATTGGTAGGAGAAACTGATGTGCTAAGTATTTCTAAAATGGTAAGAGGTTGGAATGTGTAGATGCACAAAAGGGATCCAGGTGTTAATTCACTGAAAGCTAACATATAGGCACAGCAAGCTATTAGGAAGGATAATAGAATGTTAGTCTTGCAAGAAAATATACGTACGGGAGTAGTGAAACCTTGCCTCAATTGTGTAGGATCTTGGTTAGACCACACCTGAAGTATTCGTCTCTTTTATCTGAGGAAGGATTTTATTACCATAGAAAGAGTGCAACAAAGATTCACTGTTCTTGTTCCAGGGATGGCAGGATTGTCATATAAAGAGAAACTAGGCAAACTGGGACTGTATTCTCTAGAATTTCAACTCATGAAACATACTTACAAAATATTTAAAGATATTGACAGATGTTTTCCCTGGTTGGAAAGTTTGGTACCGGGGGCACAATTTAAAGAAAGTAAAAATAATTGCTATTTGGGCCCAAGAAAAGAATTGTTTTTACTTTTGAAGGTGTGAACCTATGGAATTCTCTACCACAGAGAGTCATGGAAGCTCGGTCTTTCGACTGTGTTTAAGTTAGAGATTGATAGATTTATGATTATCCGTGGCGTACAGAGTTATGGGATGCATTGGGTAAAAGGCATTGAAGTGTTCGGTTAGCTGTCATTTTAATAGCGGGGCAGACTCAACGGGCTGAATAACCTACTGTTGTTCCTATTAATGGTTATTTACATTAAACCCACTGTTAGCCATTAGTGAGTGTTACCATTGGATTAAAACACTTTCTCCTCAGTCTGTTCATCCTGGTGATCTGAAAAATTCTGTTGAAGTTGGCTTGAACAAATTGCTGGATCCAATTAGGAAGAAGTTTCAAATGCCAGAGATGCAAAAATTAACCAGAGCTGCTTATCCTGAACCTACAAAGCATCAAAGTGAGTACTTTTTTTTTCTAAAATAGGAAGTTATCTTTTGTCTTCCTTGATGAACAGGAAATTAGAACACCCTAAAATTGGACTGCTTTGATTTAAAAGAAGGGCATGTAAGCACAGAACAATGATAACTTGGAGTCCTAAAACACTTCTAATGTGGTGAAATCTCTGAAGGTACTTCACAGCATTGAGACAAAGTTTTAATCAAATCACATTAACTGTTATTGGGACAGAGGAACAATATCTTCCTTAAGGGGTTTGTTAAAGGTAAAGAGCTAGAGCGGTGGAAAATTTTTCGAGGGGTAGTTCCAGAACTTGAGAGGCATAGAAAACTGAAGTGCTCTTAGCTATAAGAGGAACAACCCAATTTGAAGATGTGGAAGAGACCAGATTTGGAGGAACGCAGAGTTTTCAGACATTTACAGGACTATAGAAAGTTAAATATGGGGTGGAAATAAACCAAGGAGGGTTTTGAACGTGAAAATTTTAAATTTGCAGCATTATTGTCAGTGTTGTAGGTCACCAAGCACAGACTTGTTGGGTGAATGATCCTTTTAAGATATTGTCTTTTTATGCCAGAGATCAAATTATAAATATGATGGTTTATCTTGTTTGGAAAATGGATTACTTCCTACAGTTTAACTGTGGTTGTTAAACAACGTAATAAGCAAGCTGTGATAAAGACAATGATACTTACACATTTGACAAACTTAAAAATAGTCCACCTGACACCTTATGCTGAAATAGCTATTCTTGTAAACTGTTATTGATTCATTTTCATAGGTATGCAAAAAGATTATTGCCTGTGAAATTATTCTTTAAAAGAATTAGGCTTAAATTCCATATGCACAAATGCAAATTCATTCCTCTTTCTTTTTTATTCACTTTTCAGAGGGAGTTTCCAAAGGGCAAGCTGCTGAAGATGATGAAATTGTACCTTCAAGGCTTGATATAAGAGTTGGTAGAATTATCAGTATTGAGAGAGTAAGTTTGAAACATGGGTATGAATTAGCAGTGACTAAGTGTGTTTTTTTTTCCTGTGGTGTTTCTATTCTGTTAATTAGCTTTGTGGCACCTTCCTTATTTATTTGTCCTGATTAAAATTAGTGTATTCAACCAATTTTGTGGTTGGGGGTAGGAATAATACATCAGTATCTGCATGGGTATTTGGAGTAAAAGCAAAAATTGTTGGAAATACCCATCAGACCAGGAATAGCTGTGGAGAGAAACAGTGTTTCTGTATCATTTCAAGTCAAGATAGCCTTCTATCAGTATATTGACTTGGTACTTGTTATGGCGTCTGTGGGATTTATGGATGTTTTCAGTGGCCATAAATGAACATAGTAATTCTCAAGCAATGAGATGTTGCATAGAAACTACAAACTAGCGGCATTTAAGAATCCGTTCTGTCAAGATTCAGCAGTAGTTTGTTTCACTGTTGCATTATCTCTTTCATCTTAAGTGCTTTTACTGCAGGAAATTACAATGTATCGCTGACAAGAGCGGAATCTTAATTTAGACTGGCAGCTAGAATGAAAGACGTTTACACTTATTTTAATTTGCAGTATTTAGATAAAACACATTTTAAATGTAACTGCGGGTATTATGAGTTTGACTTCTAAAGTCTGGCTTCAATTAAAATTATAATGGGTAATTTCAAACCCAATTTTCTCAAACTTAAGGGGTCCAAGATCTAAACTGCTCATAATTTAGCATGAATTTGCATTTAAATTGACCGTTGGAAGGACAAATCAAAAGTCGACCGTTGAAGTTGTAATTAACATATCATGTTGCAGTCGATTGTGCTATATCTTCCCTATGAATTGTGGCTTATAACGCTGGCTGTTTAAACAAGGAAAAATTCAGTGATGCTAAAATTCATCGTAACCTTGGTTTACACAATAGCTTCTGATTTCATTTTGATGTATCATTGCTGAAATCACCAATTTGATTGAGGAAGGATTTGTTCTAAAAGATAAGCTCTGCTAGATGAATAAAACTAATGGAAGATAACCAACAATAGCTTCTATCAACAAGTAGGTTTATGTATTTATCCTAAAGTGAATACCAATTTAAATTTTGTTGTACATGTTTATCAGTGTCCTTCTGCAAAGGTGCTGCTAGTTGCATCTACCAAAGTTATTATAGCACTTATTATGTTGCACTCCCTGTGGTTTACTTGCAGTAGAGGTCAGGTACACTTGAGTGTATTTGATCAATTTTTTTCTTGGCCAAAGAAATCAGGGCATTATTCACCTCCAACACTAACTCTGTTCTTTTCAATCAGTTCAAAAAAACCTGCCTGTTCACCTTCCCTAATCACCATGGCAATTCACCTAATTTCTTGGATATTGTCCTGATCCTAACGCTTATTCGATTTTTTTTTTCTTTTTTTTTTGTTTTTTTTTTGTCTTTTCACGGGCCCCTCTGATTTCTGTCCAAATGTCCACAGACAATTTCCACGTCGTAAACTAGTCGGGTCTCAATCAACTTAAAAAGTCAGACATCTAGAAGTGACTTTGAGAACTTGTGAAAGCATAACCCATCACTCATCAAATCTTGTACAAGTCTTAGTTCAGTTTTACCTGCCATTCTGTTTCTTGTGAAATAAAATACTGACAATTGCAGCTGACAGTGTGAACCGTTTTCTGTCTGACTGTGATTTCTCTAAATACAGTGCAGATTTATTTGAAATTAAAGTTGTTGTCTTCCCCGGACCCCAGCACCAGCTGTCATTTCCAAAGTAGTGTCTGAATTCTGGTATTATTCAGTTCTAATCCTTTTCCACTCACATGGTAAAATTGAATCTTGTAAAGAGAAAGGCCATTGGTTAAGCTCGTTTATTTTCTCTTTCAGCTGAAATTTCAACAACTTTTCTGACGAATCTTCATGACGCCACACTGTGCTATCATGATGACCAGTATTAAATTTTATTCTGTCTGACTGGCTGCTTTTATGTATGGTCTCCTGAGGACCTGATACTGCTTTTGTATTTCTTCTCATCATGCTCATTACTTGCACCCTTGAATTAACTCTTTCGTTTTTGCTGTCTGCTTAGTGTTCTTAGTACTTGATGCACCTTTTCTCTTAGGAAATCTTTGTTAGAAGGATTCTTCACAATCAGTACAGTCTGCAAACGAAATACTTTCAAGCCTTCCCTAAAAACTTTTCACATGGCTACCTACTTTTAACAATGTTTTTCCCAGGAGTTTACTACCTGATACTGTATTGACTATCCCAAATAATCTTCAGACTTTTGAAACCTAAGCTGTAATCATTATCTAATAGAATCCCTGGGGTGCAGATAAAGGCTGTTTGGCCCATCGAGTCTGCATTGACCATCCAAAGAGCGTCCCGCCTTATCCCTGTATTAACCAAGCTAATCACCTAACCTGCACATCTTTGTACTGTGGGAGAAAACTGGAGCACTGATGGAGAACACACAGAATCCACACCAACGGTCATCCAAGGTTGCATTCGAACTTGGGTCCTTTGTGCTGTGAGGCAGCAGTGCCAACCACTGAGCCACGATGATGCAGATCAGTTTAAGATATCTGGTCAGTGCGGATGAGTTGGACCGAAAGCTCTGTTTCTGTGCTGTATAACTTTATGACTCTATGATTATATCTCTTGAATTACGTTCAACAAATGGAATGGGGAGGAAAAAAATGTGATTATTAAGAAGTGAACTTATTTTTGTTTTGTTTATGACAGCATCCCGATGCTGACAGTCTCTATGTCGAGAAAGTGGATGTTGGAGAAGCACAGCCACGAACAGTTGTCAGTGGTTTAACGCAGTGTGTTCCTATCGAGGAGCTGCAAAATCGTGATGTCATATTGTTATGTAATTTGAAACCACAGAAGATGCGAGGAATCGAATCTCAAGCCATGTTGCTTTGTGCATCAATGTGAGTAGATAGAACAGTAATTAAGAACCCTAGAGCATGTTCAAAACATGTTTTGATCATTGCTGGGTAATTTGTGATTAAATAAAGAATCAACTTTTAAATAAAATATTCAGGTCATTTAGTGCCAGAAATGCTAATAATGTACTGACATTTTGTACTGTATATTTCCAACTGTCAGTTTTTCAGAACACAATATTATAAACAATTTCACATGACATTAATATTCTAATTATGGGATTGATATCCCTGTACAAAAATATTACTTAAATTCACTCCTTTCACATTACCATATGTTATACTTTTGCTTTTAGCATTTTCTAATTAGTAATTGAAAGTATTATCAGTGGTCTTGATTAAAATGAAAGCACTGTGAATCAACAGATGTACCAATTTTTACACACCTTTGTTCAGATCCAGTGATGATACCAGTTCCGTAAGTGAAATGTTAAAATATTACTTTAACGTAAGAAAGCCAAATAACAGATGCATTAGCGTATGCCTAAATATGTACATATTGTTTATTTCATTGCTTTGCTGATGGATTTTTGATATTAACTTGTATTGTAGCGGGACTATAAACTTTTGCTTTATTGTCAATTCAGTTTAGGATGCTTTCAACCTGGCAGGAAACATTTCATTTTTTAAACTTTAGTCTGGACAATCATCACAGCTTTTGCTTTTGAAGATTCTGGATGTAGTGTCTTAATTTCTTCAAACATCTCCTATGGATACTTGACCTTTTTAATGTGGACCATGAAATAAAATTTTAATTTCCAGAGGGTGATCTCTGTTATGGCTGGACTTCCTTGCCCTTGCAGATTTCTAAATTCCTCTCTAATTACCCGGAGCTTGCTACCAGATGGTGTATTGCCTACCCCAAACAATCTTCGAACTTTTGAAACATAAGCCTATAATCACTATCTCACAGAATCCTTACAGCGCAGCTAGAGGCCATTCGGCCCATCCAATCCACATTGATCCTTCAAAGAGCATTTCACCCTATCCCCATATTAACCCAGCTAATCCAACTATTGAGTAGTTGAGACTCCCATCTCCCAAGTTTGAAGGCATAACACCTTCCATTATATCTATTCAAAGATGAATGCTGCTTAAAGATCTAATGTATCAAATTCATCCCTAGGTGACGAAGAGTACTCAAATAGACTTTCAGATAGTGAATGTAACCTCACTCGAATTTGTTTACCTGCTGGGTTTTTGCCAAGTTCATCCTGGTGGAAACGAAGCTCAGGACAAAAAAGAAAAATTAAAATATTTTTCCCACTATTGGATAACAATTTGACATAACAAAATGAATGGGGTTTCTTACAGACTCAGTGACCTCACTGAATGTGAAAATCTGGAATTAGTCATTTGTTTAGCTTTTCTTGATGCTATGCTGCCCAAACGCCTCTGAGATTAAAGTATTAACACTCATGCTGAGTATATATATTGAATTCTTATTTGGCTGATTTTATTTTGAATTCCCATGTAGTTATTTTAACGAACCTGTTCAGATGTGTTTATACACATCTTTGGAGTAGGTAGAACGTGAACCGAGGCCTCCAGACCGAGAGATAGGGATATTACCACTGTGGCACAAGAACCACCATCACTTTTATATTTATTTATTTACTTCTGAAACTTTGTGACTGAGCTGACAATGAATAGGTCTTTATAGTTATCAATTTTATTAGTTCCACTCCTGTCCTTAGTGTCGTCTGTTTTGAAGTGAATTTTAGCCAAGAAATTTCAACTGGAAATTGAGTTTGGAATTTGTTGTCCTTTGAAATTGCTACATATTTGATAGTGCTGCAGCTTTGATGCAGTGTATAGCCCTATAAATTCCATCAGTTTCTGAGAGAATTCACTGATCTGTTTTCTATAGCCTTCTTTCAGCTTCACCTACTTGGGTAGCATCTTGGCAGTGCATTTATTGATGGGAATATATTCAGCTGTATGAATCTAGGAAAGTACAAAAACTTCACAATGAATGGAAGTGCAACGAAGAAATAAATCTGAGGTGTGTTTGCACTCAGATCAGCCAGTTAGACCACAGTGATGTTTTGCAGTTCTACACTTTCCTACGTACTATACATGGGAGGCTTTTTTTAAAATAAAATCCATCT
The DNA here is from genome assembly GCA_024137785.1 of Ginglymostoma cirratum. NCBI lineage: Eukaryota > Metazoa > Chordata > Chondrichthyes > Orectolobiformes > Ginglymostomatidae > Ginglymostoma > Ginglymostoma cirratum. The sequence continues at coordinate 16,429,599 of JAHRHZ010000026.1, forward strand.
TGGATGCAGTCTAGAACATAGAACGTTACAGCGCAGCACAGGGCCTTCAGCCCTCGATGTTGCGCCGACCTGTGAAACCAATCTGAAGCCCATCTAACCTACACTATTCCATTATCATCTATATGTTTATCCAGTGACCATTTAAACACCCTTAAAGTTGGCGAGTCTACTACTGTTGCAGGCAGGGCATTCCACGCCCTTACTACTCTCTGAGTAAAAGTCTGGCTCTGCTATTTTTAGAGTTTCTAGTTGGATCTCAGTTACTGCTTTTTACCTTGTTGCCCAACCTACTGCTTCCTGGTCCTAGATAACAAGCATGGGGCTGGATGAACACAGTAGGTCAAGCAGCATCATAGGAGCAGGAAAACTTGACGTTTCGGGCCTAAACCCTTCATCAGAAATGCTTCCTGGTCCTGGTGTTTGTTCTTATACTTTCTTCAGGATTTTCTGGGTCGCCAGAGCAGGAACCACAGCTGATGCTTTTCTCCTTACAGCTCAGGAAACTCAGCTTGTGTTCCACTCAACCCACAGTATGGTTCAAACCCGGAAACTTTAGGTGTGTATCCCTCAATGTGTTTATACTGGGCCACAGAGACTCAGTGAAAGGCTACGGACAATGAGTCCCAAATTGGAAATGGTCAATATTTCACTTTTGTCCTCCTTCAGTCATCCTTAGGTCCAGAATGCATTTATCCCAATAATGTTAACATGCATTAGGCAAAAAAAGGGCCCTCAATATTTGGCTTTTTTTCCCCCCTCAATCCTTTCGTTATCTTTAAACCACCCAGCCTAAGCACAAACATTTTGGAGAAATCCAATGGACATCCTCCTCTGAGCTGGATGTAGAAGAAAACAGAACAGTACAGCACAGTACAGGCCCTTCGGCACATGATGTTGTGCTGACCTATTATCCTACTCTAAGATCAGACTATCCTGCATATCCTTCATTTTACTATCATCCATGTGCCTATCCAGTCGCTTGAATGTCCCTAATGTATCTGATTCCACTACCACCGCCGGCAGCGCACTGCACGCACCCACCACTCTGTGTAAAGAACCTAACTCTGACATCTCCCCTATACCTTCCTCCAGTCACCTTAAAATTATGCCCCCTTGTAATAGTCATTTTTGCCCTGGGAAAAAGTCTCGGGCTATCCATCCTTTCTATGCCTCTCATCATCCTGCACACCTCTATCAAGTCAGCTCTCATCCTTCTTCGCTCCAATGAGAAAAGCCCTAGCTGCCTCAACCTTTCCTCACAAGACCTGCCCTCCAGTCCAGGCAGCATCCTGGTAAATCTCTTCTGCACTCTCTCTAAAGCTTCCACATCCATCCTATAATGAGGCGACCGGAACTGAGCACAGTATTCCAAGTGTGGTCTAACCAGGTTAACCAGCATAACCTCGCAGCTCTTACACTCAATTCCCCTGCCAATGAAAGCCAACACACTATACACCTTCTTAACAACCCTATCAATTTGGGGAGCAATTTTGAGGGATCTATGGATGTGGACCCCAAGACCCTTCTGTTCCTCCATATTGCCAAGAATCCTGCCATTAACCCTGTATTCTGCATTCAAATTCGACCTTCCAAAATGAATCACGTCACACTTTTCCGGATTGAATTCCATCTGCCACTTCTTTGCCCAGGTCTGCATCCTGTCAATGTCCCGTTGCAACCTACAACAACCCTCCAAACTATCCACAACTCCACCAACCTTTGTGTCATTGGCAAACTTACTAACCCACCCTTCTACTTCCTCATTCAAGTCATTCATACAGATCACAAAGAGCAGAGGTCCCAGAAAAGATCCCTGCAGAACACCACTGGTCGCGGACCTCCAAGCTGAATACTTTCCATCTGCAACCTCCCTCTGTCTTCTATTAGACAGCCAATTCTGTACCAGGCAGCCAAATTTCCCTGAATCCGGTGCCTCCTTACTTTCTGAATTAGCCTACCATGGGAAATGCCTTGCTAAAATCCATATACACCACATCCACTGCTTGACCTTCATCAGTGTGTTTTGTCACATCGTCAAAGAATTCAAGAAGGCTTGTGAGACATAACCTGCCCCTCACAAAGCCAAACTCTATATATTGAATTAAACTATGCTTTTCCAAATAACCATAAATACTATCTCTCAGAATCCACTCCAATAATTTGCCCACCACAGAAGCAAGACTGACTGGTCTGTAATTTCCAGGATTATCCCTATTCCCTTTCTTGAACAAAAGAATAACATTTGCCACCCTCCAATCATCTAGTACTACTCCAGTGGACAGCAAGGATGCAAAGATTATTGCCAAAGGTGCAGCAATCTCTTCCCTCGCTTCCCGTAGTAACCTTGGGTATATCCCGTCTGGCCCAGGGACCTATCTATCCTCATGTTTTTCAAAATTTCTAGCATCCTCCTTCCTAACATCAACCTGTTCGAGCATATCAGCCTCTTTCACGCTGTCCTCACAAATGTCAAGGCGCCTCTTACTGGTGCATACTGAAGCAGAGTATTCATTAAGGACCTCCCCTACCTCCTCCGTGCACAGGTTCCCTCCACTATCCCTGATTGGCCCTACCGTCACTCTGGTCATCCTGTTGTTCCTCACATAAGTATAGAACGCCTTGGAATTTTCCTTAATCCTACCTGCCAGGGCTTTTTCATACCCCTTCTAGCTCTCCTAAGTCCATTCTTCAGTTCCTTCCTGGCTACCTTTGTAGAACTCTAGAGCCCCATCCGATCCTTGCTTCCTCAAACTTAAGTAAGCCTCCTTCTTCCTCTTGACTAGATGTTCCACATGTCTTGTCATCCAGGGTTCCTTCACTTTTACCATCCCTTCGTTACCTCAGTGGGACAATCCTAACCAGTACATGTAGCAAGTGCTCCCTAAACAGCCTCCACATTTCTGTCGTGCATTTCCCTGAGAACATCTGCTCACAATTTATGCTCTTCAGTTCTTGCCTAGTAGCATGATAATTCCCCCGACCCCAATTAAATACCATCTGCTCCTGTCCCTCTCCATGACTATACTAAAGGTCAGGGAGTTATGATCACTATCACCAAAATGCGCTCCCACCGAGAGATCTGACACTTGGCCTGGTTTGTTGCCTAGCACTTAATCCAATATGGCCTCCCTTCTAGTCTACATATTGCGTCAGAAATCCTTCCTGGACACACCTGACAAAATCTGCTCCATCCAAACTATTTGCACTTAGGAGGTTCCAGTCTATATTAGGGAAGTTGAAGTCACCCATAACAACAACCCTATTACTTCTGCACCTTTCTGAAATCTGCCTCCCAATCTGTTCCTCAGTGTCCCTGTTGCTGTTGGGGGGTCTATAGAAAACTCCCAACAAAGTGACAGTTCCTTTCCTGTTTCTGACTTCCACCCATACTGACTCAGTGGAGAAACCCTCCTCCACGACCTCCCTTTCTGCAGCTGTGATGCCATCCCTGACTTGCAATGCCACTCCCCCACCTCTTTTACCTCCCTCCCTATTTCTTTTGAAACATCTAAATTCCGGAACATCCAACAGCCATTCCTGCCCCTGTGTTATCCAAGTCTCCATAATGGCCACAACATTGTAGTTCCAAGTACTGATGCATGCTCTAAGTTCGTCACCCTTATTCCTGACACTTCTTGCTTTAAAATAGGCACACTTCAACCCGTCACACTGACTGCAGCTTTGCCTATCAGCTGTCTATCCTTCCACACAGACTCTCTGCATACTGTATCTGTCTGTACACCAGTTACCTCATCTTCTGATCCGTAGCTCCAGGTTCCCATCCCCCTGCCAAACTAGTTTAAACCCTCCCGAAGAGCCCTAGCAAGCCTCCACCCAGAATATTGGTGCCCCTTCAGTTCAGATGCAACCCATCCTTCTTGTACAGGTCCCACTTTCCCCAGAAGGTATCCCAATGACTCACATATCTGAAGCCCTCCCTCCTACACCAGTTCTGTAGCCACATGTTCAGCTGCACTGTCTCTCTGTTTATGGCCTCACTCGTCCATGGCATGGGTGGTAATCCTGAGATTACTATTCGGCTCATCCTGCCTTTTAGCTTCCAACCTAAGTCTGTATATTCACTTTTCAGGTCCTCATCCTGTTTCCTAGCTATGTCATTGCTACCGATGTGTACCATGACTTCTGGCTGCTCACCCTCCCCCTTAAGAATTCTGTAGACTCGATCTGAGACCCTGACCCTGGCACCCAGGAGGCAACATACCATCCGGGAGTCTCGCTTGGGACCACAGAATCTCCTGTCTGTACCCCTAATATTGAATCTCCTATCACGAACGCTCTCCTATTTTCCCCCATTCCCTTCTGAGCCACAGAGCCAGGCTCAGTGCCAGAGGCCTAGCCGCTATGGCTTTCCTCTAGTAGGTCATCCACCACTCCCACCCCACCCCAACCACAACAGTATCCAAAGCAGTATCCTTATTAATGAGGGGAACGGCCACAGGGGATCCCTGCTCTGTCTCCCTATTCCCCTTCCCTCTCCTGACAGTCACTAAGCTACCTTTGTTCTGTAACTTGGGTGTGATCACCTCCCTATAACTCCTTTCTATCACTCCCTCTGCCTCCCAAATGATCCGGAGTTCATCTGTTTGTGTTTTCAGCAAACCACAATACGCGTCTTTTCCATATTGAGCTTCCCCCTTCCTGATTCTTCTGAATATGTTTAACTGAGTGTTCAACACCATTCCAAGAAGAGAGATTAGTTAAAAGTTGCAGTTAAAGCTCTCCTACCTCATTACACTACATGTGCGTACTTGCACCTGCAACCGCCCTACTCCTACTGTCTCTCAGGAGACACCTAAGAAATCCCTTGGCTGTGTAAGGAAAAAGGAGCCTTGCCATCAGGTTCTCTGCCCTTTTTGTTCTCCTAATTCGTAATTAGAAATTGAGCATTCCCCAGAGTAATGGAAATTCTAGCCCAAACAGCATGAGCAACCATCATTAATTGCACTAAAATTGATCACTATATTCATTGGCAGTCAATAGGGAATAGATTAGCAAGGGCTCCACTGCTGAAGGCTGCCCATTATACTCTCAAAGAAATGCCTGTTAGTATGCTGAGGTGGAACTTTCCTGTGATAATCTCTATGATCAAACAACCTGCTGGTGATATTTAGGTTCTTAGCTAAAGAATATTCACTCAGATAAGGTAGCAGAGCTGTACCAATGCCAGCAGGTGGTATTCCAACAGGAACCAGCCTCAACAGAGTGAGGGAGTGCTCATGGGATTCTCCATATCTGTTGCCTTCATCTGTGCCTCGACAAAAGACAATGTGTGTTAATTGAGTAGTTTTATGGTGCTTATTCAAAGTTTGCAAACTCTTACATTGAAATATATTGTTACAACTGTTGGCATTGGTGTGAACTAATTAAAGTGCTGCAGATGGGTGACAAAGTTACACAGAAGGATTTAATGAAACTGACACTTTTCCAATGAGCTAAACGTTCGCAAGATTACATTTCTGAAAGTAGTTTTAGGATGATGATAACTATGAAGAAAAAGAGATAATGCACATAAAGATCTGTGCCTCAGCATTTACTTTTAAATTAACATTACTGTTAAGTCAACTTTGTGCTTTTTGTCATTATAGAGAAGGAGAAAAGCGTAAAGTGGAGCCATTAAATCCTCCAGAAGGTTCTTGCCCAGGAGAGCGTGTGTTTATAGTAGGATTTGAAAATGGTACAGCAGATGATGAACTAAAACCAAAAAAGAAAGTGTTTGAAAAATTACAGGTAATACTTGAAACAGGAAACTACTGAAGGATTCATTCAAGACAGCAAAAAGCATATTCTTACAGCACAGTGTTTGTACACGACATTCCTTCCCAGTTGGGAACAATGAACTTGCTGTTGGGATTTAAGTATTTTCAAAAATTTGTTTGTTTATCACAAGAAATGGACCAAATGTGTCAGTGAGAATTGAAACTGACAGCAGAAGTACCAATATCATGTATATTTCACTAGGATGGAGGGCAGTTAACAGCTTGTGCGGGGTTTAGGATGTTGGAAAGGTTACTTCCATTTATCTCACAGAATTGATACATTGTAGAAGGAGACCATTTGGCCCATCATGCCTGTACTGGCTCTTCAAGCAAGCTTAACGTGGTTAAATGCTAGTTATCTTAATTTTTCCAGTCCCACGCTGCCCATTGGTCTGCAAGACTTTGCCGTCAGCTGTGGTACATTGTCATCTCTTTTACTGCAGCCCAGGTGGTGTCCTGCTCTGGGAAATCCTCCGTAACTTCTTTGACCAGTCCTGTCTTGTTTGGTGGTGTCCGTTTTACTGCCACTATGGCAGGGCCTATGTCCTAAAGCCAAAAAGGTGAGCACAGGCACCATGGACTCCTTCAATATCATCACGGGTGTAGGGCAGTGCTGCATACTCTTCCTTTTCCTCGTGGTTAATGTTTACATCATAAGGAAGGTGATGATGGGTAAGACTTGAGAATTCCACAACAGCATCGGCAGATGTTACATCCTACCGGCCAAGGAATTAAACACAATGATGCACATAACAGAACATCAACTATCTATATGCGGCAACGTAGTATTGAAACATTGTCCAGCATCCCTCTCTAGGAAGGTGATGAAGAGATTAATGTCCACACAAGAATCTGCAAAGCAGCATCTGTTTTTACAGTGGCTCCTCATGATCTGGCCATCCAGTACCATCAATCTGGTCAAGAAGGGGCAACTCTGCACATCCAAGTAAATATCAGCACTAATCTGTGCAAGCAAGAAATGTGATACCTTTGGTCTTTTCCATAAGTAGCCAATCATTTGCCAGCACTCCCTTTTGTAAGATCTTTGGCATCATGTGGAGAAACATCACCAAAGAGGAAGTGTTGCATAGGTTTGGGCAGAGGTGCCTACAGGACGTTATAATGGAGAGGTGGCCAATTCAGGCAGCGTATGTCCATTCCCTCCAGACATAACCCCTGCCGAAGTGAAAAGGCACTAGGAAGAAGTAAATTCATTTGGCAGGAAGTCTTATTTTTGTGTTCAGAGTGGAGGTGTTTTTTTGTAAACCACTTTTACCCTCGTGGCAGTAGCAATATTTCGTGGATCTGAATAGATACAGATCACTGACCCTATTCTGTTCCTCAGCAAGGAACCTTCAACCCAACGTTGTATATTCTGAGGTAAGTGACGTTCTGTGCGTATAAAATACCGGTACTGCCTTTATAGTAAGTCTTCTGGTCTGTTGGTACAACTGTATCCAAACCTTAAACATGGAAGTGTAGTATCAAGCCAAGTTCCTAACACCACTTTTCTACCAATCCAGCATCAGAGCTAATTAGCTTCCTCCAGAATACTTCTTGGCTACTGAAACACTAATGAGAAAAGGATTTGAAAGATTACATGTTTAATACTTCACCTGCAGAATGACCTGCTATACTTTAGAAACAGAATTGTACATTGACTGCAATTACAAAAGACAGAAAATTACATTGTGAGTGATGGGCAGACAGCTGGCTACCCCTGCACTGTTAGAAGAAAAGTGGGCAATCAGCTGGACAGACTTGGAAGATGCCAGCCCCAAACCATAATGCACTGCAGGCAGCTAAACTGGATGGATAGTAGGACTTCTGCCCATCACTGGGCTGATGGGCAAAGACCCATCTACCAACACACCCAACCCCTGCAAAGATAGTACTCCTTGTTCTCACTGTTCAGAAACCACAAAACATCTGCTTCCATTCGCCTGCCTGCAAATATTTTATTGAGTGAGCAGCATAATAGGTTCAGTTGAGCATTTAATACACACAGTTGATACTTTATTTATTTGCTTGTGTCTACGCACTGCCTCTTATGGAAGTAAGTTTGGAAGCGGGTGGGAGAATGCTGGGCCAGCCACCTGACCTATATTACATGCCACTCCTGTCCTGCTGAAAACCTAACAAACTGAGACAAATTGAAATGGGATATTGCAAACATTAAAATTTCTGGCACGAAAGGATGCTATGTGCCACGTTCCTTCTGCTGTTTTGAATACTTATTCAGTTTCCCTTAAAATAAGTGCAAAGTTTCTGCCTCAGACATATATGCATAAATTAAATGATGTTTAAAATAATTTGCTAAAATTAATATTTGTTTTATTTGCAGGCTGATTTCAAGATCTCTGATGATTGCATAGCCCAGTGGCAGCACAAGAATTTCATGACCAAACTTGGCGTTGTAACATGTAAATCACTAAAAGGCGGAAATATAAGTTAGTGTAGAAGGACTACATAGTTTTACATGGGAGTGCAAGAATTATTTTTCTTTAAGCCATCAAGTCTTCACTTCCATGTCCTGTACAATAGGAGTATCATTGCATTCAATTCTTAATGAGTTGCACTGAAGCTATGTTTAATTCTGCAGTTAGTGATAACATAAAGCAGTGAAATATTTAATTCTGCAGTTAGTGATAACATAAAGCAGTGAAATATGAAGAAAAGGGGTGACAGTTCTCAGTTCTGGGGGAAAACAAAAATCAGGCATTCATGAATAATGGTCTGAACATAATGTTACAGAATCATTTTAAGGATCATCATTGTGTTATGATACGTTTATTTAAATTGTTTCATCCTAATAAGATTTCTGGGATAACTGGGCATTTTAACTGTAATAATAGCTTCCTTGGTGTCTCTTGTGCTGTAGGGAAATCTGATAGTGTGATAACTATTCTCTGGTGACTGGATATTAAAAGTCTTATTCTAATTGCAAAGCATTTTACATTACACCACTATTTTGTAACCTCAAAACTTAAAGCTTCCATTGTTAAAGGCCACGGGCAAAAAACAGTGACATTCTTTAACTGTTCCCTTAAACCTCTCTCCGAGTAAACAAAACGTACATTTTTCTAGTTTCTAGTTGCTGGCTTTGTAATACACTCAGCACAGCTGGAATGTGACAGTCTGTTTAACGATTGTTTTAATTCAAAAAGTGGTTTATTATCCACACTTCACCTCAAATTGTACTTCAATTTTAATCTGCCAGTAATTAGAATATTCTTTCTCATACAATTTAATTTCAGTTAAACCAACTAAATTTAATTGTCTGTCCAAAGAAACTGTTATTAAATTTGAAACATTTTGATTAGGTTGTACTTTCTGGCCCAGGAATCTCAAGAACCTCAATGTGCTGAATTGCTAACCATCATTGATTCAGGCTTTGAATGAGAACTTCTATAATACACCATTTTGTGATTTCTTCTTGGTGTTAGTTTACTCTTATTGGTCACTTTGTGAGTGACTTGCAGCATTGTATTAAAAGGTTGGTGTTGATTGTAAGTTATATTGTTGTCAAACTCCAACAATTATTATTTTGGTTGTAATTTAGAATCATATGACACAGAAAGAATCCATTTGGCTCAATGTGCCTATGCTGGCCTTCATTAAGAAATGTCCGATTAATCTCGCTCTTTTGCTCTTTCCCCATAGCTTTGAAAATTGTACTTTGAGCATTATAAGCCAGAAAATGTGCTTTTCAGCATTGAATTGATCAGACTGGTATGTCAGGCAGATTGATGCTTGACTCTGCCACTACAATTCTGTCAAGGCTGGCTGTTTGACTTCTAAGCTTAGCTAGGTTGAATAGTTATGTCTTTTGTAGTTGTAATTTGTGATGGAGCCAATCATTCTCCTAATTGTCCATATAATGGAGTCATGATATGCAGCTGCTGAGTAACTGTTCCCCAGAAGAATTATTTATTCAATTGGGCACGATTATATTTTTAACTCCAAGAATCAGTAAGTTGGTTGGTTCTTTTTGGAAAAACTGAGAACCCCAAAGCCCCAGTAATACCTCAGTACTGCCAAGTAAGTTAATTAGACTGCACTTTGCATCAGATCATGTGCTAAGGTACATCAGTTATAGTGATATCAGTATTTTCTGGCTGGGGAAGGGAATAAGAAAGATCAGTCAGAATATTTTTTCTGCCAGTAAATGACTGGACCCTTGCTGTAAGTGCATCTTAAATAGATACTGCGGGACGGCAGAAGTTTAGGCTTGTTGTCTTCGAACCCCATCGACTACCAAGGCTAGCATAGAGGAAGATAACCCTTTGAGTGGGGTTTAGATAGCTATGGAGTTATATCCCAAATGAGTCTCCTTTGTGATGGGTGGGTAGGGGTGTGGGGGGAGTAAAATAATATATTCAGTGCTGCTCTAAAGAATAGTTTAAGGCCATGATCTCACTTTTTTTTTTAAGAAAAAGCTTTCTATTATACTGTGATTTTGTGCACAAATCTGAGAGAATGCACAAAATCCATTGACAATGGAAATGAAACACATGCAGGTGGAAAATTATTTGAAATGTAAATTAATCTTCATTGAAATGCTGACTAAGTATTAACACTCGGGGAAATACCTCACTGAAAATATCCTTCACCTTGTGCCCATTTCCTTTCTAGTGGAATCTTGATTTGAATTTTAAACTCTACCTTTGAGCATATTTTATCTGGTGGTTATATTAGTTACCACACCACTGGTGGGCATCATGTCAGATAAATGCCAAGTGAAGCAGCCTATCTATATATCTGTGCTACCTGTTCAGATAAATATATTTTGGAATTGTGAACCTTACCAATTTGCTTTGCCAAATTGTTAGTGAATGAGATGTAACATATTTAATTGAAAGGAATGGTAAAATACTCATCAGTTTGCTTGGTTTTATTTGTAGCTTCACAAGCTTAAACGTATGTAAACATATGCTTGGGAGAGATGGAAATGCTCTCTATTAATGCGGCCAACTCTCAGCAGATTCCTTTGCCCCAAAAAACATTGTGTAATTCCTGTAAGAGTTCAGATTGTTGATCCTTGGGTGAGTTCAGACTTCATGCATGTAATTACAATATAAAGATGAATTGAGAATGGATACAGAGAAGTAATAAAGAATGGAACCAAGAAATGGAGATGTGGGTTTTTCTTCACTTTTAATTTAGATGCATTTTAGTATTTAATTTTAGTTTCCATGTATTAATACTAACTAATTAGAAACATGCTTCTGTTGTAAAGTGAAATGTGGATAAATGTACCTTAACTAGCCTTGACCAATTTGGAGTAGGATTTTTTTTAAACTCAGGCACATTACATGATGAGATAGACAAAGTGGCCAAGAGTCCAGGGAAGGTCCAACACGACTTTATCCAACACTACTCCCAAGGAAAAACAATATTTATCGGACTGTATTATTACAGTCTAATTAAATTTTACCAAACTTTATCCATCTCTTTACAGGTCTCTTTACTAAAGAATCTTAAATTTCTAAGTAAACAATCTTAAATCTATGCTAGCTATCTACTGGCACATGCTCCTGAGGATTTGCTACGGCTTATCCTCTGGTACCTACCGCTGTATATAAACTGTCTGAAAGGACTGGTGATACCCATTCAGTTAGGCTGGGACAGGCTGTTTCATGGCCTTTGAGGATTGGCTGATGTTTAAAATCTGCGGTTGTTGATTTGGGCTTTCCTTTTCGTCTAGAGCTGGTTCTTGTCTTTGAGTCATCTCGCTGATATGGTATTTCTGGATACGCTGTTGAAGAAGGTGCATGAAATCAATGTCAGCTGGGATGCCCCTTTTAACCCCGTCTTTGCACTCTTCTCAAAGACTCTGTGGCACGCATCCAATACTAGCATCAGGTGGAGGCTAAAATGAGGTGACTACTTTCCACATTTGGAGGTTGCAGAACATGGTTTTGAATCTTCAACTGTCAGGTGCTGTCTTTGTCACACTAATGCCTCTGGCCTCCTCCTGAGCTGGCTTTCACCAAGTCTGCATAGCATTCTTCTAACAAAGCAGTTAATTGGAGGGTTAAACAATGTGGCTGTGAGCACGTGGCCAGGCAGTTCCAGGCCTGTCTGGTTTCAACAGGATGTTGATTGTCCAAGGCCTGGCTGCGTGAATCTTGTCTGTTCCAGGTCTGTAGTTTGCAAATTGCAGAGTCCGGCTAGATTTAAACTTGGCTTCCGCATTTCAAGGTTTTACCATGCTTATGAAAAAGTATCAATATTTCTGTAATGATGCTGAGGTCATGGGTCACCTTACCACACTGCAAATTGTCTGTTAGTGCTTCCAATTTTTGGAATGCTACAAATTGCTTCACTATTATAAATTTATAGAGTTCACATTACTAAATATGGTTCAATTTGAATGCATTGAACTTGATAGCATGTGTTTTCAAGTCGTTGAAAACTAAATGTGTAAACTTGGTTTGATTTTGCTACCTGTTCATGACCTCCTATCTGCCAGAAGTTAAAGATGATTTTCTGCTGATCAAGTCATTATCATCATGGTATGCTTATATAAAGATGATAACGGAAAAGAGTCAGTCACTGTACTGGGCCATACCAAGAATTCCTTCATTCAAATTCCGCAATAAGTTGTGAAATTTAATTCTGTATAAATAAAACGTAAAGAATGTGTTCCAATTTGGAATTTCCATGGCTGGGCAGCAGTATTACCACTGACTAGAATGTCTTAAGAGGCACAGATACTCCCTTGAGGGTTCCCTGGTAGAAGTGAAAGAAACACCTATCTCACATGTCCTTTAACACAAGTAAGTTGGCTAGTAGACATGCTGAATTCAGTTAGATATGCATAAGCATTTATCCTTTACCTCAGTCCAGTGACCACACATCCTGAGTCCCAGGAGTCTTGGATGACCAGGAATAAAAATAAGGCACAAAACTATTTAAATCAAGTGTGGACCTGTCTGTTTAGACAGGGTTGGTTGGTTACTGAACATCTGTCTTACCATGGGCAGCGTGGGGTCTGGGTTTCAACTTTCAATGCTTTTGATGTCTCACCATCTGGCTCACACCTATAAAGCTATTTGTTTTTTGGGGACTTGAATATCCTATGAAGTATTTTCTTTTGGTACCTCTCCAGCAATTAGCATCTTCTGAAGAAGGGTCATGGGACCTGAAACATAACTCTGCTTTCTCTTCACAGATGCTGCCAGACCTGCTGAATTTTCCAGCAAGTTGTTTTTGTTTCTGATTTCCAGCATCCAGAATTTTTTGGGTTTTGTTTTAGCATGGCAGTACCATTGTGATAAGTGGAGCAGGCGAAAGCCACATTTAGCATTGTATGATTTGGCACCTGGCGTGCTGTGAGGCATCGATAGTAATTTTGTTACTGCTGACAACATTTTGGTAGTCACAATTGATCAGATAATGTAGCTTAATGCAAAATCAGGGTTAAGGCATGGTATAATAGAAATGGTTTAGCTCCTGAATGAGACATTTAATCGAATACTCACCACTGGTCTGGATAGATGCAGCTGAAAACATTCAAGAACCTGGAACTAAGTGTCTGAGTGCGTAGTGGCAGCTGAGTTGTTGGCAAATGGATTAGAAGTCCATTGATATTATCCCAGTGGGCAGTCAAATCCTGCTGCCTAGTGACTTCATTTCAGGGCTCTTGTGATGCACTGGTAGTGTCCCCAATCCTGGACTAGGAGGCCTGGATTGAAGTCCCACCTGCTCCAGAGGTGTGTAATAACATCTCTGAACAGGTTGATTAGAAAAATAGGGTTTTTCCACACCTTGTTATCTCGGATTCTCCAGCATCTGCAGTACCTATTACCTCTGATTAGAAAAATAGGTTAATTTTTTTAAAAGGGGAACTGCCTGTTTGATTGGCACCAAAGCCCATAATGAATATCCTCCCCTCCTGTACTGGGATTATAATATTCTATTTATGCAATACACTACCACAACTTATTCCATTCTCCTTGGCGTTATCATATGGCAAAAGATCTTTGCGTTCAAAAAGGTAAGACAATCAACACCACTACCTTCAGTTAATCTTCCAGTTCATTCATTGTAATGGCTTGGATACAGTACAGATTATAAAGGCATGGATTAAACTTTTGATAGCAGATAAGCAGAGTTAGTGTAAATATTATGAATGATATCAGTGATGGTGTGGATACGTTGTTGAAAACTCATCTTTAGATCAAGCACAACACCAAGGTTGCAAGTGAGCTGACTGAGACCGCTCCTGAAAATGAATGGCTTCACTGGCTAGGAAATGTAGTTAATAGTGAGGTACAGATAACAGCTGCAGTCTTCCTAATATTTAATTGAAAGGAATTTCTTGTTCATGCAGTACTGTAGAGCAGTGGATGTTGTCTGCATGAATTTTATGCATGCAAGGCTTTCCACAAGATCCCTCACAGTAGGCTCGTTCAGAAGATTAAGATGCATGGGATTCAAGGTGATTTGGCCACGTGGATTCAGAAATAGCTTGCCTACAGAAGACAGAGAATAGTGGTTTTGAAGGGTGTTTTTTCTGGCTGGATGTCTGTGACTAGTGTTCTGCAGGGATCCATGCTGGGACCTCTGCTGTTGGTGATAAATGACGTAGATGAAAATGTAGATGAGTGGGTCAGTAAGTTTACAGGTGGTACAAAAGATTGGTGGAGTTGTGGATAGTGCAGAAGGTTGTCAAAGGATGCAGCGGGATATTGATCAGTTGCATATATAGGCGGAGAAATGGCAGATGGATGTTAATCTGGGTAAGTGTGAAGTGCTGTACTTTGGTAGATCAAATGTAAAGGAAAAGTATATAATTAATGACAGGACCCTGAACAACATTGATGTATAAAGGGATCTTGGGGTTCAAGTCCATAGCTTTCTGAAAGTAGCCCCGTGGGTAGATAGGGTGGTGAAGAAGGCATATGGCATGCTCGCCTTTATTGATTAGGGATTTGAGTACAAGAGTCAGGATGTCATGTAGCAGTTTTATAAGACTGGTTAGGCCACGTTTGGAGGATTGCGTCCAGTTCTGGTCACAATATTACAGGATGTGGAGACTTTGGAGAGGATTGCAAAAGAGATTTACCAAGATGTTGCCAGGATTAGAGGGTATGAACTATAGGAGAGGCGAGAAAAACTTGGGTTGTTTACTCTGAAGTGGCAGAGCCTGAGGGACATTTGATAGAAGTCTCTAAAACTATGAGATCCATAGATAGGGTTGACGGTCAGAATCTTTTTCCCCAGAGTTGAAATGCCTAATACTAGGGGGCATGCATTTAAGGTTAGAGATGGAAATTTCAAAGGGGAAGTGAGAGGCAAGTTTTTTTTACACAGAACATGGTAGGAATTTAGAACGTGTTGCTCGGGTGGTGGTGGAAGTGGATACGATAGGGGCGTTTAAGGGACTTTTAGATAAGCACATGAATATGCAAGGAATAGAGGGAAATGCACCAAGGGCAGGCATCATGTTCGGCACAGCATCGTGGATGGAAGGGCCCCTTCCTATGCTGTACAGTTCTATGTTCCGTACACTGGACATTAGACCAGCAACGTGACAACAGAAATGGTGGAAGAGTTGGAGAGAGATGACAGTTAGATGGAGCTGAATGCCACCTTACAACCTTATATGTTGAACTGTATGGTCCATTTTCTGAAGATGTCAGGAAAGCAGCGTATGATTGAGAAAGAGAGCGGGGTGGGGGAGGGCGTGGGGGGGCGGGGACAGTGAAAGATAGTGCTATAGGGCCTCTAGAAAATTCAGCTTGCAATGCTTTGTACAAATTTTTGTGTGTATTATGTTACACTAATGAAGATAACATATGCAACATGTTAAGCATGTCGGTTTATAAATCTGTTCTAATCTCTGATTTCCTTCATTTTGTTTAAGTTTCTTTGCTTATGTGTTTAATTCTGAGCCAATTTTTTGTTGCAGTAATTAAGGAAGATTGCCCATTGTTTGTTCAACTTGTCGTTATTATCATGTTTACTTTCTGTGAGAAACAGCACAGCCTGTTGTAGAGCTAAATGGTCACTGCTGTCTTACTGGATACGTGGAACTTGTGTGAACAGGCCAAGCTGCTGTCTTTCTCCTTCATCAAAGCATTAGGATTTGCGCCACACAGTCTTTAAAGTAAGGATTACAAATTTGAATATTGAGTTCAATGGCAGTGCAAATACAGAATGTAAATAAAGAGCGGGAAAGAAAGATTGGATTATGAGACAAAGTAATAAAAGATGGAAATGAAATGTGAAAAAAAATTAAATGTTGAAGTTTCCATGATTGAAGTCATTAATTTATATTGACAGAGAAATTGTTGGCTGTAACCACACGGTTCAAGAGTATATTTATACTGAAATGGGCACCCTTTAACTATCTGTGGTAAATTTATTTTGTATCTGTTATGCAAATGCAGGACCTTCTCACTGTTCATTGCATTTAAATAATGACCCAGACGGTGAGGTGCTTCTTCATAAAGCTAAGAACACATCGATTGCAGGTAACAGCCCAGAGGGGAGGGGTCCAGATGGAGGGAGAGTGTTGGAGCTGGGGGAAGGGGTCTGTGAAATAGGGAGAGGACTCTTGCCCAAAGGAATGGGCACGGAGGCAAAGACGACGGAAGAAGACTTTGATGTCATGTTGTGCCCGAAATCCATTAAGGTGGAGATGCGAGGGATTCCTTTGGACAAGAGTCCTCTCCCTGACCCACAGACCCCTTCACCCAGCTCCAACACGCTCCCTCCACCTGGACCCCTCCCTCTGGTCTGTTACCTGCACTCGATCTGTTTATTGAGAACTGTTAATGTGACATTGGTCACGTCAATTTCTCTGCCCCCCTCACCTAATCCAACCTGTCTCCCTCCAAACTGACTGCAGTTCGTGTACTTAGATCCAACCGTAACTTTATTATTAAGCCTGCTGATGAGGGTGGCACTGTTGTAGTGTAGCATACTGAGCTCTACATTGCAGAGGTTGAACACCAGCTCTCAGATACCACCTCCTATCTCCCCTGGACCATGACGCCACCTTGGAACATCAAGCCAATGTATCAAGTACGGCTGCTGACCTCTTTTTATGTGGTGATCTGCCTCCAAGCTGATAGTCCCCCAGCCCCGCACAGCATGCTTCTAACTCTTTCTGAAAACCACAAACGGGACTGTCTAGGCAGACCCATTGTTTCTGCCTGCTCCTGCCCCACAGAACTCATCTCTTCCCACCTTGACTCAGTCTTTTCTCCCCTGGTCCAGCCCCTGCCCACGAACATCCATGATTCCTCTGGTGCTTTACACCAGTTTCGGAATTTCCCGTTTGCAAGCTCCAGCCACTTCCTCTTTACCATGGACGTGCAATCTCTTTACATGTCCATTCCCTACCAGGATGGTCTCAGAGCTCTCTGGTTCTTCCTGAACTGTCCCCACCCACCACCACCCTCCTCCACTTGGCTGACTTCATCCTCACCCTGAACAACTTCTCTTTTAACTCCTCTCATTTTCTTCAGGTCATGGGAATGGCCACAGGTATGCGCATGGGCTCCAGTTATGCCTGTTGCTTCATGGGGTACATGGAACATTCTTTGTTCCAGTGATATTCCAGCCCCCCCACCCACAACTCTTCCTCCAATATATCGATGTGGTGCTGCTTCCCTCTCTTGTCTGAAATTGGAAAGGTTCATCGATTTATGCTTCCAATTTCCACCCCACTCTCGCTTTTTCACCTGTTCTGTTGCTGACTCCTCCCTTCCCTTCCTCGACATTTCTGTTTCCATTTCTGTGAATACACTGGCCACTAATGTCCATGATAAGCTCCCACAGCTACCTGGACTATACATCCTAGCACCCTGCTCCCTGTAAAGACTTCATCCCATTTTGTCAGTCCCTCCACGTCTGTCGCATATGTTCCAATGAGGTCACCTTCGACAGGAAGCCGCCAAAATGTCCACCTTCTTCCTCAACCAAGGATTCCCCAGCTCCGTTGTCGACAGGGCCCTCAACCAGGTCCAGTCCATCTCCGCACTTCCACCCTCACCCCTTCTCTTCCCTCCTGCAACAGCGATAGTGTTCCCCTTGTCCTTACCCACCACCCACCAGCATCCACATCCAGCAGATCATCAGATGCCATTTCCGCCACCTCCAGTGAGATGCCACCACCAGACACACATTCCCCTCCCCTCCCTTGTCTGCCTTCTGCAGGGACCATTCCCTCCTGGACACCCTGGTCCACACTTCCTTTACCCCCAACACGACCGCCCACAGCACCTTCCCCTGCAACCGGCGAAGGTGTAACATCTACCCATTTACCTCCTCAGTCCCCAGTATCTAAGGGCCCAAACATACCTTCCAAGTGAAGCAGCACTTTACCTGCATTTCCCACAATCTAGTCTACAGCATTGGTTGCTCACAGCATTGTCTCCTCTACGTTGGGGAAACAAAGGGTAGACTGAATGACAGCTTCACAGAATATCTAAGTTCTGCCTGCAAAAAAGCTTCCAGTTACCTGCCACTTTAACACACCACCCTGTTCCCTGGCTGACTTCTCTAAAGCTCAGTGCAAGCTGGAAGAACAACACCTCATTTTCCACTTAGGGACCCTGCAGCCCTCTGGACTCAATATAGAGTTCAATAATTTTAGGGCCTGAACTCTCCCATGTCTTAGACTCCACACACCAGGCTTTGTTATCACATAGGCTACCATTATACACTACCTATTGTTAGCCACGAACAGTCCCCATTAACAACTATTCACCCTCCCACCCAGACTGTTATCATCTCCTTTGTCTGTCCAACTGTTCTTCTGTCTCTTCGGGCTCTATCCCCAACTATCATTAACTCCTTACCCCCTGGAGTGGGAGGGAGCCTAGACTCAGACTGTTTTGTAGAGCATCTGCGCTCTGCACACCACAAATGACAACACCTTCTGGTCGCCAACTATTCTAACTCTCCCTCCCACTCCCTGGTTGACATGTCCATCCTGGGCTTCCTCCAGTGTCACAATGACACCACCCGCAAACTGGAGGAGCAGCACCTCATATTCCACCTTGAGGGGCCTACAGCCTGATGGCCTAAACATGGAATTCACCAGTTTTAAAATCTCCCCACCCCTGGCCTCATCCCATGTCCAACTCTCCGTCCCATCCCCACCTCATTGCCTGACACAACCTGTCCATATTCTCTTCTACCTATCTGTCCCTCCCATCCCACTGACCAATCCCCACCATTCCCTACTTACGCTCATCTATCACCATCCCACCTACCGTCCCAGTCTCACCCCTCCTCTCTCTATTTGAACTCCCTTCCCCACTTCCCATTTCCGAAGAAGAGTCCCAACCCGAAACGTCAACTCTCCTGCTCCTCTGATGCTGCCTGGCCTGCTGTATTCCTGCAGTTCTACACTGTGCTGTCTTCATTTATTCCTACTCTCTGTTTGCTGAATGCTAATGAATTCTCAACCTATGCCAATATATTACCCAAAATTATATATGCTTTAATCTTGCTTTAATCATGATTTAACCTCTTGTGGGGAACATTAACAGCGTTCTGAAAATCCAAATACATCTCATCCACTGATTCTCCCTTATCTAAAATATTATTTGCATCCACAAAATTTTCCAGCAGGTTTGTCAAACATGGCTTCCCCCCTTCGATGTTGACTTTGTCCAACCCCATTCATAGTTTCTCAGTGTACTGTCATCACATCCTTCTATTAGACTTCAGCATTTCACCTACTGATGTTAGGCTAGCCAATCTGTAATTTCCTGTTTCCCCACTCCTTTTTTAAATTGTGAGATTATATTTGGCATCTACTGTTCCAGAATGCACAGAATTTTTGGAAGATTACAACATTTGCATCCACTATCTTATCAGTCTCATTAATGTCTCCAGCACTTTTCTTCTATTAAAACTCATTGCCTTCAACTTGCCTTCCCAAACTTTTGCACACTACGCTACAGCTAACTTAACCCACTGCCTCTGGATTTTTCATGATGATAAACCATTACAGGGGTATTTCAGAGGTCCAATTTGTGATAGAATTAGCTGCTTTATTCGAATCCTGAGTTTTGCAGTTGCTGCCCAGAAGGATCAATTGGAATTAAACCGTGGGAGAAGTATAATAGATAATGACAGTCCTCTGTGTAGGCGTTGAGGTACACAAGTTGCACGGTGATTCCACTCCAATTTTATTTTGTAAAAATTCCTTGTTATCTACCAATTTCTAGTCTCTATTGGGAGTTATTTTCCATTCTGGTAGATCAAAACAGGTCTGCTGCTTTCTAGGCTTAACCGTCTACCTGTTTTCATCACCAGTTTTTCGTTCAATTCAGAAGCAATTACATCTTTTCCCCAGTTCTCCACTCAATTTTCTGCAATGTATTTTACTGGGGGGCATGAGTTAATGGGTCTCCCCACTATCATACAATGTCAGTGGTAATAATTATTGTATGCATTAACTGCCAACCAGCAAACTGATTTATCACAGACCTGCATTGCCCTGAGCATAGAAACTGCTGTGGGAACAAAGTGCACTGGCAGCCTGCAGAAAGGGAGATCCATCATGGATGATATCAACTTTAAATACAGCTTATCTTGCTTTTCAGTTTAGCATGTGGAGATATGAGCAAATAGCTAAAATTAAAGAGATGATTTCTTTTGCTGCCCTTTTCACTGAACAATGATCTTTTGAAGCTGAAGACATCTTTACCTATTTTCTTACCAAGATAGTGATCACAGCCCAGGGGGTAGATTATCTCGGTGGTGAGGAAGGGGCACTCAACCTGAAACATTAACTCTGATTTCTCTCCACAGATACTGCCAGACCTACTATGTTTTTCCAGCAATTTCTGTTTTTTGTTTTTGATAATGTCAGTTGGCTGGACAGTTGCTATGAGATATAGTGTGATGCCAACAGCACAGGTTCAATTTCTGTGTGTTCTGAAGTTACCATGAAGGACTCTCCTTCTCAACTTCATCCCTTGCCTAAGAGTAGGATTATGATGACTTTACCTTTACCTATTAACAACTGATCTGACAATTGGAATTTCCTGGCTCAAGTGCCTAGCATGTTCCAAACAAACCTTGTACACTCAAAGCTTAAGGTATTGTTATGATGGCCCAGGTTGTTTTATATGCAAAGTACTGAACTATTGAGCATTTAAAGGTGGAAGTGGCTGGATTCTCGGTGAGCAAGAGAGTGAAAGGTCATCATGGGTAGTCAGAAATATGGATCAATTAGGGTTTACAATCAGACCAACCATGATCTTATTAAATGACGGAGAAGGTTCAAACGATCAAATGACTTACTCCTGCAGCTTTTTTATATTTTCATGTGTATAGTGGATCACAGTAATAGGGTTGGGCCTTGCCAGCAACACTTATTTCCCATGAAACAAAGAAACATCACAGATCTGTCCCATTGCATAGTAGATGATGTAGAGCTTGACCACTGATAGAACAACTATCATTGACAATTGCAAATATTACATTCAAAAGCTTTTTGATCGTTATGTTAATAATCTCATTAGCTACTTGAGAAACATTGAAGGAACATCATTCAGGTATATTATAAATGTCAGTTAGTTTAACATTTTGATGAAGGATCATAATCTTTTCAAGCTGGCCAACCAGCTGTGCAGTTCCAATATTATTTGTTCTATTTCTGATTTTCAGTATTCAATGTTTTGTAAATCAAGTACATTAAGAATGGTGCAGCTATAATATTTTGAGGCCGATATATTATGGTTACTTTGGTGATGTTATCCTTAGTGAAATTTTGATCGGAGACAATAACAAAATAACTGCTCTTGTGAAGTACATCTGAGGAAAAAACTTGTCATCTTAAAGCTACGTTTGGCTCTTAGCTTAAAACATTGTTTGATTCAAACCAATATGTAAAGCAATTTCTATGAACCCTCTCAAAGAATCGGGTTTAATGATAAGGAAAAGGGCCTTGCAATGCAAATTTTAATTTCACTTGCTGAAGTTCTTGGCTTTGCCGTGTGGTGGTATTGTTTCATTTTAGTGTACGTACTTGCAAGCATGTGACATAGAAGGATCAAAGCTTTGCTTCAGTTGCCACTCTTCACTGCGTAATAATGAATTCACCAGTTTCAAAGACTTTACAAAAAAAAAAGTCATTTCAGAAATTGGTAAGTGCTCTTGCCACAGCTTAAAAGTTCAAAGATGCCTACAAACACCTCTGAAACTATCTTTCAAGTTGCATGCCTGTTGGCTGTAGCTGTTGACCTGTTGACTGTATATCTGCAGCTGCAAGTGGACAGTATTCTATCACACTCTTGACTTTGCCTTGTCGATGGTTGCCAGGCACTGGGGAATCTAGAGGTTGATTGCCCACCATAGACTTCCCTATTACCTGCTGTCATAGCCACTGTATTTATGTGGCTGGTCCAATTGGTTTTTGGTCAATAATAATTTCTATGATGTTGATAGACTGTTCCATCAGTGTTGTGTCTGAATAGCAGCTACTCCCAGTCCTGTGGACAATAAATCTGTGGCTACCGTAGTGAATAAGCCTGGAGTATAACATGCTAAAACATAAACAGAAAATAGCTTCTCCTTCATCCTTTAAAAAACTGTGGTCTGTGCTTGACTCCAATACCATTGCTGGCTTTTTTAAAAAAAGCTCTCTTTATAGGTTGGATAAGACTGGCTAAAGTGGGGATAACTTACCCTCTTGATTCCCAATACTCAAGAAGTGCTATACATCCTTTTCACGCATCAATGCCAGACATTCAGTGATGACTGCTGACTTCCTTCAATCATTGTGATGCCTTGGCCTTGGAGAATGTTTCTTAGAAACACAGTAATCAGTCCAGAGAATTGGTATTTCTTAATTAATGTAAATCCTGCATTCTGCTGTACCTTTAACATGTCCCTGACCCTCAGGTCTGACTTACTCTATTCCGCCATGCACTGAAATGTCATCCATATGGCAATTGTTCCTGTTTCCCTTCCAAGAGCCTGTTGCAAAAGGAGATTCCAAATCAGAGCTGACTGAAACAATACCACCTGAATGGTGTAATAAATATTGTCATAATTTTGACTCTTGGTCTAAGGGTGTTTGCCAGAACCTACTAATTTATGAAAAACTTGCTTATGGTCAATTTTACCAAACTATTGTTGACAGACAAAATATGTTGGATTTCCCTTCCATCTTCTTTGCTTAATTAAGTAAGATATAATATTTAGTTAACAAGGCGTGGGGCTGGATGAACACAGCAGGCCAAGCAGCATCATAGGAGCAGGAAAACTTGACGTTTCAGGCCTAGACCCTTCATCAGAAGGGTCATTTCTGATGAAGGGTCTAGGCCCGAAACATCAAGTTTTCCTGCTC
>JAHRHZ010000026.1:31940052-31953156 GCA_024137785.1 Ginglymostoma cirratum
GTACTGTTAGCAGTAAAGCAGCATTTTTACCAAGACAACAGGTTTTTGAATTTAGGCAATTAATTTAAACCAGGCCCTGGATACTAAAACCCAATCAAATTTAAATCTGATGGTTTTGATAACCTAGGACCAATCCTATTGTAAGCAATTAATGTGTCATCAAGTGTGTAAAAGAACAGGGCATTTGTAAATCAGTATAAGAGCAACTGCCATCTGTTAAGAGAACTGCTGTCAACAGCCATCAGCTTGAAATAAAAAGAGAAAGTCATTGGCTCTCACAGAAATCTTGAAGATCTCAGAGTTGGCATCATCTAAATAAAAGGTACTGCAGAACTTGTAGCTAATATTGCTGACACAAGAATTTGATGGGGAAAGGCATTCCTGACAGAGGAATTTGATAGAGAATGGCGTTCCTGACCAGAGAACAGCAGAGAAGGCAAAGAATATTCTGGAAGGCTTATCTTTGATAAAATTTTCAGAAACTAAAATTTTAATTTTTTTTATTACTTTTATTTATATAAGTGGGAGTTGTATTTATTGGAACAGCATACCATTACACTTTTGTTTGTTTCATGGTTAGTTAGTAATTAAGGGAGAATTGTTTGATTTGTTAGTAGTTCTGTTAATCTGAGATAACAAGCATGGGGCTGGATGAACACAGCAGGTCAAGCAGCATCATAGGAGCAGGAAAACTTGACGTTTCGGGCCTAAACCCTTCATCAGAAACGGGGGAGGGGAAGAGGGTTCTGAAATAAATAGGGAGAGAGGGGGAGGTGGATAGAGGAGAGGATAGGTGGAGAGGAGGCAGACAAGTTGAAGAGGCGGGGATGGAGCCAGTAAAGGTGAGTGTAGGTAGGGGGGTAGGGAGGAGATAGGTCAGTCCAGGGAGGACGGACAGGTCAAGGGGGCGGGATGATGTTAGTAGATAGGAGATGGGGGTGTGGCTTGGGGTGAGAGGAAAAACAGGTTAGGGAGGTGGAGATGAGTTGGGCTGGTTTTGGGATGCGGTTGGGGGAGGGGAGATTTTGAAGCTTGTGAAATCCACATTGATGCCATTGGGCTGCAGGGTTCCCAGGCTGAATATGATTTGCTGTTCCTGCAGCCTTCGGGTGGCATCACTGTGGCATTGCAGGAGGCCCAGGATGGACATGTCATCTGAGGAATGGGAGGGGGAGTTGAAATGGTTCGCGACTGGGAGGTGCAGTTGTTTGTTGCAAACTGAGCACAGGTGTTCTGCAAAGCGGTCCCCGAGCCTCCGCTTGGTTTCCCCGATGTAGAGGAAGCCACAACGGGTACAGCGGATGCAGTATACCACATTGGCAGATGTGCAGGTGAACCTCTGCCTGATGTGGAAAGTCTTCTTGGGGCCTGGGATTGGGGTGAGGGAGGAGGTGTGGCGGCAGGTGTAGCACTTCCTGCGGTTACAAGGAAAAGTGCCGGGTGTGGTGGGGCTGGAGGGGAGTGTGGAGTGGACAAGGGAGTCGCGGAGGGAGTGGTCCCTCCGGAAGGCAGATAAGGGTGGGGAGGGAATAATGTCTTTGGTGGTGGGGTCTGATTGCAGATGGCGGAAGTGTCGGAGGATGATGCGTTGGATCCGGAGGGGGTGGGGTCCCTACCCCCCCTACCTACACTCACCTTTACTGGCTCAATCCCCGCCTCTTCGACTTGTCTGCCTCCTCTCCACCTATCCTCTCCTCTATCCATCCTCTATCCGCCTCCCCCTCTCTCCCTATTTATTTCAGAACCCTCTTCCCCTCCCCCATTTCTGATGAAGGGTTTAGGCCCGAAACGTCAAGTTTTCCTGCTCCTATGATGCTGCTTGACCTGCTGTGTTCATCCAGCCCCATGCTTGTTATCTCGGATTCTCCAGCATCTGCAGTACCTTTTATCTCTAGTTCTGTTAATCTGTTTACTTTTAGATTTAGATAAATAAATTGTTACTTATTGATTATTAAGTAATTATCAGGGATTTCTTTCATTTAACAACTCTTTTATAACAGATTTTGTGGCATGAGAGGCAGGTTATATTACTTTTCACACTTCCTTTGACAGAGTAGGAGGCAAGGTGAGCTTCTCTGGGCGTTTCGGTTCTAGTTATCACAAGGGGGGTTGTTGATCTCCACTTCATTACAAATGTAAATTAGGTGAGAACAACTTGATATCCATTAATCATTTGATTTGAAACTGATTGCGGTAGATTTCAGCTGTTAAGAGGTGCTCCAAAGGGCCTTTTCACTGATATTGCCCCGTGTATACTACCGTCCAAAGACAAACAGAATTCCATTGTATGTGGTTGCAATTGAAACTGTTCACATACAAATGAAAAGAAACATAATTTGTGAATATTCAGCAAAACAACATGACATGTCAAAGCTCGGCAGTTTGAAGAAACAGATGCAGTGAGACGAGAATGAAAATGTTTGCCCTGCTCTTTAAGGAATTTATTAAATTGCTGTATTTAAATTGGAAAGGTTTCAACCATGCATGGCAGCTTTGTAGGTATTGGTAATACATTTTTATTGTCTGCGCTTATTATCTGTACAGCAAGTACAAATTCAGGAGAAATATATGAACTCTGTGCAGTGCTCATCATGTATTTATTGCTGAGGGCAATCCAACAGGATGCAGCTCCTTTTCTGTATTGCTTCAATTACCATAAACTGACATTTACATCATAGTACCAGGGCAGTCAAGCATTTGTTTCAGATTCAGAATATTTAACTAATAATGAGTTATGAAATACAAGTGGAGAATAACTGACATAGAATTGCGTCAATCCTGAGTTAGCGAGAATGCTTTGGCCTTAGGCTAAGTAGCTAGTGATTCAATATTGTAAGTTATGGACAAGTAATATGGTCTTGTTACAATTTGGACAGGGTTTTAAAACGCCATCTTGTCAACCCAATAGCCCATTGACAATTTCAAAATAAAAAAGACTACATTCTTAGCATTCTACGATCTGATGCTTGGAGGTGGTGCACTGTTGTCACTGCTACAATTCAGATTTGCCAGAGATAATTACAAGGTTATGTGGTGCTTGTTATACGTGGATGTGCCTTACTTTTACAACAGATGGCTCATGCTGCACTGTAGCTACTTTTACGACACCATAACCCAGCTTGTAACAACACTACACAAGAAATATTAGTAATTTTGCACAAGCATCTATTAAATCTTTGCAAAAGCAGTCTCCCCCAAAAGAAACAGTTGGTGAGATATGGTTTGATATGAATCGTTACCTGCTTTATTTGACAGCACAAACATGCAAAACAACATTTATGAACAGATTTAAAAAAGACTATTGATACGACATTTCTCCTCTAAATGAAACAAAAATAGCAAACATGCCATGCTACAAAAGTAGATGGATCATTTCAACTGACAGATTAATTTGTTAACTTCTGCACAGTTCATTCCCAAAGACTTTTGCTGAAACTATTCACTATTCAGAGCCTTTTATTTCAAACACCTGATTCCCTGGCGTCAATTTTAATTCCCACTCCTGCCAAACCCCCAATTTTGCAGAAACCATTCCTTTCTTGCACTAACCTGATCTGGTTTATTGCAATTTTTAAACTTGCACATCACAATAATAGACCATTAAGCGTTTTGGAAAAGCAAATCAGGGCAGGACTTGTGCACTTAATGATAAGGTCCTGGGAAGTGTTGTTGAACAAAGAGACCTTGGAGTGCAGGCTCATATTTCCTTAAAAGTGGAATTGCAGGTAGATAGGATAGTGAAGAAGGCATTTTGTATGTTTACCTTTCTTGGTCAGTGCATTGAGTGTAGGAGTAATGAGGCCATGTTGCAGCTGCACAGAACGTTGGTTAGGCTACTACTGGAATACAGCATGCAACTCTGGTCTCCCTGCCTGAGGAAGGCTGTTGTAAAATTGGAAAGGGTTCAGAAAAGATTTACAAGAATGTTAGATAACAAGGTGTGGAGCTAGATGAACACAGCAGGCCAAGCAGCATCATAGGAGCAGGAAAGCTTGACGTTTCGGGCCTAGACCCTTCTTCAGAAATGGGGGAGGGGAAGGGGGTTCTGAAATAAATAGGGAGAGAAGGGGAGACGGATAGAAGATGGATAGAGGAGAGCATAGGTGGAGAGGAGGCAGACAAGTCAAAGAGGCGGGGATGGAGCTAGTAAAGGTGAGTGTAGGTAGGGGGGTAGGGAGGAGATAGGTCAGTCCAGAGAGGACGGACAGGTCAAGGGGGCGGGATTATGTTAGTAGATAGGAGATGGGGGTGGGGCTTGAGGTGGGAGGAGGGGATAGGTGAGAGGAAGAACAGATTAGGGAGGCGGGGACGAGCTAGGCTGGTTTTGGGATGCGGTTGGGGGAGGGGAGATTTTGAAGCTTATGAAATCCACATTGATACCATTGGGCTGCAGGGTTCCCAGGCTGAATATGATTTGCTGTTCCTGCAGCCTTCGGGTGGCATCATTGTGGCATTGCAGGAGGCCCAGGATGGACATGTTGTCTGAGGAATGGGAGGGGGAGTTGAAATGGTTCGCGACTGGGAGGCGCAGTTGGTTGTTGCGAACTGAGCGCAGGTGTTCTGCAAAGCGGTCCCGAATGTTGCCAGGTTTGGAGGGTTTGAACTATAGGGAGAGGCTGATTGACTGGGGCTATTTTCCCTGGAGCATCGGAGGCTGAGGCGTGAGCTTGAGATTTATAAATTAATGAGGGGCATAGATAGAGTAAATACACAATGTCTTTTCCCTGAAGTGGAAGCGACCAAAACTAAAGGTTTTAGTTTTAAGGTGAGAGGAGGAAGATTTAAAGGGGACCAAAGGGGCAACTTTTTCACACAAAACGTTGTGCTTGTATGGAATGAGCTGCCAGAGGGAGTGGTGGAGGCTGGCACAATGACAACATTTAAAAAGGTATCTGGATGGGTATATGAATAGGAAGGGTTTAGAGGGATATGGGTCAAATGGGACTAGATTCATTTAGGATATCTGGTTGGCATGGATGAGTTGGATTGAAGGGTCTGTTTCTGTGCTGTATATCTCTATAGCTCTATGACTCTAACTTGCTGCAGAATTTATCATAAATCTGCGGATTAAGTTCTGGGTAGACGATAGCTAGTGGTTTTAATCGCTGGGATATTAACCCAGAGACCCATGTAATGTTCTGGGGACCTGGGTTTGAATCCTGCTATGGCAGATGGTGGAATTTAAATTCAATAAAAAAAATGGAAAGAAGAGTCTAATGATGACCATGAATTCCTTGTTGATTCTTAGGGGAAAACCCATCTGTTTCATTAATGTCCTTTAGGGAAAGAAACTGTCATAATTACCTGGTCTGGCCTACATGTGACTCCAGACCAAGAGCAATGTGCTTGACTCTTAACTGTCCTTTGTGCAATTAGGGATGGACACTAAATGTTGGACCAGCCAGCAATGTCCACTTCCCATGAATGAATTAAAAAACATTTCAACGACACAGTCCAAACTTGCCTCTGCTATTTTAATCAGAGGTTCAAGCAGGGTAGAAGTTCTTTCGTCTCCAGCAGGCATATTTTCAAATGAATGTCAGCTAGGTCCACAGGATGTCTAGCAAATAAACTTTTGTTCCCTCAGTATCTTTGTGGATCAGGAGAAACAAGAGTGCTTCTCTAGCCCCTAAAGTCTCTTTCATCTCTCTCCTTGTCATTTTCTCTGGAAACACTTACCCTTACTCCTCTAAATTCCTGTTAGCATCTTCACATATACCCCCGACTTGAACGCTCTCAGGATGC
The DNA here is from genome assembly GCA_024137785.1 of Ginglymostoma cirratum. Lineage (NCBI taxonomy): Eukaryota > Metazoa > Chordata > Chondrichthyes > Orectolobiformes > Ginglymostomatidae > Ginglymostoma > Ginglymostoma cirratum. The sequence goes on from JAHRHZ010000026.1 coordinate 31,945,798, forward strand.
TTAGTGAGTGCGCTAATAATGAATCTTGCCTGCTAAAATTGGCCAGGTCACCTAACTACAATTCACACTATAAGGTGAGGCTAGATTGGCCAGGACTTCTTTCCCTGGATTGTAGGAGGCTGAGGGGTGACCTTATAGAAGTTTTATAAAATCATGAGGGGCATGGATAGGGTGAATAGTCAAGGTCTTTTCCCCTGGGTAGGGGAGTCCAAAACTAGAGGGCATAGGTTTAATTTGAGAGGGGAAAGATTTTAAAAGAGATCCAAGGGACATCATTTTCACACAGAGGGTGGTGTGTACATGGAGCAAGCTGCCAGAGGAAGCAGTAGAGGTGAGTACAATTACAACATCCAAAAGATATTTAAATAGGTACATGGATAGGAAACATTTAAAGGAATATAGGCCAAACACAGGAAAATGGGGCTAAAATTTAGGAAAGCTTGTTGGCATGGACAAGCTGGGTTGAAGGGTCTGTTTCCATGCTGTATGACTCGATGACTTGGGTAACTACTCCCTTTGCTCTCGTTACACCCAGCCATTAAAGTGGAGTTGTTTCTGTCTGTTTCTGTACTTTAACTCTTGCTGGCAGTGAAGTGAGAACTGACTGGAACCACAGCAAAGCACATTGTCCAGCCTTCTTCAAACACAATTAATGCAGAGTCCTCCGAATTATCAGAACAAGCTAATTTACTGCATATAACCTACAGAGAGGAAAAACAAAGTTATCAATGATAACTCCTCAGTGGAAGATCCTGCTGTGCATTGCATAGCACTCCTGCCTCTGAGCCAGAGTTCCATGTTCAAGTCCCAATTGTGGGCTTGATAGCTAGATGCAATGGTAGTTTGGTGAAACTAGAAAAAAAGCTCAATGTGTCAATGATTAGGTGTTGAACTAGATTCCAGAATTCGGGTATAATGTGATTGTAGTCCAGGAAAGGAAAGTGTTGCAACATGAGCAATCATTGAGGCAGTCCATGTGGAATGGCTTTTGAGGGAAGCCTGAAGCTAAGTCTTCAAAAAAGAAGATTGAAATCCCTTGTAAAGTCTTCATGAGATTGGAAGATCCACAGTATCCCTAGCATCTGGAGTGGGACTGGGTGGGGGAATGTGGTGCTGCTGAAGAATCTGTGGCACATGTCTGGCATTTGCTTTGTCATGTGCTCAGTGGGTTGTTTATAACGGTTTATTTTATGCCAATATGCGCCTCATGCTAGCTCTACATAGTAGAATATATCCTTATATCTTTGTTTGAGTAGGTCTTTGCTATTGAACAACCTATTACTTGATAACTGAAGAAACCTAACTGATCTATTTCTACATAAACTTTTTTTTAAGTCTAATACTAATTTGCAATATCTACTGCATTAGTTAAAAAAGTTTTTATTTAATGACCGGTGGACTAGGAATAGAATCAATGCACACCTCCTATCTTGGTCATAAGATAGATTTCAGGTTTCTATAAATTCAGGTTACTAAGAATTTATTAGAATAATTCTTATTCTGAACCATCACTCTCTTCATTTGTTCTTAGTCTTTTCAGATGAGAATATCTTTCACTGGTTTTCTCTGGAATATATCAGATAAACATTCTCAACACTCTTCATTCTGAGCAACCTTCAAAAAAACAAGTTTACAGCCCTTTGGGAGATCTTGACATTGTCCCTTCCTTAATTCTTTAATTGAGAAAAGCTATTTCATTGTCAAAAGCTCTAACCATCTTATAAATACCCAGAAATTATACAAATCGGCAGAATTTGTGTACATCAGGCTCCAATACAAATAGGTTCCATATGTTGCCCAGAGTCAGTTTGACACCCACAGCAATTATGAGATACGTACTTTTACACTTCAGTACTGACTATTCTGTTGTGTAGGGGTTCAGAAACATTAATACTTGATAGACGCAACAAGCACCACCAACTGTGATGATATCATGAGGACTTGCATGGACAATCAAGTAGGATCTCATGAGAGACAGATTTTATCTTGATCTTCCACACAGTCCTTGCAGTAATGCAAAGCCTATCTACGTAATCTGTAAGTAGTTGCAGAGATGCAATAAAGTACAAATTGTTTACCGTAAAAGACCCTTCTTATTAGATCCAATTGCACATACTAGACAGAATAAATCACCCAAGAACATATACACTTCAAAGATGTGAATGTCTGCACACTCATTATGGAGATTTAGATGGGATTCTGGATATTTAATTTCGTAACAGCATAAGCCCCAATGAGGCAAACATGCTGGTAACTGAGGAGATTATGAGAAAAATAGATACTGCTGATTGCTGAGGGAGATAAACCATCCACCCTTGAACTCTCTCCCTGCCAACAGCTGAAAACTAAATCCTCGTGTTAATACTTAGCACCGAGGAATACTTCAAAGAACGACAGAAAGGATTTCAGGTCTGATAAGAGATGTGATAGAGCAGAACAAATTTGCAGCTTCAAGGCTGAAGTAACGACTGCATTGCTTGCTCTCTGGGAGTAGTCCCAAGGACAAGCTCAGCTGGCAAATGAACAACTATTGGAGATTGCGCAAGTCAATACTAAAATTCTGTTATACAAATGTGGAAAATTAAACTGCAGTAATTCAGGCAGAAAGGCCAAAATATTTACAACAAAACATACAGTTCAGATGGGCTGTTGTACCATAGCATGTGTCTACTCCAAACGACAGCTAGACAAAAATAAAACCAACAGGACGCAAGAGAAATACAGATAATTTGGAAGCAGAGGGCAGGGGAAATTATCAACACCATTATTTAAAGCAAATAGTTTCATTGGGGGCAGTTCAGAGAAGGAGCAAAGGCTAAACAGTTGGGACTCTACTCACTGGAGTTTAAAAGATTAAGAGGTGATCTCATTGAAACATATAGGATTCTTAAGGACCTTGACAACACAAATGCTGAGAGGATGTTTCCCCTCGTACGAGAGTCTCAAACAGGGGACTCAGTCTCAGAATAAAGAGATGCAAATTTAAGATTCAGATAAGGAAGAATTTTTTTCTCTCAGTGGGTTACAAGTCTTTGGAACTCCGTACTCCTTAGAGCTGTGGAGGCAGCGTGCTTGTGTATATTTAAGGTTGAGCTCGATAGATTCTTGATTAGTTGGGGAATCAAGGTTAAGGGAGAAAATGTAGGAAAGAGGATGTGAGGGATGTTATGAGATGCTGTGGTTTTAAGAGGTTATTTTGTTCTGGTTGTTTTTAACGGGAGGTTTTAAATACGGTGGTAACAAGCTGTCTAGGTTGAATGTCAGTAAACAGCTCGAGTGGCCTTGGATTTTTTTTAAAAATTGAAACGATAGAATGGGTGTGGCCAAACTCCAACACAACCAGGATTTTTAGTTTTAGCTTTCAGCAGTTGCTATTGGGGCCTTGAAGATGTGGAAGCTATTCTTTCCCTCTCTTGGTTACAGACACAAGCTGGGGGCTGTCTACCTGCTATGAGAGTTGCATGTGAGACAAACAAACTGTGTTCTGAATTTTCCTTTTCCCAAGGATGTACTTATGGGAGTTTACTGTATTAAAACAGTCTCTTTATAATAGTTTCTGTATCTATTATTGTTATGTTTTCCAGGAGAGTTGTTATTCCAATTCCTTCTTTCTTTTGTTTATTTTAACTATAGTGGATGAATAAAGTATGTTTTGCTTTAAATCTGGTAGCTTGAACAATCAAATTGCATCTGGAATGCAACATCTTACATCTATCTTTAAAAATAAGAAAAAGAGTTATGGTCTACACTATCCTATGAATAATTTGAGGTGGTTTGGTCTGGTCCATAGCAATATCAGATCAGCCATGATCCTACTGAATGGTGAAACAGGTTTGACAAACCAGATGGGCAATTCCTATTGCTGTTACTAATGGTCTTACAAGCATTGAACAATTTAAAGACGTGAACAATTTCAGGAAACCATCCACAGGATTAGTCCTATGTTGTCAAAATAATCAGATCTAAATTTAATTGGTTTTTGGTATCTAAATGCCTGCTTCAAATTGATTCGGTCAATTCAAAAGCCTGTTGTCTTGGTAAAAACTGCTGCTTGGCCTGCTAACTGTACAGTTTTTCATTACAAAATGTTTAAATTCCAGTGCTCTCTGTGTACTTGAAAACTTCTAAGCTGCTGCTCACAGACATTCATTTTAAATCTAAGCACAGAAAAAGCACATCATCTTTTAAAAGGACCATGCAATGCTTTCCCAGCCAAGCATTTTACAAGTGTCAAATTCTAACTTCCTGCCTCCCAAACCGCAAGTACTGTACCCAACTTCTCATTGAAAGCCATGCATGTATTATAGATTCTACTACACTTATAACTTTATATAGTGAATTCAAGTGCTGTCTATTCATGTCCCTGGAAACCTGTGGCTTTTTTTAGTGAAAATGTTTCTTGAATCTCATGCTTGCTCTACTTTAAAAATGCAGGTCACTGGTCCAACATCCTCTTGAATTCCTCAATTGAACTTGTCTCCATCATATTTCAGGCAGTGTGTTCCAGACCCCAAGTACTCACTGTATGAAAAAGTATTTTTCCCCTCAAAACATATTTGTTTCTTTTACGCATCGATATAAATCTATGCTCTCTCATTCTTGTTCATTTTAAGAGCAGAGAGAGCTTCTCCTTGTCTACTTAATTTATCCTGCTCATAATTTAGTAAACCTCGATCAAATCTCCTCACAGTCTTCTCTAATCCAAGAAGAACAGTCCCAACTTCTTCAATCTATCCTCATCACTGAATTTTTTTCATACCTGGAATCGTTCCTGTCAATCACTTCTGCACTTTCTCCAATGTATTCACATTTTTCCCATGATGTGTCATACACAACTGTACACAACACTTCACCTAGGTTATATGAAATAAACTCCCAACAGTCACTCTGTAATCAACAAATAACTATTAATCTAACTCTAACAGTGAACAAATTAACAGATCTACTAACAAACTGAACAATTCCCACTTAACTACTAACTATTCCTGAATGGAACAAAATTATCATTGTATGCTGTTCCATTACATACAAGTCCCACTCATGTAAACTAAAATTAATAGTAAGAATAAATTAAAGCTTAATATCTCAAAATTACAGCCAGGATAAACCCACCAGAATGTTCTTTGCCTTCCCCGCTGTCCTCCAGTCATGAACACCTTTCACCCTCAACTACTTGTGTCAATAATAATAGCTAAAAGTGCCATAATACCTTTATTTAAATGAAGCTTTCTCTGAGATCGTAGAGATTTCTGACAGAGCCAATGATTTTCTTTCTTTACAACCAATGGCTGTCAAGAGTTGTTCTCTTCAGAGATGGCAGTTTGCTTTCACACCAATTTTCAAATGCTCTCTTCTTTGACACCCTTGATGGCCTAATTTCTTATAATAGGATTGGCCCTATGTTGTCAAAACCATCAGATTTAAATTTAATTGCAGTTTTCTACCTAGGGCCTTGTGTAAATTAAGTAGCTAAATTCAAAACCTGTTGTCTTGGCAAATTGCTGCTTTGCCAACTAACAGTATAGCCTTTTAACACAGTGTTTCAATTTCAAGAGCTCTGTGCATCTGCCGCTGCCTGCGGACAAGTTTTTTTTTTAATCTCCAAGCCTAAAAACACACCTTTTAAAGGGACAATGGACTCTTTCCTCCCTATCATTTTACAAAAAAACATTGAATTCTAACATCCTGCCTTCAAGTACAATACCAACTTTGCAACATCTAGTAAGTGTTTTATACAAGTTCAACATCATCTCCCTGCTTTTGTACTCTATGACTCTATTTTCAAAGCTGAGGACACTTAACTGCTCTCTCCACCTGTCCTGCTGCATTTACTGGTCTGTGCCTGTACACACACTGGCCCATTTGCTCATGCACCTTCTTTAGATTTGTAACTTTTATTTTATATTGTCTTTTCATGATCTTCCTATCTAAATTGATCACCTCACATGTCTCTGCCTTGAACTTCTTCTCCCAACTATCCAGCTACTCCACCAACTTGTTAAAGTCCTTATGGAATTCAGATTGTAAACTGTGAGGGGGCCAATTAATCCTAGTTGTGAGGCATTTGCAAACTTTGAAATTGACCACATCAGTAATACATATTAAGGAAAGCAAGGGTCCAAAAACCAATCCCTTGGAACCTCACTACAAATATTCCACCAGCCCAAAAATATCTGTTTTCTGTCAATGTTGTAACCTGTTGCTATTACTTTATTCCATAACCTATAACTTTCCTCACAAATCAGTTCTTGATACATTGTCTCTCAACAATTAGGAAAGCTAATAGAATATTATTGAGAGCGGAATCGAATATGAAAGCAGGGAGATTATGCTTCAGCTATAGAAAACATTGATGAGTTCTCATCTGGAGTATTGTGTACAGAATTTTTCTCCTTATTGAAGGAAGAATGTAAATGCACTAGAAGAAGTTCAAAGAAGGTTAAATACACTATTTCATGGAATAGATGGATTCACTTATGTGGAAAGTTTGGACAGGCTCATATTGTATCTGGTTAGAGACAAAAAACCGCAGATGCTGGAATTCAAGGTAGACAGACAGGAGGCTGGAAGAACACAGCAAGCCAGGCAGCATCTAGAGAAAAAGAAAAGTCAATGTTTCGAGTATTACCCTTCTTCAGGACTGGACTGCATGAGTTCTGAGAGTGAGAGATAGTTTGATTGAAATTTATGAGATTGTGAGGGGTCTTAACAGGAATGGTTATGAAATGAATCCTTCATCATGTGGGAAAATCTAAGATTATGGGCCACTGTTTAAAAATAAAGGATCATGCAAAACTATCTTTCTTATAGAGGGTGATGAATCTTTCAAAATCTCTCCTTGAAAAAGGAGTAGAAGGAGGACGTTTGAATACTTTTAAGATGGTGGTAAATGGATAAGCAAGGTGGTGATAGCCTTTGTCAGTGAGTAGAGCATAGTCTTATAAATTGTAAACAGTTGCTGAGATTTAATAAGCTACATCTTGTGTACTTTGCAAAATTATTTTTGTTAGGCATTGTTGCACATCTGAGACCACCCAAGTCCCTAATGAAACCATATAATTAGAAGATAGTAATGGCAACACGCACAACACTTTTTATGAATTGTAAAAGTGTGACTGTCTGTTGAGTGAGGAAGAACAAGGCAAGCAGCTTTTGGAACACAGCAATAATCACAATTGACCCTTTGGGAACATTGCGATGTAAACCCAGCAACTGGCAACAACAGGGGAACTGATGGACACATTCAGTATGGTTATTTCCTTAAGAAATTCATCATTTTGGTCTAAAACACAGTATAGCTCAGCTGTAGTATTTATGGAGAAGGAATTAGATTTGTATCACTTTGCTCACATTTTGCTC
>JAHRHZ010000026.1:31968156-31981857 GCA_024137785.1 Ginglymostoma cirratum
TGAAGAAGGGTCTAGGCCCGAAACGTGAGCCTTCCTGCTCCTCTGATGCTGCTTGGCCTGCTGTGTTCATCCAGCTCTACACCTTGTTATCTTAAACAAAAGTGAGGACATTTCTAGGCTGGTGTAATTTTATTACTCAAAGGGGAGTATAAATCTGGAATTAAAGTTCTTCAGATTTAGTTTCAATCAATGAAAATTTCATAACTGAGTTGGATAGATTTTTGTCCAGTAAATATTTGAAGGATTGTAGAAATAAGATAGACAAATGGTTGTAAACCACAGATCAGCCATCATCTCATTGAATGGTAGGACAAGCTCGCAGAGCTGATTGGCTTGCTCAGTTCTGTCTTCTGTGTCTTCAAAATCTGAAGGAGCTGCGCAAGTTGGAATTAGCTGAATACCCAATGCAGTTTTTAAACATATAATACCTTAGTAGATGACTCACTACTTCACAAACTAAATAAAGGTCAAATATTAAAAACTGGAGTGATTGGATACCACATGAAGAATAGCACATTGAGAGGAGGAGAAAGCATCTGAGGAACAGTAACCATATGCTGCATCATATATTTGTAATCTATGAGTTTTTCCTCATAGCTACCGCTATGTATTCAAGTCCTAGAGTCTGTAACTTGAGTTGACAGAAGCCTACTCTCTAAACTGCAACGGCATAAAGATAACACTGTATATCTGTCTGATAGACTTAACCACAATTTCTGTATCCTAACATTCTGGGATCAGAGTTTATTCTTTCCATCTCGCTCTCGAGGATTATTTAATCCTGTTTGCTTTAATGCAAGGTGTACATGAGACACTTTATGCCAGTATCTGTTAACCTTTTTGTTATGTAACCATGTAAACAAAGAATGTTAACTGTTCATTTCATTCAGGTTATCTGAGAAGATCTGATTATACTTAGAGCTGCAGGCGTCTGCTGACAAGGACGAGTATTGTTTCTGACTGTTTTATCTCTAAGTAAGAATTGTAATAACCCACGAATGCTCTTGCCCCAAGTCTGACACACAGCAGTGTTTTCTACTTATCAATTCCAGTACCAATCCAATCGACACAATAGAATATCACAGGATTACAGTTGTCATCCCCAGTAAGGTTGCAGATTTCTCATCCCAATCAGAAAAATTGTTTCTTTCAAAAAGTAATAATGTGCTTGTAAATGCACACTGCACTCATTTGAAGACAACATTTGAACTGAATGCATTTCCAGAATACTAAATAAATCTTGCCTTTGGCTTGCTATTTCCATGGGAGAGAAGCTGAAGTTCACTCCACAGTGATCCAACGTATCCCAATGCGTACCACACAGCAACCTAGCTGCAGGTCATCGAACAACATAAGATTAACATACTTTCATGACATTGTGTTACATTCCGAGATTAATTTATATTCATGTGTTATTTGTTCCAAACATTTGCACTTATCTTTGTATTCTGTGCTTGGTGTCCAAAACTGTAAAACCGGTATCCTTATGCATGCTAAATTCTATTCCCCCACTCTTAGTGTGGATTTGTTGGTCTTCATACAAGTTTAGGGCAGATCTCCTGATATATTTTAAACAATACTGATCAGCAATCTATACACAATGAGGCAACAGAGCTCCCAGGTCTGAGCTGCGCTAGTCCCAACCTTCTAACAGAGTCTCTGACACATGACTACCAAGGTCACAGTTTACCTCAGGAACTCATTTGCATATTCATTAACCCATTTCTCTGCATACATCACCTGTGACTTTAATAATCTCGTGAGCCACTGTCTAGCAATGCCTCAATTTTAGAATTCACATTTTTGTTTTCATAAAGTGCCATTTGTCTTCAAAACCTGCTCCACTCCTACAACTGTCCGAGATTGTTGTGCTCCTCCAACTTGACCTTCTTGAGTATCCCCTATTTTCAAATATTGCTTCCTAATTCTCCTCTGCCGTGCTGAGGAACTGTCTACTACGTTAAGAGGCGCTATATAAATGCGCATTGTTGTTACTATGAATTCCCTGACATCCTGTAGCACAGGAAAGTGATTGTGGTACTTAATTTGAAACAACTGAGAAAATGTTCACAGCTGTTCAGTATCAGTTTAGAGAGAGAAACAGAAAGAAAACTTCAGATCTGTGACCTCTCAGAGAATACTGTATCTAAATGCACAAACCATCGTACACAGGTACAAAAAGGAAAGGAAGAAGGACAAGGATTGATATCCTTTGTTTCAAGGGGTTTGTAAAAAAACGTCAAAGAACAAGGTTCAGTTCTACAGAACTTTAGTCCAATCCACTTGGGTATCGTATTATGACTCAGACATCGTGGACATTTTTTATTTAAAATCAGGTTTTGTACTTTTTTCGTTTGTTCGTGGGATATAGGGGTTGCCGGCAAGGTCAGCATTTGTTGCAGGTGGGCAATTTTATTCAGACAGAATCTGATGTTTGTGGTGTTCAAATTTGAACCCTATTGTGCAGCCCCTTTTGCTACAACAGGAGCTAAGGGTACCAGATTAGTACCATAAATGCAGTGTGTATGCATCTGTTTGGAGTGTTGACTGGAAATTTAGGAGATTATGACAAGAATGCTGCTTTGCCAGCAGCAGTGCTATTTTGGGTCTCATTTCTCTGGCCAACATACAATCTCGAACTGGCAAAGCTGAAAATGTTCAACAATATGAAAGATATCACCAACAACGCTATTTAACATGATTCACAACAACTTGCAGCTCAGAGCTTATCTCGTTTTATTAGATCTGTTGAGGTTGTGGAAATTTGTGATCTTTATTTTTATTCACTTATGGACGTGGACATCAATAGCTGGCTAGCATTTGTTGCATGTTCTTAATTGTCCTTGAGCCAAGTGGTTTGCTAGGCCATCTCAGAGACAACTACATTGCTATGGGTCTGGAGTCACATGTAGGCTAGACTAGGTGAGGATAGCAGATTTCCTTTGCTTAAGTGCATTAGTGAACCCGATGGGTTTTTCTGATACTGATTTCGTGGTCATCAGCAGAATTATTTTTCCAATTTGCAAAACTGGATTCAAATTCCATCATCTGCAGTAGCGGCATTCAAACCCCAAAACAATAGCTTTTTTTAAAAAATCATTCGTAGGATGAGGGAGCATCTGACTGGACCAGTATTTATTGTTAAGAGTCAAGCAAATTGCAGTGGGTCTGGAGTCACTTCTAAGCCGGTCCAGGTGAGGATGGCAGTTTCCTTCCCTAAAGGACATTAGTGAAAGAGATGGATTTTTCCAACAATCAGAAATGGCCACCATTAAACTCTTAATTCCAGATTTTTATTGAATTCCGATTCCACCATCTGCCACGGCAGGATTCGAACCCAGGTCCCCAGAACATTATGTGGGTTGCAATCCTCATAACACTCCAGTGATAATACCACTAAACTATCAGCTCCCTCATGGACATCCAGGATCAATAGTTTAATGATAATACCATTGCTTCCCTTGATTGAGGAGTTGTTTACGGTTTGTGGCCGTAACTGCAAGGCTCTAAGCATACACAACCTTCAAGTCAAGGATGCCATTGTCAAATCTCCTCTTGGGCTGCCATGTTAGAGGGTGAAGGAGCGGAGAGAGCAAACACAAGAATTAGCTACTCAGTGAGGGAGATGTGCACATATTGTCAGCACTGGACAGAGGTTTGCTTACAGAAATTTGTCACCTCTCGCACCCAGAACTGTAATTTTCACACTGTTCATAAACAATGTATAATTGGAATGAAATGACCACAATCATGAATTTCTTTGTATCAGAATGTTTCCAGGCTGTACTACTTTCTTATTCCTTCCCTTGTTCACTGTACAGTGTTGAATTAGTGAGACGACAGATGTTCTTTATGCCATGGAGAGCAGAGTTCTCCCTTTAAGAGAGTGCAGGACTTCAAATGATGTATTCTGCATGAAAAAATGACACCTCAGTTGCCAAAATTGCAGGAGTTATAGAACTCATTTTATTCTTCTTGCCCCAAAATAATTGCAAGAAATTCCCTTAAAGATGCATGATGTAAAATATGAAAATTACAGTGTTCTTATACCATGTCATAACTTAAACCTTGTGTTATTAACCATCTGTTAACAAAGGAATATTTAATCCAAATGAGTGATGCATTAAGCCCAACACATTGTTTGTGATGTTATGAGTGTGAAGAGATCTGTAAGGAGTTGTTAATATGTCTCATTTCTTTTATTGAATGTAATGAGCAATGGGCAGATCAGGCCTCAAAGAAAATTTAAAAGAACACCGTGGCATTTAAATAGAAAGTGGGACTCAATAATTCCATGAGTTGCAGACATTTCATGCTGCTCACCTCCCCAAAGCATAAAGTCATTACAAACTGGATGTCATGCTGTGTCCAGAGAAATATGAGGCAGACAAAGCAGATGTTCACTATTATTTTCTATGCCTTTCCTTTCTGGGATCACATTGTCAGGCTGAAGCTATGGCTCGAAAGAAACCATTCTGTATCAAGCATGGCTGACCTGGTATCTCTCCTGCTCAGAGATTAACATGTGGAAGAAAACTCTTACTGGGATGTGAATCGTAAAGCCAGAGCTCTGTGTCATATCATTGGTGCACCTTTCTTTTGCAGTATACAAGGAGGTTTTATGTGTATTCTGGAAAAGTAAAGTACCTAGTGACATTATGAGAGTAATTAATAGACTACAAAGGCTCACTCTGACAGTTTACTTCAGCTTTGAGCAATAGTATCTTTCCATCTGTCTTTTCTCCAATCCTCATTTTCATGGCTTGGACCATAGATTTCCACTTCTGGGCAAGTATTGCAGTGAGTTGCCATGGCAATGGTATAAGAGACGCAATATCAGCTCAGCCGCTCATTATGCATCTTGATTAATTTTCAAATCAGTAATGTACAAAGGGTTGCTGAATTGCAGCCAAAGACACCTCCAGTGTCTCAGCCATACATTTCCAAATCAAAGTTGTACAATCTAGTGGAAGTTTCTGGTGCAATGAGTAGTGCATCTGCCTCTGAGTCAAAAGCTCTGGGCTTGAGTCATACTCCATGACTTGATGGCCAAGTCTACTCATACTGCAGCCAACCATGATGATTATCAAGCAGGAAGTCCTTCCAACAATCACCAATGGTAGGCAGTAAGATCAGAGGAAACTCCTGGGCCTGCCTTGCTTGTTGTGAAGTGGTATCCTTTGTGCTATAACTTCAGGCTAGCAATCTGTTCCAGCAAAATAAAACACAAGGCACGGTAAACACTCGTCCATATGGGTGGAAACTTTCCAGATACTGTACAATGTGGACAATGGTAAGAAAGTTGGGAGAATCACATGAACTAGCAGTAAAGAGACTCCTGATATTGAAGGCAAAACATCCAATTTTCCAACCAAGCATTGAATTGCAAGATGAGATTCTCACGAGTGAGCAATGGCAGACCTGTTTTCAGGCATTAGCAAACAGTAATATCCTCATCATCATATCATCTGGCCTCATTGATAAACAATTTCTCATTCTCCCACTCACTGGGTAGAAACTAGGCAGCAACAATTCTCAACATGGAAGTCAGAGTGGTAATTTGGCAACTCTAGCTCAGCACTGGCTCCTCTAGCCCTACATCTTGAACACCAGACAACAATATCTCAATACGTACACTATGGGCAGTGACTACAGGGACCCCCTATTCAACAGGACATCTAGATTCCTGTCAGCAAAGCAGGGTTCCAATTTTCCTCTGCCTAACAGGCCTGGGGTATCTGACAGAAGACTGCCAGACTGCCAGCACTGGATCAGGAGGCATGGCTAAATCTTAAAGGTGGCACTGATGCCAAGAATCCTGGGAGCCCTGGCTCTGGCGAGTACTTCCACCTGTAGTCAGTGGGAAAGTATGCTGGACAGGGCATCACAGGGAATGGAGCGTGGGTAATGAGGGAAATTTGGCAACATAGAACAAGGAAGCTCACTAGAACTTGGAGTCAAACCCCTCATGAAAGTTGATATAATTGACACAATTATTCTTCCGATCCTGAGAAATTCCATGAATGATGAAATTCACGAGTGCAGATCGCATTTAAAATAGGACGAAAAAAATCACCGATACGCAATTTTTGCCTGCGGATGTTGAATTCTGTTGTTACCTACTTTTTGGTATGGCAAGGCAAATTAGTGATTTACTGTACTTAAATGATTTCCAGTTATGTTCAGCATTTCCAACATTTTTTGTTGATAACTCAGATTTCCATTACCCACAGTATTTTGTTTTTGAACTATTTAGATGGATCTTTCAAAGAGCTGACAAATTCATGATGAAACAACTCAAACTCTTTTTGCGCTGTAAGATTTGGGATTTCTAATTTTGATTATTGCATATTTGCATCTTAAATTGATGGAGGCAGGTAAATCAAAATTGGTGTTCTGGCATTGTAATCTCGTGAATATTATATCCTGAGATCGGAGCAAGTGGGCCCTCTCCAACAGTTTGTCCCACAGATTGATTTTACTCAATAATGCAGTTGCAAAGCTTTATCCTTTCACTGAAATTTCTTTGTCAAGAGCCACAAATTCAGCATAGCCACTACCATGGCACCTTGTGGTAAGTGCATCTTGCTCTTAAGTGATTACATTGAGCAGGATTTCAATTCAAGCCTGAACATGCATTTAAAATGAATCACTCAGCAACAAACAAACAAGCTGCCAGAATCATTACTGAGAGGAATACGGGAACAAGAGGAGGCCACTCACCCCACAATTCACCATCATTTCATTTTTTCCAGTCTTTGTTCCATAACCCTCAATGCCCTTTAGTGTACTTGTAACCATCTCTTGACCTGATTTTAGATGAACTGAATAATTCTACACTGGCTGGGGAATCTGAGTCCTTTGTGACATATGACTTCGCCACAATACTGCTTCTCGGCTGTTGGGTAGCACACATTTCAATTTTTAAGCAAAGCTTGGTTAACTCAGGCCACTTTCTACTAGACAAGGATCGATGTGGTATTTGTACTGAAGCAAAACATCAATGTCTCACACTCCACGCAGCTTGGTGAACCTTAGATTTGCCGGCTGGACAAACTGTCAACCTTGATCTGTACTGAGCACTTGCTGCCTAACCCCATGTGAATGAATGCATGTGCGTGCAAGTGCTATTCAAACTCCCTGGGGGATGTTGAACAGACCAAACCCAGACAAGCAATTCATGAGTAACATGTTCATGCATCATGCTAACAGGGTCACACGTCCGCCAACTGTCCCTCTCTGAAATTCAGAACCTGAACAACAACATCGGGAAACGCATTACAGAGTTCAGCTACTCTCAGAAATAGAACCCACAGCCGTTTTGGAGGTTGGAGGAGGAAGTGGAATTTGCTGAAAGTGTAACCTTGGGTCAGAAAGCATTAAAAGCCCTGCTGCACATGACTTGTACTTTTTCAGCCCTGGATACAATCAGCATGTAACATAAGAATACAGCAGGACAAATAATGCATTGTATGAAGCTAGTTTTTACTGGTGAGTGTTAAGTGGGTTAATACCTCCATTAAACCTCATACAAATGCATTAAACCTACTCCAACTATTATCCCCTATAGTAATTTCTAGCCTATTATTATGAAAATTTTATAAATTGCATCTGACTGACCTCATTTAGGAATAACCTCAGTGTCGCCCCTTACGCCATTATAAATTGACAGAATCCAATCACTTCGCCTGCAAAACTAGTATTTTACTTCCCAAAGTGTACAAATTTAAATTTTTGCTTGTCACTGTATTGCTCTCTGAATTAAATGGAAAACAATGTTTCATTCTTCCTCAAAATAAAAGTACAAAATGATGAAAGATGAAAACCTATATGTGGATGCTGTAAATTAGCAAATAGAAGTTGCTGGAAAAGCTCAGCAGGTCTGGCAGCATCTGTGGAGAGAAGTCAAAGTTAATGTTTTGGGCCTAGTGACCTTTCTTCAGAACTCAGTTCTGAGGAAGGGTCACTGGACCTGAAACATTAACTTTGACTTCTCTCCGCAAATGCTGCCAGACCTGCTGGACTTTTCCAGCAATTTCCATCATAAAAGATGACTTCACTGAAAGTCTTCTGAGTGAGAAACACTTATTCTATTCAGTTCATGTGTTTTCAGTGCTAGTTGAACATGCTCATTTTTGACCAACACATCTCTCTGGAATGTTTCCTCTGATTTGTTCTCCAATATGATTTATGCATTCCCTACTTCTACCCCAAATTATCCATGTGCAAGATGCATGTTGGGGTTCCATTACATTTGCGTGATTAGTTTAAATATTATAACTATAAAAAGGAAATTAACACCTTGTTAACTGATTGCCTGAGATGCTATTTACTGGTGCTAGAGGATGGCGGAAGGCAGAATTGTGGCCAATTCTGGCGACAAAGAAACTAAAAGAGCGTGTTTAGGATTTCCTTGGAGTCAGGTTGACGAGTTGGTAGTGCAGGAGGTGTATTATAAATCAGACTCCATTCCCGCTTTCACGGGTTGTCTTTTCCTTAAGGCCTCCCTGGGTACACCAAAGCAACCACAGCACCCTCCCACTTGCTCACCAATATATTTCCACCCCAACGTGATTTCCTCACCATTCTGGTCTGTCCATACATGTTACCACCCCACTAAACCTCTGTCACGAGGACAAGCTAGTCTAGAACCACCATCCTCCTTATCTAAAAATTAGCATTAACTTCAACTCCATGACTCCTTGCCACTGGGAAGAGGAGGCAATCTCATCTGGGGTCATCGGTCCTCGTGGCACTGTTGGGAATGGGCTCACTCCCAGATGGACAATCTATGGGCTCCAATACACCACTAAATCCAGCTCATAGATTCAGAGAATGGTCAAAGCACAGAAGGAGACCACTTCACTCAAGTTTAATCTGCAACAGCAAGTTAATTAACCCCAGTACTGTACTCTTTTAGTAAATGACCACATTTTGTTTCTTGTCAGGGGCTCATCCAGTTTCCTCTTGAAAGCTATGATTGAATTTGCTTCCACCACACACTCTCGCAGTGTTAGGTCTTTTGCCAGTCACTGTTAACTTTGTTCTCGACTCTTCCTAATGTTAAGAGTTTCTACCGTCCCCTCTATACAAGACCCTCATAATTTTGAGCAACTCTAGCGAATCTTATCCCAGCTTTCACTTCTCTAACAATCTAGTTGTGGAACTGAAATCTTTTATCCTTGGAAACATTTTTGCCAATTTTTCCCCACACATGGTCTAAAGTCCTCATATCCTTCAAATGCTTAGAATTGAACAATATACTCAAGTAGAGGCTCAATATATGTGTTTTTAAAGCTCCATCATCTAACATCTATGCTTTTAAACTTAATTCTTCCATTTATAGATACCAGAATCTTATGTCTTTCCAAACACTTCCTCAAATCTCCTACTTTATGAAACAATCTATACACATGCACCTGTCCCTTTATAAACTTGTAACCTTTTTAAGAAGTGTACCCTTTATTTTATACCAATTTCTAATCAACCAGTTCGGAGAGGTTATTACACACCTCAGGAACAGGTGTAACTTGAAATCAAGGTTCTCATTCCAGTGGTAGGGACACTATCACTGTGTCATGAGAGGGCCTATCCTTTATTTTGTATTGCATTTGCTCACACTTTCCTCCCAAATGTATCATTTTATCTTTCCCAACATTGGGTTTGTTATCATGTGCCTGACAATTGCTCCACTCTGTTTATATCCTATTAATGTCCATCATTATCTTCCATACAATTCACATTAGTTTTAATTGGTTTATGTTGACTGCAGCTGTTTATAAAATCCTCATTGTGTTGTATGCAATGGCTACATTGTAAGCCAGCAGTTTGTGAAAACTAACACTCAAGAAACAGAGTTCCAAGAAGATGTTGCAATTGAATGCTCTAAATTATTAGTTAAATACAATATTGTCTATGAACATGGGTGGAGTTTATTGTTACATTTTTAACCGATTTCTCAAAAAAGTTCAAATTTTACACAACTCAGTAGAACCAATCGAAGGAGAATGTTTGCTATTGGCAGACTGTTAGCCTGTCAGATACCTAAGAGCAGGGAGAAAAGGCTCCATTCCAAAAAGATGCTGCTGAAACAGACTGGGAGCCTGTAAGAATTCGGAAAACATCTGAAGACTCGGGACAAGCAACTAATTATGTTTCTCTCTCCATTAAGGTGGAGAATTCTATCATACTATGATTGCTCTTCCCCAAGGGACCCTGCAGAACAAGATAGTTAACTAATCCTTTTCTCATGGCACAGTACTCAGTCTAAATTGTCTGTGCCTCTGATTGGTTCCTGAATTTATTAGTCTAAAAATAACCCCATCACATTCAGATCACAATATCATTGTAAGTTTGGTTTGCCCAATCAACATGTAAATTACCCAATAATTATAGTTATATCCTTATTGCACACATCTCTGATTTAGAACATAAGAACATAATAACTAGGAGCAAAAGTAGGCAAATCAGCCCCTTGAGCCTGCTCTGCCATTTGAAATGATCATGGTTGATGATCATCTTGGCCTCAACCTCATTTTCCTGCCCGCTCTCGGCAACACTTGACCCTTTAATAGTTCAAAATCTTTCTATCTCCTGGAATCCAGCACACTCTGGAGTAGTGAATTCCAAAGATTCAAGACCCTTTAAGTAATTCCTCCTCACCTCTGTCTAAAATCTTTTTCCCCTCATCACAAAACTATAAACTCTCATTCTATATTGCATGACATGATAAAACATTTTATATCTACTTTGTCAATCCTCTTTCACATCTTATACACCTCAATTAGATCTTCTCTCATTCTTCTAAACTCTAGAGACAATAGGACAAACTATTCAATCTCTCTTCATAAAACAAGCAGCGATATCAAGAGGCTGAAGAGGCTGTGGCTATTTTCCCTGGAGCACTGGAAGCTGAGGGGCTGCCGGAAAGAGGTTTATAAAATCACAAGGGGCATTGATCGGGTGAATAGACATGGTCTTTTTCCCAGGGTAGGGAAGTCCAAAACTAGAGGTTTAAAGTGAGAGGGGAAAGATTTAAAAGGGACCTAAGGAACAACTATTTTCGTGCAGCAGTGCTGGAGGCTGGTACAATTACAACACTTGACAGGCATCTGGATGTGTACATGAATAGGAAGGGTTGAAGAGCAATCTGGACCAAATGCTGGCAAATGGGACTAGACTTATTTAGGATATCTGGTTAGCATGGATGCTTTGGACCAAAGGGTCTGTTTCCAAGCTGTACAGCTCTATGGCTGTATCTAATTTTTGGAATCAGTCTAGTGAACTTTCTCTGAACTGCTACATACTCACTCAAGTAAAAAGAGACAAAAATGGCGCACAATGTTCTGGTGCAGGCTCACTAATGCCTTGTACAGTAGCAGAAACAATTCCCTATATTTTAACTCTATTCCTTTAGCAATAAATGCCAAAATCCCATTTGCCTTCCTACATGCAGTCTAGTTTTCTATGATTCATTCACAAGAACAATCAGATCCCTCTGTATCGAAGCACTCTGACATTTATTTTCATTGAGATAATAAGTTGAATTTCTATTCCTCCGACCAAAATGTATAATCTCACACTTATCTGCCAAATTTTGGCCCATTCACCAAACCTAATTGGTAATTTCTTTTTTCATTGCAACTTACTTTCCCAGTTTTGTTGGTGTCATCTGCAAATTTGGCTATATTACATTCTGTCCTTGCATCCCAGGCTATTAATACAAATTGTAAATATTTGGGACCTGATAACTGAACCCTGTAGCACCCCACAAGTTACATCTTACCAACCAGAAAAAGACCCATTTATCCAGATACCCTGCTTTCTATTGGTTAGACAATCTTCTCTCCAAGCACATGTTTTTGTTTAATACCTTTTCTTAAAGCTCCATTACTGTTTTGCAGCCTATAGACAACCCACAACAATTTTTTTTTTGTCCCTTGGTGTTTCTTATCTCCACCCATACAGATTCCACATCAGGATTTTCTGAGCCAATATCATTCCTCACTATTGCATTGTAATCTTCTATGAATAATGCCTCCTGAACTTTCTTTCCTTTTTTGTTTGTCTCGCCTAAATAATGAATACATCTGGATGTTCAGTTCCCATCCTTTGTGACTCTCTAACATTTTTCTGTAATCAAACTATATCATAATAATATATAATCAATTTGTGCTGCTAATTCATTTACCGTAGTATGAATGCTCCACACATTAAGACACAAAGCCTTTGGGCATGACTTTTTAGCCTTGTTAGTCATCTTGTGACTCATCATTGAATCCTGAACGCCAATATATAGTTCAGTGAAATATACCTACAAGCTATATTTGCTTTGTGCAGCTGAGCATCATTTGAACTTAGAAAAAAATCACAGGGGCATGACTGGTTAGAGAAAATAGATGCCTCCTGTCAGAACATGAGAGCAAAATTAGCTTTTGGGGGTTTTCCGAAGTTAGGTCTTCAGTTGGGAAAAACTAGAATCCTTTGTAAAGTTTTACTAATGTTGATGACACACATCTGTTTTTCTTTCAGTTTATGAATCCTACTCTAATTCCAAAACTAGCTTCAACTTTCATCTGAGAAGGACACTTGGCTGGTTATTCAACCGAAGACATACCTTCTGCGTCCATAATAAGGATAGAACAGCAGCAGTAAATTTACAACAGAAAGTCATTTCTCAATCTTTAGATGGCAAGTTTTGCAACTACTATGAAAACACTGTTCACAGAATCCCCAAAGTGTGGGAACAGGCCATTCAGCCCAACGAGTCCACACAGACCTTCTGAAGCCCATCCCACCCAGACCCATCCCCTAACCCTATATATCCCATAGCAAATGAACCTAACCTACATATCCCTGAAAGCTATGGACAATTTGACATGGCCAATCCGCCTAACTTGCACATCTTTGGACTTTGGGAGGAAATTGGAGTACCCAGCAGAAACCCACACGGGCACGGGGAGAACGTGCAAACTCCACACAGACAGTCACCCAAGGGTGGAATCGAACCTGGGTCCCTGGTGCTGTGAGGCAACAGTACTAACCACGGAGCCACTGTGCCACTCCCTTCTTCAAAGTTACACTGACAAGCAAAAAAATACTTTTCTCCCACACAAATTTTCAGGGACATCAAACTTTGTCTTAGAATTCCATCATCACTGGACATCACACTCAGATTTGTTCATTTTGACTAGATTAATTACTGGAGGTTTCATCACGTAGCTTCTGACCCCCAGCCGCTTCTCACCTATGTTCCCGGTGTTCATTGTTTAACATTACAAGCACACACCTCTGCAAAGCCTCGCCTTCCCATGATAACAAATAGACATGATTAGATGATTCTCAGTGGCCAGTCAAATAGCCTTTGTATATATGTCTAGTATGTTCATAAGGAGTAAGCTAAGGAGTTCAAAGAAAACAAAAAAAAACTTTTTAAAATTATCATGCATTTTTCTTCAAGATTGCTGACAGGATATCCAGAAAGATTAATCTTGAATTGCTGGAGAATCTGACAAGAGTAGAACTGAGCTTGCATTGGATAAACTGCGGTGTCATATATATCAGAGATAAAAGGTACTGCAGATGCTGGAGAATCCGAGATAACAAGCATGGGGCTGGATGAACACAGCAGGTCAAGCAGCATCATAGGAGCAGGAAAACTTGACGTTTCGGGCCTAAACCCTTCATCAGAAAATCAGATTT
>JAHRHZ010000026.1:31982257-31998617 GCA_024137785.1 Ginglymostoma cirratum
TGTTCATCCAGCCCCATGCTTGTTATCTGCGGTGTCATATACTTCTCTGCGAAGTTGTTTGAGTTTATTAATAGATACTAAAAATCACAAAAATGAAAAAAACCAAAAGAACTGCAGATTCTGTAAATCGGGAACAAAAACAAAGTTGCTGGAAAAGTTCAGCAGTTCTGGCAGCATCTGTGAAGGGGAAAATAGAGTTAACGTTTCGGGTCCAGTAACCCTTCCTCAGAACACAACAATGTTCTGCTTCCCCTGACATCTTTCTACCACACCCTCCAAGTGTCCCATCTGTCCAAGTGGCTCTGCTATGCTGTCTAAAATAAGGTTTCAGATCCCAGATTGAAACGTGGGCAATGCCATGCAGATCAGTAAGTGCATGCTGCTTCACATCGAAATCCCATCATTGATGATAGGAGGTCAAATTACACTTGGCATAGACTTGCACACTTCTGCGAATTACCAGTCTCAGTCATGTCACAAAATGTTGCAGTTCAAACAAATTAACCAGGTCTCATGCTGCTCTTGAAGGATGCCCCCTTGTGAAGGTCTGATGTTTTCTCATAGAGATAACTACAGGAGAGAGGACTGCTTTTGTGAAGTTGGTTTGCATACAGGAAGTGATAATTATTTCACCTCCCTAGGTATCAGGAATTCTCAATTTGACATTTGCATTGAAATTTGCTGAATTTTTGACTTAATTTTTCATTTAAGAGCAAACCATTCTGTTCGCCAAAAGTACTAGGTGTTAGGAAGTGACACCTTGATTAGTTATTTTTGTAGTGATATTCTATTTTGAAAGCTCCTGCTACACAGGAGGCAAATGTGATCTGAATTGAGGGAGAATGTAATATGATGAGGATATCAATTTAAGTGGTTCTCTCAGCCCCAACATCTTGTACAAATCATATACAGGCATTGTAAATTTATAATGACCATTTTTAAAGGAGCAATTCGACAAAATGCTGGTGCAAATCAATCTTATTAAATGAGATGCCCCGATAGAAATGAAATCGCTCAATATATCAACCAATAAAGAAATCTCATCATTGCTGATTGCAGTTGGCACCACAGCAATATGTTTCTTGTAATCTGCTATCAGGCAAGATTAAAGGATTCTGGACGTTTACATTTTAACAGCATTTTAACGTAATTTGAATCATTCATCTCTTTGCTGTAGTTAGGCCAAGCAGTAATAATCCTTTTTAATATTTGCTGGGTGAGAAATTGAATGTTTTTTGTGGGTATTTCAAGTAATCTTCAATTCCAAAATACCTTGGGGCAGGGAAAAGATCATAGTTCTGATGGCTATAAGGGTGACCGTGGCAACTAACTTCTATGTATTGCACTTTCTGTGCATGGGAATATTTGCAAATCTCACAATTTACCATTCACTGGTACATGAAGGAAGTTGTTGAAACTTCATACCTTTTGCTACATTTTATTCACTTACCAAAAAGAAATAGGAAGAGCAAGGATGCAGCTTTATTAGGAATGTAGGTTTCCTTGGTGCAGCATGACACCGAATGTACACAGGTCACTTCATGGGTTCTATATTTCATTTCTACCTTTTCAATGAAAATAAAGTGATTCTATTCCCTCAACATCCAACTGTTGTGTGACATAGGCAACGTCAATACCCAGTGTCACAATGCATTCTTTGCTCAACAGACCATTGTACCAGTTTATAGTTGAGCTGAGCAGCAAGTCAAAAAGGACATTATTGCATATCCAGGTAACATGCAGATCATATAGCTGGTGTCTCTGGTGTGCATCTCGCACATGCGCTTAGAACCAGTCAGTAGTATGACACACACTGAGTGGGTGCTGAAATAATTGAATTGACCATGCAACATACAATTAGCATGCTGCCTGAATTGCAATCAATGGACATGGTGTGCAACTCAATTCCCAGGTCCCATTTCAAGTAAGATCATTAAAGAAATAAGTAATTTAACAACTTTAAGACATTAATCAAACAGAATCAATCATCTCTCCTGCTGCCAAAACATAACCCTTGCCAAAAATGTCCTTCTTTAAAATCTGGGCTCCCAGCCAAACATGAATAATGATGCCATGCAGTTCTTGCGAAAAGACTTACACCAGTCCTCTGTGATCTCTTTTGTCAACGTCTACATACATATTTAACAAGATTAAGAGGTGTTAAGTGTTTCAAAGCTTCTGTTACTGCTACTTTAATGGTCTGTCTCACTGACACTTTGATAAGGTTGTCAGAACAACAGCTCTTTTCCAAAGATTATGTGTAAATGGGTATTTTTTTCTGAGTAATTCTACTCTTATCATTAACAGTGTGGGATTCATTGTTTCAGTACATAATACGAAACATGGGTTTAGAAAGATGATGAGTTCTGTTTCAAACATATAATCTTTGCTTTTTGGTATGTATTTATTCTTTGTGGCTATTCATGTTTCACAATGGAAAATGGACGCGTGCAAGTTTTCTTTTAACCCTGTATGAGATCATCTGTATGAGGCCGGCATTTGTTGCCCACCTCTAATTGCCCTGGAACAAAAGACAGAAGTTGCTGGAAAAGCTTAGCAGGTCTGGCAGCATCTGTGAAGAAAAACGAAAATCAGAATTAACGTTTTGGGTCTGGTGACCTTTCCTCAGAAGGTTCCATTCCAAAGGGCAGTTAAGGGACAAACATTTTGCTGCTAGTCTGGAGTTACATGAAAGCCAGACCAGGTAAGGATGGTAAATATCCTTCCCTAGAGGATATTACAAAAGTCAACAATTGCTACATGGTTGCCATTCGACTCACTTTTAATTCTAGATTTTATTAAGTTCAAATTGCACCATCTCTCATGGTGAGTATCAAGCACATGTTTCTGAACAGGACCCTGGCGCTCTGCAATATCAGTCCAGTAACACTGAAGCACTTTGAAATGATATGCACTTAAAATGCTTGCTTTAAGTGCTTAATAGCTAGAAACACAAGATAAGTAAAATGATTGGCTTTGGCAATTGTCGGAATATTTTATGCAAATTTAAAAGGAATCTTTTTCTCAGAATAAAAGAGTCGGAGCTATATAACGTGTAGGTGGGTATACATTCCTAGAGATGTGGCATCTGTAAAGTTTGCAGTAATAGTAACTCAAAGGCATTAAAGCTAGATCGGATGAAAAGCATACTGTAAATGCTAAATTTTAGGCTAAAGACAGCCTGGATCAAATGTGTCACAGAATGACAGATTTGAAGAAGGTTCTCCAGTTTCAAGATATCTGGGTGTGTATTTGCTGAGACAAGTTAGTTGCAGTTTGGAACTGGAAGAGTTTTAAAGCTGAAGATGTAGCTTCACAGAGTCATAGGGTATTTAAAAGCACAGAAAGACGCCTG
Organism: Ginglymostoma cirratum; assembly: GCA_024137785.1. Taxonomy (NCBI): domain Eukaryota; kingdom Metazoa; phylum Chordata; class Chondrichthyes; order Orectolobiformes; family Ginglymostomatidae; genus Ginglymostoma; species Ginglymostoma cirratum. Next base: position 31,985,613 of record JAHRHZ010000026.1, read on the forward strand.
TTGGTCTACTGTGTCTGCAACAATCATCAATCACCTATCTATTCCAAAGATGGTAGGGATAATCTATTCCAATCCCATTTTCCAGCACTTGGTCCATTGCACTAAATATTATTGCGTTTCAACTGGTCACCTAATTGCTAATTAAATATCTTCAATATTCCTACCTCTACCATAGTTTTAGGCAGCAAGCTTCGGATAGCCACCACTCTGCGTGAAAGGATTTTCTTAAAATTCCCTCTAAACCTCCTACTTCTTATCTTAAAACTGTGCCAATGTTCATTAACCTCTCTGCTAAGGAGTAATGTTTTTCTCTATCTATCCTACCTATGACCCTCATTAATTTTACACCTCAACCAAGCTTCCCCTCAATCTCCTGTGGCCTGATGAAAACAACCCCAGCCTATCCAATCTCTCTTCAGCGGTGAATCACTCTCGCACAGGCAACATCTTGGCGAATCTCACCTGGAGCACTTCCAGCGAACACAACTGCTACAATTAGTTCTCATCAGCAATTCCAGAGAGTGGTGGCTCACATGAAGCCATCATTTACTGAAATAGACTACTTTCTAACAATGAAAGCAGTATTTTTAAAGGTGGGTACTGTTCTTGCCTGTGAGGTTACTTTGCCCCACAGATTTAGTGAGAATATGTCCTAGTCCAGATGTGGTCCTACACATTACAACAGTTTACCAAGTGTGACTTTTGTAGTTTTCTACCTTAAGGAATGAATAAATTTTGTTGATCTCCTTTGTTCCATTTTAACAACTCCTCTTTGGATAGATGTGTTTTGCTTTCAGACCTCTGCTTCACTGGCAATCTAAATGGCTTTTTCGAGAGTTAGGTCTTCTTAGGACCAGAATAAATCTGACAAAGCCTCATTACTAATGCAAACGACAATCCATTTTCTGATGAGCTCTAACTTCTAAGTCACCAAAGAAGTGTCTTTACACTAGGCTGTAGAGACTTTTAATGTAATCAACTATGGATTCATCTGGATGTTGCATTCTTTTATTGTGTGATGCCCTTTCAAGAATTTTGAGCCCTGGAGTTGAAATAATTGTCAAAGGCTTTGAGTCCTTCTTTGAATTTGTCTGGTGTTTCAGTTTATCCCTTGGTGAACATTAACATAATCTGTTATACTCCTAATTGCGTACAGGAGTGTAATTGATTTGTTCAGTTCTTTTCATACAATCTGATTTTGAAGTTATTTCATGCAACAATAATTCCCTTCTGCAGGATGTCCAATTTTATGTTCTACTTGACATGATTTTGAAGTTAAATTTTCCTGGCAATACTATTTCTGATGCCAGATCTTTTGAAGTAGTATCTTAACTTTTTTAAAAAACATTTTTACTCTGTAATAACGATGATTGTCCTATGTTTTACTGATATAGTGGCTGTTTTTCCACACATTGCCTTGCTGTGACACCAGTTTTTCTGCCTTTCACAGATGTGCCAGAGATTTTCCTTCACTGTGCAGCTGCATTGGAGGTTTTCTAGGGAAAATGTGTTTAAAACTGAATCATATGGTTCATTAAATTGTCCAACATTTCACTGGTTTAGAAGTTCAATTAAATGATTTCCTGGCCATTCCACTCACAAGATAAAGTATCATAGAGGTCTACAGTGCAGAAAAAAGGCCCTTTGGCCCATCAGGTCTGTGCCAGTCAAGGAAAAACTACTCTAATCCCATTTCTCTAAATCCCATACTCTAAACCCATTGAAGGGTTTAGGCCCGAAACGTCAAGTTTTCCTGCTCCTATGATGCTGCTTGACCTGCTGTGTTCATCCAGCCCCATGCTTGTTATTTCTAATCCCATTTTCCAGCGCTTGGCACTTAGCCTTGGATAACTTGGCACTGCAGGTGCCCATCCAAATGCTTCTTAGATGTTATGAGGGTTTCTGCCTTTATCATCCTCACAGGCAGTGTGTTCCTGATTCCCACCATCCTCTAGGTCAAAGTTTTTTTTCTCCCCCCCCTCACATCTCCTCTAACTCTTTTCTCCCTTTCTTTATTTTGATGCCTCTGGTCATTGATCCCTCCATCAAATGGAAATGATCTTTCCTGTCGACTGTCTCTCTGCCCCTCTTAATCTTTTGTATTTCAAATCATGTCCACTATCAATCTCTTCTGCTATAAAGGAACACTCCTCCAGCCTGTCCAATCTCTCTTCATAACTGAAACTCTCCAGCCTAGACAACATCCCGATCAATCTCCTCTGACAGTGTCCAATGCTATCATGTCTCTCCTAAAATGTGGATTCCAGAGCTACACAAAATAATCTAGCTGTGGCCTAACCAGCGTTTTATATGGTACCAGCATAACCTGCTCTTAAACTCAATGCTTTCAGCTAATAAAGGACATACCATATACTTTGTTAACCATTTTATTCATCTTTCCTGATACCCTAAGAGAGTGGTGTACACACACACCAGGGTTCCTCTGATCCTCAGTGTTTCCCCCTGGGAAACCATGAATACCATCCATCATGTATTTTATATCTTGTTTGTCCTGCCCACGTGAATCACATCACACGTACTCAGGTTGAATTCCATTCTCCACTGATCAGTTCATCTAGTCAACCTATATATATCCTCCTGCAATCTAAGGTTATCCTCCTCACCGTTTACCACTCTATCAATTTTAATATCTTCCATAAACTTACTAATCACCCCGCCTACATTCAAGTTTAAAATCATATACACCACAAACTGCAAGGGCCCCAACAGTGATCACTATGGAAGCCCACTTGTTACAGGCTTTCAGTCAGAGAACACACCCCTTTGACCATCAACCTCTGCTTCCGGTCATTCAGCCAATTCTGGATCCAGGTTGCCAAACCTTTCTGTCAGCCTCCCATGCGGGAACATATCAAAAGCCTTGTTGAAGTCCAAGTTAACTATATCTCATGCATCGTTTGCATCTATAAACTTTATTACATCTTTGAAAAATTTGAATTGATCAGACATGACCTCCCATTAAAAGAGCCATGCAGGCTGGTCTTGGTTAATCCCTGCCTCTCTTGGTTCAGATTAATTCTGTCCCTCAGAATTACTTCCGATAGTTTCCCTATCACTGAGTTTAGGCTGACTGGCTTGTAGTTTCCTGATTCATCCTTTGGCCCCCTCTTGAATAACAGTACCACATTGGCCACAGGAGAGGCTCCAGGATGGCCAAAGAGGAATGGAAAATTATTACTAGCATCCCTGTTATTTCTTCCCTTGTTTTGTCATTTTTCTTTTCCTCTTAGTTTGTCTCATGGCCCTTTTCAGCTTGTTTACTTCCAGTTTTGCTCATGGTGCCATCTGCTTTGGAACTGATACACACTCGGGTTTGCCAGCTATTTTTAAATTACTACCCGTTAAACCAGAGTTATTGCACCGTTTAAAGGTTCCTCTTTTGTTCAAAAGGATTTTTGATTTTTAAGTCACCTAATCTTCAATGTCTGACCTTTGACTAGCTCAATTTGGATTTGGGAGTACTTTTACAGATTATCACTTTGCAATGCAGCCTGTAGCTCTTCCTTACAGTTCCAGGTTTCTTCTGTTCCTGTACGTCTTCTGCTGAGTCTGAAATGCTGTCTGTGTCATTCTTTGAAGCATTCTTCACTGCTGAATGTTTCAACAAGATTTTGTAGGGCTTGTTGTCATTAGCAACCTCCTTGCCCAGAAGTAGGGAGGGTCACCAGCTTGTTTTAATTCCTTGTTTTCTTTTAAATTATAAATATAGTGCTTATCCCAACTGGTTAGTCAGTTATAGCTGGATGCACCATTACCTGCAATTGCTGCTTACAATGTTGTGTATATAGTAGCCATGTTTCTGGCCCAACTAGAGGAATCCAGTCGTATGCACAGTAAGACTTTTATTGCAATGCAACAATATTTATAGGCTTACAGAAAAATGACCTACATTACTGCAGAGATGGTGAAGAAAATACTGCCTCAGGTATGCATCCTGGCAGCTCCTCCTTTTCCAAGTGCCTGTGATAGCAAAGTGAGTAGTAATATTAATCTTAACCCTTTCAGAGCCTTTATAACATTTCACTTCAACGATGTCACCTCCCTTTATCTCAGTTGTTCACAGTTTCTTGGATTATTTTTATACATCATTCTGTAATCTTCACCTGCTGTACTCTTTGATAACTAATTTGTACTTAAGTAGAAGCATAGAAACAAATGTAGATTATTTAACCTCCCCAGCCTGTTCTACTGTTCCGTGAGCAGTGTTGATCTGAATCCAAACTCTACCAACCTGTTTTGGATCCATAGCTTTTAATACCTTTGGCCTGCAAAAATACTGCTGGACTTAGGTTAAAATTGTTAATTGAGCTAGCATCTGCTGCTTCTTTTAGACACTCTTACACGTGTTATGTATCAGACCAGACCCCCTCAAAACATTTTAAAGAAGGTAGCCCAGACCCTAACCTTTTCTTATTTTAAAGGCAAATGTAATGTGCTGTGTTCCAGATGCAATTCGGCTCTTCACACTACTCAGTGTTAAACAAAACACAATTCATTCAAACACTGTAGCTAAAATACAACCAAAGAAATAACAATTTGGAACAACAACTCTGTTGGAAAACTTAACAGAAGTTAATAGAGACAGTAACTATTACTAATTAACTGTTCCAATATAGAAACATTAAATAAGCTCACCCATTGACAAAAAGGCAAATTCAGAAAACAGATTGTTTCACATGCAATCCAGCAGCCTTGGAAAAGAACTCTCAGCTTCTGGTTGTAATTGAGAGAGGGGAAATTAGCTTCTACTTTCTCAAGCCCACAACAACTGCTGAAAGCTGACTAAAAATCCTACATCTGTGAGAGCTTGACCACACCTACTCAGGCTGCTTCTATTTTTCTGACTTAAATAAACACCCAAAGCCTCACAAGTTGTTTATCTTCTCAGACTGCTAGTCACCTGTCCCGAATCTCTCTCTCAAAACAGGACACAGCCACAGCATCATCACATACCTTATCACTTGAAACACTTGCTTTTTGATTTTAGATTGTTTTCCCTTATCTACTTTTTCCCCAAATCAGCAGATAAATTTCTTTACTTCCACACTACCAATTCCTTACAAGATCCTATAAATCTCTATCAAATCACTGACTCACATTCCATTCTTCAGAGAATCTACTTTATGTAATTTCTCGTCTTGGTTTAATATTAGGAGGCCTAGTGGAATCTAGTTCAATCTTTCTATGGCGTAATGGCCAGGACTCTCCTAGTTCCAGATGCTGTCTAACCAAGGTATCGCACAGTTACAACAAATTGTATTCTAGTAGTTTTTTAATAAAATGTTCACAATCATTGGCCTTTTCAATGTCTTTATACCCGACAAATATATTTTAGTCTTTTGTGCACATGTTCATTTAAGATCTTTGGACCTTCGTTATTTCTGATTTTTTTTTTTCTCATTTGAAAATGTCATGCTTTGGTTCAAAATAAATGACTTCACAATTAGTCTCCTTTGGAGCCATCTGCCAAGGTTTTCCAAAAGTAAACCTCTCAGCATCTCTGTAATTAAAAAAAATCTCAGGGATGTGGGCAACAGGGATGAGGCTAGCATTTATTACCCAGCTTTAATCACATTTTCACAAAGACATATTGAGTTGTTCTCCTTAACGATTGTGTTACATATGGTGAAGTTATTCTTACAGTGCTGTTAGATAAGGAGTTCCAGGTTTTTGACCCAGTGATATTGAAGCGATAGTGATATGTTTCCAGGTGAGGCCGATGGGTCATTTGGCGTGGAGTTTCAATATGGTGATGTTGGCATGGGGGTTTATATTTCAAGATATTGTATGTTGCCTTGATCTCAGGTTAAAATCTTTAATTGAACTCGCATCTGCCGCTTATTTTAGAGGAGAGTTCCTGCTGACTTCTGATCGGGATAGAGTGCGACCACTGATTCATGTTTCTAGTCATTTTAAATCAATTCTGTTCAGATGTGTAATGATATATGTCTGAAACAGGTGGGCCTTGAACACAGGCCTCCTGGGACATTTCCACTGTGTCCCAAGACCCCAAATCTCTTTCATACTCTCCTTCTTGAAAAGAACTTTAAACAGATTGACCAGCCTTTCTGCGCGGCACAATAACAGAAGCAAGAAATTCTCATTTCGAGGTATTTTCTTACCAACCTATTCAGAGATTTTATTACACACCTCTGGAATAAGTGGGACTCGAACCCATGCTTTTGAGCTCAGCAGTAGAGACGCTATGAATGCACCACAGAAGACTTCTTTGCAAAAGCAACATTTTCACTATTAGGCTATCACCCCCTGTAGTTTGCATTTCTATACTGAGTTTAAGGGCCTAACCAATTGGATGATAAACCACTATTGAGTTTTACATGAAGTAGCACTTGGTTTACTGAAAGGTGATATAAGAAAAATAATTTCTCACTCACTAAGTTGTTTGGATATGGAATGCACTGCCTGGAAGTGTGGTGGAGCAGGTTCAATCAAGGCATTCAAGAGGGCATTGGACAATTATTTGGATAAAAATAATGTGCAAGAGGATGGGAGAAAAAAATTTGTGGTTTGCCCTTGTTAATGTTGCTCATTTGATGGGCAGAATGGCTACCTACTGTGCTGTAATACATCTGTGATTCTGTAAAGATATGATCTAGTACACAATAGTAACAGGTACAAGTTATATTAACTAGTTAGTCTTTGTAATGATCCCCGTCAGGAACCAAAAAATGACACTTCTGTCTCTAATGTGACCTCCAGCTAGATTGGTTTAGCTGGTGTTATCTTCCCAAACACTGAATGAATCAGGAGATTGGTTGGAGCTTAATTCAGCTCCAATATTAACTCTTTCAGAACCATTATTGTAGAAAATACCAGATGGTCGAGTCCTGTTTTAAAAAGCTGCTGCTGCGCAACTAAAGATGAAATACAAGGTCACCATGGTATTCTCGTAGAGAATGAAGTGAATGTTTAATGTGCTGGGTGAGGTGCCAGCTGGTGAACTAATTCATCCTGGTTGGTGTTGAGCTTCTTGAGTGTTGTTGGAGCCGCATTCATCCAGGAAAGAGAGATTATTCCATCACCCTGTGGCTAATGCCTGATAGATAATGGAGAGATGTTGAAACATCAGGAAGTCAGTCACTTGGCACAGAATATGCAGAATCAAAACTGTCCTGGTTTCCATAGCGTGTGTGATTCTGGTCCAGTTAGGCTTCTAGTAAAAGGTGACCCCCTCAGATACTTACATGGGGAATTTACTGATAATAATGTTGGGTGCTGCCAACGTTGTTTTGAAAGATCACCCACTACATAGAAACAATTTATAGGAGTACACTGGCGATCTAATGGACTGGTGCTAAGGAAGAAGACGTAATTGAATTAATTACTGCGTGGAAGACGACTTGAAAGAATGAAACAGAGTTAATAAGATTCAGAAGAAGAGTGCTAATCAATTTTGAGGCATTACCTTTATTTATCACTCCTGTTACAGCTACCTGGCATGTCCACCATATGATCCGTGAATTGTTGGCTACAGCTCAAAAATTCCCTTCTAATTTTTTAATAATTTTAGTTGAAGTCCACCAGCTGTTAAAGAATAGTGTATTACAAGTTATTACTGAATATTCCTTAAGGATTAATATATAAAGTTATGAATAAGAAGTTACAGATACTAAGTTTGAAACAATTACAGACATAAGACAATACGAAGAAGATGAAATTCTCCACTGGGGCCTATTGCTAAATGTTCTCATTTTTGTAGCAAAAATATTAATATATGAATTCATATCGGCAGCTGCAATAGCATCTTTTCTTGTATCGGTTGTCTTTCCTTTTTTGGGTATGTTTCTCAAAGCTGCAGGCTTTGGGAGGAAAAGAGAAAGTTCTTTGCTCTTCACTAGTTCTGTGAGTTTGCCACTTTATACCTGATTTTGTATAACAGAATCATATTTGTTTTCTATGTTGCTTCGCTTTGTTACTCTCCCCTTGTTCCAAATTCCCCTCTTTGCATATCAACCTTGGCACCTGCTTCCTGGAGAGCCCCAAGATGACTCAGAAGTTTCAATACAGCTTCAGATATTAAAACATCCTGTTCCAGACTGATGAGTCATCTTTCCACTTTAGGGTTGATTAGGCCACAATTTGGGGTTAGACTCACGTAACGTCTTTTGGCTGAGGCAATCTTCAATAGCTATTGATTTGAAGTCTTTGGTGTCTGTTGAGGCAGTCGCACTGTCCCATACCTCAGAAAGACCAATTACATTACCCGGAGTTAAGTGTATTCTAAAAGTTTCCCTTTTGTGAGTTCAGAGTGAGACATAGTTCAACAGACTTTGAAACCTTCCACAGCAACAGACATGACCTACTGTGGCCACCATCTCGAACAGATTTTTGTTTAAATTTCATTTGTAATGTACAGATTTTCAAGCAGAAATATCTTGTCCTTTGCTTTCAGAGAGTGCATTTGTAATATTCCACAGATGCTGCCGATGTGCCCACTCCCCCCCACCCCGTAATTTATTTACAATTTCCAGCATCCACCATTTTTTATTTTTATCATAAAGGAAGCATTCACAGATATTATCTAACGGAAAAGTTGTGTCTGTCCCCAGTGAATGGAGACAGATGCTGAGCTCTTGACAGTAAGATATATGCTCATAGATTCATGACATAGTGCACCCAACTGAGCACATTTGTGTGTAAACTAACTCTTCTCATGTGTCAGAGATTCTAAATGATAGATGAGGCTGCACCTCAAATGTTTCAACAAAAGAGTAATTAGTATTTTCTGTTTGCCACATGTAATCTGAAGGAACATTTCCGAATTTTATCCTATCATATTCCTAATGATGAATACTACCATCCTGTTATGCAAATGGTTCGCAGCATGGACAACATTTCTCCCCCCACACAGAGGGGAGTTCTTTGTCTTCCAACTTTACAAAACCAAAATGATAAATTTATGCATTATTGGCCAGTGAGATGATTAAAGGGCTCAAAAGGATTAAGGAAAGGATTAAAAACAGGATAATTATTTATACAGGAGATGGTTCAACTGTGAAAATCTTTTTATACTTTTGTTTAAGGAAGAAAATAAATAGCTGCTCAACAAAGAAGCAATATTAAAAGGCCCGAGGAGTAAGCAGATGAGCAGGATTTGGTAACTGGAGCAGAAAAGCATAAGCAGAGACTTTTGTGGGCTAAACGGCCTGCTTTTGCACCAAAACATTGTATTATCCCATGAATATTACTAAGGTCTGATTCACATGGGATGCCGTTCCATATTGAGTTGCTGAAGAGGCACGGTCAAGAACAGTTAAAATGTGCATTTGCTGCAAGGATGAGTGAAGCCTGACAGACCTAACAGGTTTATTTTGAAGATTACAATTTAATATACAACTTGGGGCTCATTTGCCACCCACTTCCCCTGTAACTTTACAGATTTTCCTTCAGCCCTCTCTCAATTGCATATATTGTTGTTGTCTGTTAATTGAGGTCTGGTGTAATGTGTATAAGTTTCTTGGTCTCCAGGAGAAGAATGTAAAAGAAAGTCTTTTGTAGCTTTCACATATTAAGTGAAAGAATCCATTAAAAACTATTGATCCCATGACTTCAATTCTTCCTCCATGCCCGAGAGGCATAGTCTTCACTTAGACACTGCCTTAATGGGATAGTCATAATCTAAAGTTTGAACTCCATAATTTTCTCAGTAAATATGCAATGGTATCCCTGAGAATGACATGTGGACAATTATAACATGTCCCCTGATTGAGCCAGTAATTTTAAGAAAGATGATTCAATGCATTCTATCACATTCATTCGTTTTGAAAACTTAGGTTCTCCCATATTAACATTAATTGTTGCATGTTTCAATGCTCTGGTCCCCTCTGCCTTATCAAGAAAATCTAGTCCATACATTGATAGCTGCCTGAAGTTCTTCTGCTACAGTTTCACTCTTTCTAACTTCATCACCTTACCTCACTGTCATAATTTAACTTGACTCAATGGTTGAAGTTGGCAGGGGAAGTGCGAGTGGGCTGCGAACATTTTAAAACAATGTAGAGAATGGATGTTGGTCATTGTCTATTTGTTCATCGCTGGTCAGAATGCCAACAATTGCTCTAAGAAACTGCTCTGGTGGAATGATGCAATTAATATAACAACAATATAACCAGTGGTAAATCATTAGCTTAATTTTCTGTTAAATTGAATGAAATGAAAGCTGCCACCTGCATCTTTTCACTGTATCTTCTATGGACATTAGAATAAGTGTAGATCATTCATCCCATCAAACCTGTTCCATCATTCAAGGAGATAAGGGCTGAGCTGCAACTTAACTCCACATAGTAACTTTCACTCATATTCATTCATATCCTGAGTTAACAAGATGGCTATCAAACTCAGATTTAGATTTCACAATGGATCCAATGTCAAATTGAGATTTTTGGAAGACAGTCTTAAACGTCCAACACTTTTGCAAGGGGGAGAATTTCTAACTCCATTCTGAAAGATACAACTTTAACTTGTAGGCGATGCATCCAGTTCTCAACTCCCCAGTCAACTGAAATAGTTTTTAAAAAAAATTTCCTTCCTTATCTTATATTTAAACTTTCTGAAATCTACTTTCTCCTGACAACACTTTGAATCAAGGTAGTGTTGCAAAACCTTTATATTGCAGTCTAACAGGCCAAAGTATCTTTAAGGCATAATGCCCTCAACTACCCAAAAGACTCCAGGTGTCGACAACTGAGGAGTTTTTTTAATAGTTGAAGCATCTGCCTCTGGTAGGCAATGCTTACAATTTGTTAACGTTTTAATTAGTCAAACAGATCTGATGGTGGGTACAAAAAAGTAGTTGAAGTGTGACTTCTACCCTCTTTTATCCTAATTGTCTAGAAATAAAAAATAAATTCATTATACTTTTTGTTTCTTTTCTGCGGCTATTCATGATAGTTTAATGACTTATGCATGTGGTTCCTCAAGGTTTTGGGTCTTCACTCTTTCTCGCTTTATCACCACATATAAGATATCTTGTAGGCTCAAAGTAGATGACTTCATATTTGCCAATATTAAAAGCTATTTGTATATTTATCCAATTGACTTAATCTATTACAATTTTTTCATAATTTAATGCTTTCAAATACTGCCCATCATGTTGCTATCCATCATTTTTATGAGGCTGAATCTAATTCATTAAAAGTTCTGTGAATTGTTCTTTTTTTTTGTATTGGATCCAATTTTACCTTTCATACTTTTTTTGTACAGTTTTTTTATCTCTTTGATTTCCTTTGTACTGCCTCCCTTACGTGTTACTTCTGCCCTTTGAACATTTCTCAATTCCCACGTTGGCATTTTAGAGCTCTTTCTATGTCCCCTCCTTTGGATCTTGTGTGATTTCTCATCCTCCTCTATTCCTCTGTGCTGTCCTTTTTCATTGCTCACTAATTACCTGCTTATACCTGAAAAGTCTGAACTAGCAGACTGCATTTTATGCACTTACTTGATTTTCAGCACTCCCAGAATTTTGTATTGTTGATAAACATCTGGCTAGGAAGGAAGTTCTGAAATCATTCAGAAAGTCAGACACACTCTGCAATATGGTATTTACTGACTACCGAGGGTATGACCGGATGGTTGGGGAGGTTATACCAATTCCGGCAGTGGGTTGAGGATGATTGTAGAAAAATTGGTTCAAAGTTCCTTTGAGGTCGTAATGTTTGTAAATATTTGACACCAATATACAAAGAAGGAAATAGGCTAAACTTCTCTCACTGCATGAAGGAATATTACACATACAGCTTTCTAATCTCTATAGATGTCTCTGGTTGTTGTTGTTGCCGTAGGCACATTTCGTAACGAGAAAGCCTCTACAGTGGGTCCTTCTCTGCTGAACTGTGATCTGATCTTGACATGTAAAACTACAGACGGAATCTTATAGAGTTCTAAATGACATGGGTTATGGCAGGATTTGAGGCGAAATCAGATGAGAAGTCCAATGAGGTGTATCTTGACATCAGGAACAGATTGTATGATCATTTATGCATGGTGGTTAGGCAAGTTTCTCTCAAGTAAGAAGTGAAATGTTGATAAATGGGGATTATTGCTGATTAAATGTTTTTTAAAGCCATAATTCACCACATTAATATTCAACTTCTTATCTTACTGAACAAGCTAGAAATCAAGAAATTCCAACAAGAAAATCAGAGTGTATACCTGGTGACTTTGGCTCACCGCTGTCTGTGAGGACTTTCCAAGTTGCTGAGGACCAAACAGTATTTAATGGCATGATCCATGGACACAAGCTACACCCACTCCCCATCCATCTTCATTCAAATCTGACGCTTACCAACCCCTCATCACAATCATGGTACCCCTGCAATAGCACAAAGGCAAGCCTAAAGGATTTGTATTTGAATGCAGGTAGCATTTAGAATAAGGCAAACAAACTGCTGGCACAAATCAAGGTAAATCAATATGATCTCACAGCCTTTACAGAGATGTGGTTACAGGAAGATCAGAACTGGAAATTTAATTTTCATGAATATTTGAACTTTTAGAAAGACAAGATGATTAATCAAGCAACTCAGCTAATGTTCTGGGGACCAGGTTACAAATGTCACGTTTACAGATGGTGTAATTCGAATTCAATGAGAAAATCTGGAATTAAGAATCTACTAATGACCAGGAAACTATTGTCAATTGTCAGAAAAACCTATCTAAGTCACTAACATCCTTCAAGGAAGGAAATCTGCTATCCTCACTTAGTCTGATCTACATGTGATTCCAAACCCATAGCAATGTGGTTGTGCCCCATTTGCCCTCTGAAATGGCCAAGCAAGTCATTCAATTGAGCAAATCGCTACAAGGTCTCAAAGAAATGAAACCAGATGGATCACCTGGCAACAAGATAACAAGGTGTAGAGCTGGATGAACACTGCAGGCCAAGCAGCATCAGAGGAGCAGGGAAGCTGACGTTTCGGGTCTGGACCCTTCTTCAGATTTCTGAAGAAGGGTCCAGACCCGAAA
>JAHRHZ010000026.1:32013617-32028249 GCA_024137785.1 Ginglymostoma cirratum
GCCTAGACCCTTCATCAGAGGGTCTAGGCCCGAAACGTCAAGCTTTCCTGCTCCTATGATGCTGCTTGGCCTGCTGTGTTCATCCAGCCCCACACCTTGTTATCAGTGAATCTGAAAGTATCTTTTTTCTTTTAATTTTGAATCATTCTGTTTTTCGCAATACCTCTTGGAAAGAGAAAGCTAAAATGCATCTTTATTGGCTTCTAGAGATGTGTACTATCACTGGAAACCTGGCTTCCCAAACAATCTTCCCTTACAGCATTAACAATATTAAACAATATGCATCTTGCATTGCAACAGAGCAGTTTGTTATGTATTCTGTATAGATTGCGAACCATCTATTTGACCAAATTGAATTTTGATGGAATAATTGCATGCCATGCCAAGGTCTTATCGAGCTCCTTATTTCTTCCCATTTAAATTTAATTCAATCCAAAGGCTTCTGTCACCCTAACCAGACATACCAGTTCTGAGTGACAGATGCAACATTGTGCAGTGCATCTTAAAATCAGCAGAAATATAAATCAAACTCAAAAGTATCTGAATGAACAGGGAGTCTGGTGAGACAGGGCAGCTTGAAAAGAACTCCAGCCATGATGGATTAGGTAAGTGGCTGGAAATCAAAAAATATTTATTCAGTATGTGTTCAACACACAAAATGTGGGAAAGCTATGAATGGAAGGAAGACAGGGAGACAGTGTTAACTATACGTTTACAATCCGAAGCAAGCTTTAGAAACGCTGGAAATCCTGAAATTAGGAGACACCTACAACTTTTTAAACAACTCATGAGTCATCTTGATCCGGAAAATATCCCATCCTGCATTCCTGCAAATAGAGGAAAAATCAAGGAGAGAGTTTTCTCCTCGGCTGCCTTTGCAGATTTATTTTTTGCCTCTCTGCTGAAAGTTGTTTTCCTGAACTGTCATTCACCCAGCAAATTCCGAAATTCAATTTGGATTCTGCAAGGTTGGTAAATGACATTTTTTTTAGATTGTTTTTTGAGTAAATGTACTCAAACCTAAAATCAAATAATATAGCAAGCAGGATGAAGTAGATCATGTGGATTTGGGGCATTTTAGACTTGTATCCATTATTTCATTGGTGTTCAGAGATTGCTGAAACAAGCTGATCCAATGTTCTTGGACCTCAACTTTCAGAGATAGCTCATGCTCTTAAAGGTGTTTGAACTAGGAGTTAGGGATCCAAACTGGTTAAGTCATTCTTTATGCGTTTTCCAGTCATGCGTGCTTGTCACTGCAGACCTGCATTATTCCTGATATTGTAGGATTGAACAAAAATCCCTATCACCTAAAATACTGGATCAAAATCCTGGATTTTTCAAAAGCTTTTAAAAGGTAAAAAGGCAGCTGGACTATGCTCTGGGAAAAATACACAGATACAGAGGTAACTGCCTGGAACCATTGCTCAACCCGAAAATTCAATTCACACCTCGACTCTAAAAGAACAATCGACCAGACCTAATATTTTAGACTGAAAAGTAACTTTTACCCCTCGGACTAACCCAACCCAGACATTATGGAACCTACACAGATACCAAGACATTCAACTTCAATCAATGTTCATTCAGAGAGATATTGGGTATTCAACCTCAATCGAAATACATTTACACATACCTTTAACTATTCGTAGGCCAATTGACCTCAGAGGGAACACCAGTAACTCAATGACAAGCACAGATTTGGCGTGAAGTTAAGAGGCCCATAATTAATATAATTGCAGACCCCAATCTCACCTAAAAGAATTAACTCCCCACAGGTACCTCCAAGAGAGGGATCCCAGGAAGCTATCTTCCTGAAAGCTATCTGCACCGCTATCTCCAGCAGAGGGATCCCAACAGCAATTCCGAAAACTACCGAAACAGCCCTGTTCTGCACCAGGGGAACCAACAGCAACCGAACACGACCAGCAGATCTAAGAACCGATAACCTCCAAAAACCACCAACCTGACTGACACCACAAGGCCTCAGACACACCCTGAGATGAAATCTGGCTCACAAAAACTGCCACAAAGTAAGGACTACCAAATACTCACCCAATAAATCCAAAACGCATCCTGTCACATCAACGGACTCAACCCAGGCTGAAGGCCTACACCGTTCAAAACTCATCGTCGGAACACTGGGTACGGCAAGCGGGAACAGCCAGCTGTTTTTCAAAATCATGTTTTTCCCCACTGGTGAGCTTAAATTCCTGTGATCCCAAAGTTTCCGACCTAGCTATCCAGGAAGGGGAAAGTGGGTGGTGACGGGGCAGGGACCCCAAACTTAGGAAGCCTGATTAAGGTTTCTATGATTAAAGCTACTGTTTAGCTTCTAATAGTGCTTAACCTGTGTTAAATTTTAATAGTGTGTTTAATTACTGTCCTCTGTATTGTTTGTGTCAATCTCACTGTTCATTAATCTTGCCTTTATTTCTTGTAATATACTTAACTTTTTGCATATAAAAAGAGCGCAGAGGTTTATTTGCCCTGAAACACCTGTCTACTGCTTTCTTCATTTCACATTCCCTAAATAAGTCCAGTGCCAGAACCAGGGATCTGGGGGTGAATCAAATCACGTAAAAATCTGTAAATTATGGATCACAAGCCAGATATCAAGGGATAGTTGTTCCAACTAGTTTCTTGTTCTGGAAGCATACATTCTTCTCATATTAAAAAGCATAGTCTAAATAATGTTTTGAAAAGGCAATAAATTACTAAATAAACTTAAAATTTTAGCATAGAAGTTTGTCATAATTTACTTTACTTTATACATTTGTTATACTTATACATTAGTTATAAATTTACCAATCATTCTGACGTATCAATTATGCTTTCACGTGTACAAATATGGGATTAATGGTTGCATAAAAACAAACCTTCTAAAGAATTAATTGAGTTTAAAAGTATTATTTCCTGCCTGTCATAATTTTGATATTGGGTGCTCATAACAGTATGATTTACCATTGTCTGATTTTATGATTGAAATTCCGGAAATGGTTTTGTTTTTAACCCCATCCCCCATGTTTCACTCCTTGTTAATCCTGACTCCAACACACAAGCACTCAATTTGTATTGCAAGGATGGTGTATGTGGAACAAATCTGTCACTCAGTAGGTCATATTAAATACTGGATAACCAGTCCTGAGTGTGCAGTGGGAATAATTTACTTTTTCCTGCGCCATCCTATGGGAGGTACTTGTCCATCAATGTCAGCAGACTGTGCCTACAGTTAGTTGTGTCTGGCATCATACCTCAATTAATTATCCTCCAACTGAAAGTAGAGTCCAGTAATCTCAGCAGCGATGGACAGCGTAAGTGGTTTGAATGAGAAGCAGGATAAAGAGTGAATTTTCTTTTTGGGGGATGATAAGAACATGAGAACTAGGAGCAGGAGTAGGCCATTTGACCCCTTGAGCCTGCTCTACCATTCAATACGATCATGGCTGATCGTTTTGTGGACTCAGCTCCACTTAACCACCTGCTCACCGTAACCCTTACTTCCTTTACTGTTCAAAAATCTAACAATCTTTGCCTTAAAAACTTGAAACAAGGTAGCCCCACCTGCTTCACTGGGCAGGAAATTCCACAGATTCACAACCCTTTGAGTGAAGTTCCTCTTTCAATTCATCCTCAATCTGCTCCCCCTTATTTTGAGGCTATGCCCCTAGTTCTAGTTTCACCTGCCAATGGAAACAACCTCCTTGCTTCTAACTTATCTATTCCCTCTATAATTATATGTTTCTTTAACATGCCCCCTCATTCTTCTAAATTCAAATGAGTATAGTCCCAGTCTACTCAACCTCTCCTCATAAGCCAACCCTCTCAACTCTAGAATCAACCTGGTGAATCTCCTCTGCACACCTTCCAGTGTCAGTACATCCTTTCTCAAGTAATGAGACCCAAAATGTAAACAGTGCTCCAGGTGTAGCCTCACCAGCACCCTATACAGCTGCAGCATAACCTCCCTACTTTTAAATTCCATCTCTCTAGCAATGAAGGACAATGTTCCATTTGCCTTCTTAATTGCTCATTGTACCTGCAAACCAACTTTTTGTGATTCATGCACATGGACACTAAGGTAGAAAAAATGTCACAATTAGATTGACTTCCAACCGATTTCAGGAATTAAAAATATTCCCCCAGAAAATTACACTACAGAATTATGTATCTTAGTTTTAATTTTCTTCAACCCTTTTGTCTATTAATTCAATAAAAGGTTGAAAATCGACAAAAGATATTTTTGAAAATCTAGAGTCATCCATTCAGACAATGAAGAGTTTATTTGTTCTCTGATTGATAGGGAAAAGACATATGGAGTAAAATTGTGGACATGCCAGGCAACCAATAAATAGTGTGGATATTGTGCCATTGGAGGCAGACAGACACGTGATGACATTCTTGAGGTACATCCTGTCAGAATGAACAACCTTAGCTGTGGCTCAGTATCAGTAAATCGCAACTCGCATTGCTCGCACTTTGTAGTGACTTATCCAGGGACAGTGCTGTGATGTAAAACAACGATTGTGTTCGGCTGGAGTAGGCTTTTTTTCCTTAATATTAATGCCTTATTTTGAGCTTCCAGTCACATCATCATCAGTACCAACTTCCACCTCTTGCCCCTGTATCAGGTTGCCTACTGCTAAAAAACCCTCAATGATTCTCGATTGTCAGGGAAAAAAGGTTCGGGGGAGAAACCAGGACAATGGAGTTTAAAAACTTATCAGCCATGATTGAACAGTGGAGCAGACTCGATGGGCCAAATGCCCTAATTTCTGTTGCTATGTTTTATGGTCTTAAGGTCTCATCCACTCCTTGTTACTTCTTAAATGTCAACTAAAGCTCATTTATCATCACTAGCAACCATGAGTCAGAAGATTGAAGTTCCAATGCTGGATGTGAGCACAAGAATCCGTGCTGAGGGTGTGTTGTATTGCCAGAGATGCAATCTTGCTGATTTGCCATGAAATGGTGCCCACGTGCTTTCTAAGATTGCTGCAAAAGATTCTTTGGCTCTGTTTTGAGAGCAGGAGAGCTACTGCAGGAGTCTTCAATTTTATTTATTCCTTAATCAATCTTACAAAAACAGATCATCCAGACATTACTACTTTGCTCTGAGGTAAAATGACTGTGATGCTGGAGGGCTGAAACAAAAACAGAAATTACTGGAGAATCTCAGCACATTTGGCAGCATCTGCGTAAAATACTTGCCTCGTGAGACAGTGGCCTCTAATTCAGTGGCAGAAGTGGTGAGAGTGTGAACCGGGGGGCAGACAGAAAGACAAGGTTTCTGTATAAAATACTTGCCTCATGGATAGGCAGAGCGAAGGCTGAGCAGGAGCAAACGTGGACACGGGGACTGCTGGGTAAGTGAACTAATATATTCAGGCAGTGGCCAAACCTGAAACACTACACGTGTAGTGTCTCCCACCCATCCTCCTCTTCTAACCAAAAAAAAGACTCTATGTGGAGGGTCAGTAAGGTGAGCTTTTTTTTTCTCATTGTCTCTTTTGGCAATTTAGAGTAGAGGGGATGGAAGCTAGGACAGTTGTATGCTCCTCTTGTAGGATGTGGGAGGTGAGGGTTACTACTAGTGTCCCTGCTGACTTCACCTGCGAGAACTGCACCCAACTCCAGCTCCTCACAGACCACGTTAGGAAACTGGAGCTGGAGCTGGATGAACTCCGGTTCATTCAGGAGGCTGAGGGGGTGATAGATAGGAGTTATAGGGAGGTTGTCACACTCAAATTACAGGAAAAAGATAGCTGGGTGACCATCAGGAAAAGAAAAGGGAATGGGCAGATAGTGCAGGGATCCCCTGTGGTCGTGCCCCTCAATAATAAGTATGCCGCTTTGGATACTGTTGGTGGTGAGGGAAGTACCAGGGAAAACCATAACAGCCAGGTCTCTGGCACTGAGCTTGATTCTGTGGCTCAGAAGGGAATGGGTGAGACTAGGAGACCGATAGTCATAGGAGATTCAATGGGTAGGGGGACTGACAGGAGATTCTGTGGGAGCGAATGAGACTCCCGGATGGTATGTTGCCTCCCGGGTGCCAGGGTCAAGGATGTCTCGGATCGAGTCTACAGGATTCTTAAAGGGGTGGGTGAGCAGCCAGAAGTCGTGGTACACATTGATACCAATGACATAGCTAGGAAAAGGGATCAGGACCTGAAAAATGAATATAGGGAGTTAGGATGGAAGCTGAAAACCAGGACGAGCAAAGTAGTGATCTCAGGATTACTACTGGTGCCACGAGCTAGTAAGGCCAGGAATAGAGAGCGAGTGCAGCTGAACACATGGCTACAGAGCTGGTGAAGGAAGCAGGGCTTCAGATATGTGGATCATTGGGATACCTTCTGGGGAAGGTGGGAACTGTACAGGAAGGACGGGTTGCACCTGAACTGGAAGGGCACCAATATCCTGGGCGGGAGGTTTGTTGGAGCACTTCGGCGGGGGAGTTTAAAATAGATTGGCAGGGGGATGGGAACCAGAGCTACAGATCAGAGGATGGGGTAGCTGGTAGATACGAGCAGATACAGCATGCAAGGAGTCTGTGATGAAGGATAGACAGTTGATAGGGCAAAGTTGCAGTCAGAGCGATGGGTTAAAGTGTCTCTATTTTAATGCAAGAAGTGTCAGGAATAAGGGTGATGAACCTAGAGCATGGATCTGCACATGGAGCTCCAATATTGTGGCCATTATGGAGACTTGGATATCACAGGGGTAGGAATGGCTGTTGGATGTTCCAGGGTTTAGATCTTTCAAAAGAAATAGGGAGGGAGGTAAAATAGGTGGGGGAGTGGCATTGCTAATCAGGGATGATATTACAGCTGCAGAAAGGGAGGTCATGGAGAAGGGTTTGTGTATTGAGTCAGTACAGGTGGAAGTCAGAAACAGGAAGGGAGCAGTCACTTTATTGGGAGTTATCTATAGATCCCCCAGTAGCAACAAAGACTCTGAGGAACAGATTGGGAGGCAGATTTTGGAAAGGTGCTGAAGTAATAGAGTTGTTGTCATGGTGACTTCAACTTCCCTAATATCAACTGGAAACTCCTAAGTGCAAATAGTTTGGATGAAGCAGATTTTGCCAGATGTGTCCAGGAAGGATTTCTGACTCAGTGTGTAGATAGGCCAACTAGAGGGGAGACCATATTGGATTTGGTGCTTGGCAAAGGCCAGGTGTCCGATCTTTCGGTGGGAGAGAATTTCGACGATAGTGATCACAACTCCGTAACCTTTATTATAGTCATGGAGAGGGATAATAGTAGACAGTACAGGGAAGTATTTAATTGGAGGTGGGGGAATTACAATGCTATTAGGCAGGAACTGCGGAGCATAAATTGGGAAAAGATGTCTTCAGGGCATGACAGAAATATGGAGACTGTTTAGGGAACACTTACTATGAGTACTGGATAGGTTTGTCCCACTGGGACAAGGAAATGATGGTAAGGTGAAGGAACCTTCAATGTCAAGAAGAGGAAGAACGAAACTTACTTAAGGTTGAGGAAGCAAGTAATGGACAGGGCTTTAGAGGTCTACAAGGTATCCAGGAAGGAACTGAAGAATGGGCTTAGGACAGCTAGAAGGGGCATGAAAAAGCCTTGGCGGGTAGGATTAAGGAAAACCCCAAGGTGTTCTATGCTTATGTGAGGAATAAGAGGATGGCCAGAGTGAGGGTAAGGCTGATCAGGGATAGTGGAGGGAACTTGTTCACAGAGTCAGAGGAGGTAGGGGAGGCTCTTAAGGAATACTTTGCTTCAGCATTCACCAGTGAGAGGGACCTTGTTGTTTGTGAGGACAAGGTGAAACAGGCTGATATGCTCGAACAAGTTGATGTTAGCAAGGAGGATGTGCAAGAAATTTTGAAAAACATGAGGATAGCTAAGTCCCCTGGGCCAGACGCGATATACCCAAGGTTCTACAGGAAGTGAGGGAAGAGATTGCTGCCCCTTTGGCGATGATCTTTGCGTCCTCGCTGTCCACTGGAATAGTACCTGATGATTGGAGGGTGGCAAATGCTATTGCCTTGTTCAAGAAAGGGAATAGGGATAATCCTGGGAATTACAGACCAGTCAGTCTTACTTATGTGGTCGGCAAATTATTGGAGAAGCTACTGAGAGATGGTATTTATGATTAATTGGAAAACCATAGTTTGATTAGAAATAGTCAGCCTGGTTTAGTGAGGGGCAGGTCATACCTCATAAACCTTATCGAATTCTTTGAGGATGTGACAAAACACATTGATGAAAGTAGAGCAGGAGATGTGGTGTACATGGATTTTAACAGGGCATTTGATAATGTTCCCCATGGTAGGCTCATTCAGAAAGTAAGGAGGCATGGGATTCAGGGAAATTTGACTGTCTGGATACAGAATTGGCTGTCCAATAGAAGACAGAGGGTGGTAGTAGATGGAAAGCCTGGAGCTTGGTGACAAGTGGCATTCCACAGGGATCTGTTCTGGGAGCCCCGCTCTTTGTGATCTTTATAAATGACTTGGATGAAGAAGTGGAAGGGTGGATTAGTAAGTTTGCTGATGACATGAACGTTGGTGGAGTTGTGGACGACTTGGAGGGTTGATGTAGGTTGTAATGGGACATCGGCAGGATGCAGAGCTGAGCAAGGGCATGGCAGATGGAATTCAACCCGGAAAAGTGTGAAGCGATTCATTTTGGAAGGTCAAATTTGAATGTAGAATACAGGGTTAATGGCAGGATTCTTGGCAGTGTGGAGGAACAGAAGGATCTTGGGGTCCACGTCCATAGATCCTTTAAAGTTGCCATCCAAGTTGATAGGGTTGTTAAGAAGGCGTATGGTGTGTTGGCCTTCATTGGCAGGGGAATTGAGTTTAAGAGCCGCGAGGTTATGCTGCAGCTCTATAAAACCCTGGTTAGACCACACTTGGAATATTGTGCTCAGTTCTGGTCACCTCATTATGGGAAGGATGTGGAAGTCTTAGACAGGGCGCAGAGGAGATTTACCAGGATGCTGCCTGGACTGGAGGGCAGGTCTTATGAGGAAAGGTTGAGGGAGCTAGGGCTTTTCTCGTTGGAGCAAAGAAGGATGAGAGGTAACTTAATAGAGGTGTACAAGATGATGACAGGTAGATAGAGTGGATAGCCAGAGACTTTTTTCCAGAGCGGAAATGACTATCATGAGGGGGCATAATTTTAAGGTGATTGGAGGAAGGTGTAGGGGAGATATCAGAGGTAGGTTTTTCGCACAGAGACTGGTGAGCATGTGGAATGCACTGCCAGCGGTGGTAGTAGAGTCAGATACATTCGGTGCATTGAAGCGACTCTTGGATAGGCACCTGGGTGATAGTAAAATGAAGGGTATGCCTGATTTTGGAGTAGGATAATAGGCCGGTGCAACATCCTGGGCAGAAGGGCCTGTACTGTCCTATACTGTTCTATGTTCTAAGTTCTATATGTTCATCTGCAGGTGGAAAGCAGAGTTAATGTTTCAAGTGTGGTCGCTGATGAAAGCCCTCTTGATGTCTAACCTCCTCACAGCTCACTTTAATTCCAGGTTTTGCATCAACTGGAAGTTTTAAGTTGTGCCCTGCACATCCAGATGTAATCATTAATAGATATGGAATGAAGCAGTGAACCTAGTACTGGCCCAGAGGAACACCGTTGCATGCCTTCATCCAATCTGAAAGACAACTGTCACCACAATGCTGTTTCCCGTCACTCAAACATCTTTATATTCATGCTACAACTTTCCTTCATATCTCATGGGCTCCAATTTTGCCAAAAGGCCAATTATTTGGCACTTTATCAAACATTATTGAAAAATCCCATATTCACCACATCATCTGTATTGTACTCATCAATGCTCTCTTATGCCTCATCAAAAAAAAAACTCAATCAAGTTAGTAATAAAGAAAAGAAATTAAAAATAGAAATAAAAATGAATTGTAACGATTTCTAGAAAGTACTAAATTGTCATAAAAGCCTAACTGGGTTAACTGGAATCTTTTAGGAGAAGAAATCTGCTGCCCTTGTTCCTTTTGGATTATTACCTGACTGCAGACTCACAGCAATTGAGATTGACTTTTTACAGTCAACAAGCAGGTTACGCATTTTAATGAAAATCTCTGCAAAAAGACTCAGCGGTTCAAGAAGGTGGCTCTCCACTGTCATTTCAAGAGTTATTAGAAATGGGCAATAAATGTTGGCCCTGCCAGTGACTCACAAATCCTGTAAATGAATTCTTAAAAAATGTCTTTCATGGGACTTAAAGCCCAAAATATAACTCAGAAATGCAAACTGAAGAAAGTTGAGAAGCAGGTGTGAAAACTGATTGTAGGCAGAATGAGAATTGTATGTTATATCATAGAATCTCTACAGTGTGGAAGCAGGTCCTTCAATCCATTGAGTCCACACTGACCCTCTGAAGAACATCCCACCCAGACCACCTCACCTCTACACCCTGGCATCCCTACATTCCCCATGTCTAATCCACCTAACCTGCTCATCTTTGGTCTATGGGAGGAAACCAGAGCACCTAGAGAACACCCATACAGACACAGGGAGAACATGCAAACTCCACGCAGACAGTCACCTGAGGGTGGAATTGAACTTGGGTATTTAGTGCTGTAAGGCAGCAGTGTAAACCACTGTGCCACCCCAGTATATATCAGTAGGTATAATTGCATATATCAACCCTTTAAGAACTTTAAAAATGTAACTTAAAACTATATGATTTTTTGCAGTGCTTCCCTGCTTACAGTGAAATGTCCTTATATTTGCTCCACTGAAAAAAATCGATTGCAATTTTAAATTTAATATTAAACAATTCTTACGTTGATCGATTAATCACAAATATACACCACTGGAACCACAGGGACACCATTTACCAGCTAGTTTAACCTCTCATCTCTGATGACCCTCACACTGATTTAAAAGCATTGTATTCATACTTCTTCAATTTAGAATTAAGAAAAATTATCACATTTACCATTGCATTTTTGACATGATTTACAGCTGTTGTTTGAATTGTAAGTGATTCATCTGGAAGTGGAAAGTTGATGCATTATCTATTTTTTATTATTATGATGCACTTTAAAGTCCGATATTAATTTTTAAAGATTTTGGTTTGATTTATCAAATGTGTGTGACTCCCTTTAGTCTGGAGAGGCACTTTGTAATTGCAAACTTTTTTTTAAACCTTCATGCAGGCAATACAGATCAGAAATAATTCATGACAGCTACCAATGTACATTAATAAGAATCAAAAGGGTTTTATTTTTAAAATAGAATTTGCAGGTTTCTTATTCTAGTGCCTCCAAATGTCATGAGAAAAGTGAAGGTGAATTTCAGCTGTCTCACACAGAGCTAATTTATTGCAGTGAAGCCTTCGACAGCAGATAGCAAAAAGACACAACCAGTATTCACTTAACTCCGTCCACACGGATAAGGTGAACCATCGGTTCGATTGGGACAATGTCAGGATCCTAGGACAGGCGAAACAGAGACAAGGACAGGAAATTCTAGAGGCCTGGTTCTCTACCAAGAAGACCATCGATGGACACATAGAATTAGACTCTATGTATACACCACCTTGCAGAAAAACCGGAAATGAGGTAATCAATTCCAACAGACCTCAGGGTTTAAATACCAGGCGGAAAAACGGAACAGCACTTCATCAGAGGCTGCACTAATGATGTTACCCAGCAGCGTAATGAAACGTCTGCGAACTAATGAACCAGCTCGGTGAGCCAACCAACCACAGCAGATAGCTATGGTGGGGGAAAACACAACAGTTACTCTGAGCTCCTTCCTGCAAGGAGCAGAGAATTTGGCTACCTGGGAGGGGTAAGCAAAGCGAAGTCATGAGAAGAAACAGCTGAAGTGATGGTAGCTAGAGAGCCAAGATAGATAATTGGAGCAGGCATACAACCTTTGGATAGATAGCCAGACTGACAAGCAACACCTCTGAACCAAAGAATCTTCATAGAGAGAGAGAGAAAGAGAGAGCAGGGCAGCAAACAAATGTTGGAGCAGAGTTTCCAGATTGCTGTGTCAGCTTTAAAGAGCCAGGACATGAATTGTGTAGACCAAAGACATTGATAGTAACAACAAAACTGAGATGTGGTTATGAAATGAACCAACAGAGGCATGAAACATATCTGGACCATCTGACCAAAATCAGTAAGTGTGACAGGTCATGAGGAGAGGAGATCCACTTTGTGTATGAATCACAAGGTAATTGGTGTTATATGGCCACAGGAGCTCCTCCAACTAAACTCATTACCCATTTCATTAAAGATCATGAGTTAAGCTCTACACAGTCTCCTGATGTATCTGCAATACTGTGCGAATATCCATTGGACTTAGTTAATTCCTCTAAGGCATGCTTTTCCATGAATACTTTAAAAGATTCATTGCCAGTGGAAATGAAGTACTCCTCTTTTATAATCTCCGTACAGTATATGTGTTTAAATTCCTTGTTACATTATGTCCAATTAAGTTTACGCCCTTTAACTGGGAATAAGCCACGACATCATCAATTTACTTCTGAATTTCCTGTTCACTCAACAGTAGCATAAATGGATGTTCTAGGAGGTGGAGTTAACAGAAAGAGAAGAGAAAGTCTCACAATGGAGTCCAGATGCTCGAAAGTTGTGACCAGTTTTAGTGTTGCCTCCCTTGATATGCTGTTGTGGCTTTTGAGGATTCATAGAGTCGAACAGTAATGCACCATGGAAACAGGCCCTTCAACCCACACTGGTCCATGCTGACCATAGTGCCCACTCAGCTGGTTCCAATTGCCCGCATTTGGTCCATATCCCTCTAATTCCTTCTCATCCATGTACCTACCCAAATGTTTTTTAAATGTTTCTAATGTACCTGCCTCAATCACTTTCTCCAGCAGCCCACTGCATATATGCACCATGCTCTGAATGAAGGAGTAGGCCAATGATGCTCTTTTCAAGCACTGCAAGGAATAAGATTGCAAATGAAACTGTAGCCCAATCAACAGTCGGTGCCTTCTGGATTCACTTTAGGAAGGTGTTTAGTGACATACACAGGTCAGGAAAGGTAAGCACATTCACCTATCTCCTACTATATGCATCGCACCATCTTCTTATTTACTTTCTTAAATTAGAACATCACAGCCCTCGTCACACCCAGTTAGCTTGCAAGTCTGGTATCCTTCTCCATCTGTACACTACATTGTAACCTTATCTATCCATTTACTGTTTCTACTTCCACGACTTCACTGTTTTCCTTGATAGTCATGCACTTCCGTCTACTAGCTCAGCATAAGCCATTATATTCATTATTGCAGGTGAAAACAGCAAAGGACAAGGGATTTTCGTAGAACCATAGAATCATAGAGATGTACAGGTCTTGTCCATGCCAACCATATATCCTAAATTAATCTAGTGCCATTTGCCAGAATTTGGGCCCTATCCCTCTAAATCCTTCCTATTCATGTATCCACCCTGATGCCTTTTAAATGTTGTAATTATACCAACCTCCGCCACTTCCTCTGGCAACTCATTCCATATAGACACCACCCTCTGCATGAAAACATTGCCCCTTAGGTCCCGTTTAAGTCTTTACCCTCTCACCTTAAACCTATGCCCTCTAGTTTTGGAATCCCCAACCCTGGGGAAAAAATCTTGACTATTCCACCCTATCCATGCTCCCCATTAGTGAAATTGAACCAGGGATGACCAATCTTTGGAGATTTTTCCAATTGACAGCTAGGAATGAGGAAACACTGGAAGAGGATCAATGCATTAGCAGATCTTAGATTTGGAAGGTGGTAAGCTCCTGGCTACCTCATGGCACAATTAAATAAAAGCCACCACTTGTCAAAAGACAGTCCATCTCACTAACTTGGTTTAAATGGGTAAAATACCAAACCGAACTTGTACTATAGTGTGCCTGAATTGCTGGTTGTGTTGTCAGGAATAGCAGCAAAAAGCCCACCTCACAGGGTATAGCCCTTTCCAAACATTGTTCAGCAAGACACAGATGCTATACTATAGGGGAATGTGAGTAAAACAAAGCATCAAGAACGGTGGCAGATAACATGTAAAGGGCTGATATCTCTACCAAGTGTAAGCACCACGATTTTGCAGAGAATGCGGGAGTCTGCGTCAGTGAGTGGGTCGATGTCACAGGTCAATAAGATGATTTGCACATAGATACAGTGCCCCTATTGCAGACTACCCAAGACAGCAACCAAATGAGTCTTTCACACCTTGAGCTGTCTCGTGCAAACACTGGACAGCACCTGCTTTCTGTGTTAAATAAGTAGACCTTGGTTTTTGCTTAGCTGCTCTGATCTTCACCAAAGTGCCCTCTAGCACGGTGGTAGCAATGAAGTTGAGCTGGATGTGATGGTATGGATGGTAGCAAAAGGGGACATGTAAGTGAGATCCACTCAAAGCACTTATTCCGCACAGTTCCATTTCAGACTGGAGCCCGCATTCTGCCTCATGGTTGAGTTCCTTCCTCCTATCCTGGTACATGTGCCAATTAAGAGATAACAAGCATGGGGCTGGATGAACACAGCAGGTCAAGCAACATCATAGGAGCAGGAAAACTTGACGTTTCGGGCCTAAACCCTTCATCAGAAATGGGGGAGGGGAAGAGGGTTCTGAAATAAA
>JAHRHZ010000026.1:32028649-32070494 GCA_024137785.1 Ginglymostoma cirratum
GCAGGTGTTCTGCAAAGCGGTCCCCAAGCCTCCGCTTGGTTTCCCCGATGTAGAGGAAGCCACAACGGGTACAGCGGATGCAGTATACCACATTGGCAGATGTGCAGGTGAACCTCTGCCTGATGTGAAAAGTCTTCTTGGGGCCTGGGATTGGGGTGAGGGAGGAGGCGTGGCGGCAGGTGTAGCACTTCCTGCGGTTACAAGGAAAAGTGCCGGGTGTGGTGGGGCTGGAGGGGAGTGTGGAGTGGACAAGGGAGTCGCGGAGGGAGTGGTCCCTCCGGAAGGCAGATAAGGGTGGGGAGGGAAAAATGTCTTTGGTGGTGGGGTCTGATTGCAGGTGGCGGAAGTGTCGGAGGATGATGCGTTGGATCCGGAGGTTGGTGGGGTGGTAAGTGAGGACGAGGGGGATTCTTTTTTGGTTATTGTTGCGGGGACGGGGCGTGAGGGATGTGTTCCGGGAAATGCGGGAGACACGGTCGAGGGCGTTCTCGACCACTGTGGGGGGGAAGTTGCCGTCCTTGAAGAATAAGGACATTTGAGATGTGCGGGATTGGAATGTAATAATTAAGCAGTCTTTAGCAAGTCCTCAGCAGCTCAACATATAGAGGATGTTGATCAAGACAAGGAATACGTTTAGATCAGGAATCTGAGCAACCTGTATCTCCCTCTGCTAAAGCTATACAGTTTACAACATGTTAACAGTGCCAGGGATAAAAAAGGAAGAGTAAAGCATTGTAATCATACAAATAATTCTCTAAGAGAGTGATGTAAAAATTAGTTTCAGTATTTTGAGAGAGATAAAAGGTCTCTGATGAAGGGTCTAGGCCTGAAACGTCAAGCTTTCCTGCTCCTATGATGCTGCTTGGCCTGCTGTGTTCAACCAGCCCCACACCTTGTTATCTCAGTTTCAGTATTTTGTTTAGCTCATATAAATGTTATTCTTTTTCACCACTTTCCCATTTTCTTCACTCCTAGTGTTGGGTAGTGAGTGACACTTGAATTTGTTTAAAGGCAAAATACTTTAGATGTTGGAAACCTGGGCTAAACACAGACAATGCTGGTGAAACTCAGCAGGTCTGACAGCATCTATGGGGAAGAAAACAGTTAAAGTTTCGAGTTGAATAAAATTCCCATAGAATTCTTAAGATAGGTTATGTTCAGCTCAAGTACTTCCAGCACTTGCTAACTTTTTATTCCTATAGAACTAAAGCTGTCACAAAATTTTCCTGACTTAATCATCCCACATGGACAATTTCTTAAGTTGCATTTTTCTCGCCAGTGAGAGTGTTCTGCGCGAGAAAGAAAAATACTACAGAGCACATTTAACAACACCAGGATTTCTCAAATCATCATGCAGCCAGTGTAGTAATTTTGAATTGTAGTCACTAATATAACATTGGAAATGTAGCAGCCCTAACACAGCATCTGTCTTGAATCATGTTGATGGAATAGATATTGACTAGACACCAGGGATAATGACAGAGTTCTTTTTCAAATTGGTCCCATGTGATCTTTTTCCTTCCATCAGCTTAACATTTCATCAGTTTCAACAGTTCAGCACTCCTTCAGTGCAGTGTCAGCCTGGCTTATATCTGTTGTGGTGTTTCTGTACTTAGTAGATGATCTTATTTTCTCCCCCTTGTAGTTTACAATTATATGGCTGCAGAATACAAGCACATACAAACTTATTCAATGTGTGGCATATTTCCTTATCTTTAGAGACTGCTCTCCACTCTTTAACATCAATAGAAAACAATCCACATTAATACCACGTTGACCTTGGACTCTGTCCTCTAAGTTTTATTACATTTCTTGGCACATGAGTGACCTTCTAACACAAGTGTGTGTACCAGTGTGAGTTATAGCTGTTAATGAAAATAGTTTCTGTTGACACAGTAAACATTTTAAATTAAGTGTATGCAGAATGAAGCATAAGTCTATGATCTGATTTAAATTTACCAATAAGGGTAAAGAACCATTGCTTACAAAAATGTAATCAACTATCACGCTGAGCGCTAAGGAGATCGAAGCTTATCATCTTTATAGCCTCATAAAATGCATTACAGAATCTCAGCTAAACTTTAATAGCTGCTGTAGGAATATTTTAAGAAGGTTATATATTGCATTTTAAAGAGGAACATTTGATTTCTTAGTCTTAAAGGATATTCTGACAAGGCCTTTTAGAAAGTGTTTATAGATCTTTCAGAGGAACACCCATTTTACACGCCCTATTCCCAAGTGGGTTAGGTATACGTCTCAGTAACATAAACTTAAATAAACCTGGCTTGCAACCACATATTTGCAATCAGAAAAGTGGAATATAAGTGGTGAGAAGTAAACTCTGTCTTGGGCTTGCCACAGTTCTCCAGTAAAGCTCAGCAAAAATTGGAAGAACAGCATCTCAATTTCTGCTTGGGGACCCTGCAGCCTTCAGGATTCAAGATCAAGTTCAGCAATTTTAGGACCTGAAAACCTTCTTCCATGTTCTTACCTCAACCTTCACATTCCAGGCCTTGTCATCACGTGAACTGCTACCACAAACAACCTATTGTCAGCCCCATTAGCAGTTACTCATTCTCTCATTCCTTTGTCACCCAATTGTTTTTCTTTCTCTCTGGGTTCTAGCTCTACCTATCATTTATTCCTTCCCTGTCCCCCATCCCCACCTCCAGCATAAATACTATCCTTCTCTTAACTACCATCAGTTCTAGAGAAGGGTCATTAGACCCGAAACGTTAACTCTGCTTTCCCCCCACAGATGCTGCCAGACATGCTGACTTTCCTTAACAATTTCTGTTTTTGTTTCTGATTCTCAACATCCTCAGTTCTTTTTGTTTCAGATTCAGATGGGTCTGGCAAAAGGGGGAGGTTGGGTCCAAAGCGGAGTCTGGTCAGGCAGGAGAGTTGGGATTTGTTTGGATTGGGCCTTGCAGGAATAGAGTTTGGATCCAGTGGGGAGCAAAGATGGAGTTTGGGTGTGGAGCAGAGGTAGGAGAGTGTGGCAGACAGTGGTGGAAGGAGGTCAGTTCAGGTTGAATTTGAAGGCAGGAAAAGTAAGTTTGAAGATAGAGTAGGGTAAGGTATGGTCATGTCCCAGGGCAGAGGTCTAGAGTGGGGCAGGGGTGCTGGGTCTCGGGGTGGAGTGGCATAGCATCAGGTCAAGGCCTGCGGGTAGTGTAGTTGGGGCTATGTGAAGTAAATGCAGGTCAGTGTAATAATTGCTCAGGAATTAGACTCATTTTTCCTGAGTAAGTATTTTATTAATTTCAATGGAAACCTTCAAGTTCTCCGTTTTAAAAGGAGACTTTCACAGTTTTAGGCATAAAGGAATTGCCCAGCAGAATCTTTGGTTTCCCAAGCGATTCTTTCAAATTGTGCTACGATGGGAATTTCTCAGGATCCCCATGCACCACTCCCATCTATACTGGAATAACAAATGCCTGGCCATCAGAAAATCCAAGCTATCGTGTTTAACCAGTTTAGTGTAAAGAGTTGCAGATGCTGAGGATAAATGGAAGTCTGAAACCATGCCATCATTGGACTTCCAGAAGGCATTTGATAAGGTGGCTCAACAAAAGTTATTCTGTAAATAAAAGCTCATGGTGTAGGGGCTAGCATAATAGCATGGATAGAAGATCAACTTGATGGCAGGAAACAAAATATATATAAACAGGGAAGCAAATTACCGCTCTGACAATGAGTCGATTCAAAATGTTAGCTTGCTCTCTCTCCATAGATGCTGCCTGACCGCTGTGATCTCCAGCAATTTTTGCTTTCTGTACATAAATAGATCTTTATCTGATTAGCATGAAGTGACAAATGGAGTGCAGCGTGTGATTGAGCTGGGGCCTCAACGTTTTACAATTTATACCACTGACTTTGATGAGGGGAACCAAGAAATTATAGTTAAATTTGCTAGTGACACTAAGATAGGCAGAAAGAAATGTTATGAAGAAGACATATGGAAAGTACAGGTGGATATAAACAAGTTGAATAAGTGGCCAAAAATTTGACTGATGAAGTATATGCAGTGGGAAAATGTGGAGTTGCTCACTTTGGCAAGAAGAATACAAAAATAAATATCACTTAAATGAAGAATCATGGCAGAACATTGAGACACAGAGGCGTTTCAGTATTTTGGTAAATGAGTCACAAAACATAAGTATGCAAATACAGCACATAATGAAGAAAGCTAATACCATGCTGCCATTATTACAAAAGGAGTTATATGTTAGTTAAGAATGCTACAATTCCTTTATAGAGGGCACTCAAGTAAAGTGCATAATTTTGGCCTCATAAGGAAGGATGCAAGTACATTTGAGGAGATTTACTAGACTGACACCTTGAAAGAGCAGGCTGCCTGAAAAGGATAGATTGGACAGATTGGATTTGTTTCCACTGGAGTTTAGAAAAGTACAGGATGGTTTGATTGAAGTGTATTAGATCTTGAATTACCTTCAGAAGGTGGATGTGGAGACGATGTTATATTTTTGTGTCAATCCAGAACCAGGGGCACAGTTTTAAAATTTGACGTGTCCCTTTCAGGACAGGGGTTAGAATGATTTTTGTCTCAATGGACAATGCGACCTTGGAACTCTGTTTCAGAAAGTGATGGACAGATGGGCCGTTGAGTGTTTTGAATGCCAAGTTGGATGGATTTTTGTTAGACTAAGGAACTAAAGGTTATTGGATAGAAATTAGGAGTCGATGGGATTGTGGAATTCAAAACACAAGTGGTTCAGGCATGAATAGTCCAAACTTCTACTCCTGTTTTATATGTTTGAGTGTTGCTTTGGTAAGTGCAAAGCTATAAATATTCATACAGGTGTGACCCTGTCAAAACCGTATGCAATTGTGCTAAATTCTTCGTACCAGTACAGTCCATCCAACTGACAAAATAGATAACTCTCCCTTGTCAAACAAGGTTTGCTCAGCACCTCTGCTTAAATTTGTGCTCCTTAATTCAGTCTGAGCATTTGGTACTCATAATTACTTATCATTATTTGCAAAATAGTAGCAGACATCTCTTATTTAAGAAAAGACAAATCAAAAACAAAAAGAATCAATAGGAAACTATTTACTAAGGGCATGATTAAGATTATTGATAGACCATAGATATTAAACTAACGCTGCATCCAGAGTCTGCAAAATGTAAATACTCAGTGCAAAGTGACTGTTAGTATTCTCACCTTAAAATTATGTTACTATGGTCTGTGTCCCAAATCAGATACCTGAGTAGAAAACCAGAATGAACACCCTGTTGGGTGAGCATTAACAATTCCATGCCACCGGGTGAATTCCTTCCAGTCACCTGACTAATGTTTATTTCTCAACTGATGTTAACATACAGTAATTTAGCTTGCCTGTTCATTTATCATGGTGCTTATGTGGAAGGTTGTTGCATACAAATTGGCTACTGGGTTTCTAAATGATGACAGTAACCATGCCTCAAAAATATTTCACAAGGTGTAAATAAGGTTCGATGTCAATGAGATTATGATTGAATTATAGCATATGCTGCATTACCCCATTAAAAACCCTTTGACATCCTTCTTCATCAAGAATCTGTCCGTCTGTGCCTGAAAAATATTCAGTGACATTGCCTCCGCTGGTGTCTATGGAAGCTAGTTCAAAAGACTAATAACCCCTGGAGACAAAAAAAATCTTACATGGGATGACCCCTTATTTTTAAGTTACGCCCTCTTGTGCTAGTCTCTCCCAGGGGTGACAGATTACTTCAGCACCCAGCTTTTCAGGGCTGCTATCTGTTTCAGTAAGATCACTTCTCATTCTTCGAAACTGCAATTGATAACAGGCCCAAGATATCCAACCAGAGAATAAACCTCGGACCCCAGGAATCAGTTGAGTTTCCCATATTATGACAGTAACTCAGTTCCAAAAGTGAACGTCCTAAAGCAAAGCTGATAGTTCTGAGATGATGAGTGAGAGATATATGTGCAAATCTTTCCTTCTCTCTTCCTTCCTTCTGTCACTTTTTAAATTCTTATTCAATACGAGATGCTGGCAGACTTCGCTGAAGATTCTGGGAGACGTCAGTGAAGTCATGACAACTGATCAGTGGAGTGAGGCGTGGTGAGCGGATAATATCGTTCCATTATTCAAGAAGGGAAGTAGGGATAATCCAGGAAACTACAGAACAGTGAGTCTCACAGCGGTGGTTGGGAAGCTATTGATAAGAATTCTTAGTGTTAAGATTTACGCACATTTGGAAAAGCATGGCCTAATTAGGGACAGTCAGCATGGCTGTGTGCAGGGTAGGTCATGTCTTACTAACTTGATTGAATTTTTCAAGGAGGTGACCAAGGTGATCGATGAGGATAGAGCTGTGGATGTTGTTTACATGGATTCTAGGAAGGCTTTCAACAAGGTCCCTCATGGTAAGCTCATCCAGAAGATTAAGATGCATGGGATCCATGGTGACATGGCCATGTGGATTCGGAATTGGCTGATTCATAGAAGACAGAGAGTATTGGTGGAAGGGTGTTTTCCAGGCTGGAAGTCCATGACTAGTGGTGTTCCACAGGGATCCATCATGGGACCTCTACTGTTGTGGTAAATATATAAATGACTTCGATGAAAATGTAGATGGGTCAGTTAGTAATTTTGAGAAGGTTACAAAGATTGATGAAGTTGTGGATAGTGTAAAAGTTGTCAAAGGATACACGAAATATAGATCAGTCGTAGGTGTGGTGGAGAAATGAGTTTAAGTGTGAAGTGCCGCACTTTGGGAGTTCAAACTTATACAGTTAATGGCAGGACTCTGAACAGCATTGAAGTACAGAAGGATCTTGGGGTTTAAGTCAACAGCTCCCTAAAAGTAGCTGCTCGAATAGATAGGGTGGCAAAAAGGCATATGGCATGCTTGCCTTTATTTGTCAGGGAATTAAGTACAAAGGTCAAGATGTCATGTTGTAGCTTTATAAGACTTTGGTTAGGCCACATTTAGAATGTCACATCCACTTCCGGTTACCACATTTCAGGAAAGATCTGAGGCTTTGGACAGGATGCAGAAGACATTTGTCAGGAAGCTGCCTGGATATAAGGAGAGCCTAGTAAAACCCAGGCTGTTTTCTGTTGAGCGGCTCAAGCTGCAGGGAGACTCAATACAAGTCTTTTTTTTTCCAGAGTTGAAATGTTTAATACTAGGGGACATCCATTTAAGGTTAGAGGAGGTAGGTTTTTTACACAGAGTGATTCGAGTCAGGAATGCACTGCATGGGATGGTGGTGGAGGCAGATACAATAGGGACATTTAAGGGATTTTTAGATAAGCACATAAATATGCAAGGAATGGGGGTATATGGATCAATGGTAGGCAGAAAAGATTAGTTTCATTTGGTGTCATGTTCGTCACAACATCGCGGGCCAAATGGCCTGTTCCTGTGCTGTACAGTTTGAGATTCTTTGTTATTTCTCTGCCTTGCTCACAGTTGAGAAATATGGAGATGTATTGATTTCTCAATTCAAGTGCACAAAGATTAATTCTCAGGAGATCTTGGGTTAGGAAAATGTGTATAATTTTTACCTCATGTATCCATGGGATTATGGAAGAGTTTGGATCTAATGTGTGAACCAAATCTTTTTAACGGTTAAACTGAAGGCTTGAATTTTCACCATCTGATGTATACTGAACCCAAAGTAGAATATCAGATTGCCCCAAATTGCTTAATTTGATAGAATTTCCTGTTAGAGCTCATGTCCCATTGCCAGTTTGATATCTGAGCAACAACCAGAAGACATGATGGAGAGACGTGTGAAGAATCAGAAACATTTTCCTGCAAATGTTCTGAGATTCCTTAGATGTGCAACACATTACATTTAAATTGGTCTGGCGTCCTGCCCTATTTTCAGCTTCAGTTAGAATGGGACTTGATGTACGACTGAAAAAAATTTCAAAACCTTCCAATCAACTTCCACTCAACTTGACTCCATATTTATCTTCATTGTCTCCCTGCTCTGAAGAGCAGAGAGCAGAAAAATGTCCAGTGGCCTGCCTCAGGTATTTCTTTTCCCATTTTTCCAGCCTGCTGTATCCAGTCTCATTGCAAAGTTGCCAGGAAAATTGTCTCCACTGAATTTCTTTGTGGAGTTTCTCCTCATTCTGATGATACCGAATCTTTCCTGGAAACCTGAAAAGAAATGATACTCTGAAACTGGAGAAGGTCATGCAAATATCAAATGGGGAAACTGAGATCCCATAGCCAAAAAACAACCCAAATGAGAAGGACACAGAAAGGAAAAGATGTTAACTGTATTTCCTACATCACTGAGATGTATGATCCTGCTCGTCTGGCTGAGCAGTTGCCAAGAACTGCAGCTTATCTCAATAAACAGTGGGATGAAAAATGTGGATATGAAGATTTACTAAATGTAGCATGACCAAAGCTGAGTAAAATTATTGATGACACCAGCAAAGACAAAGGGTTGCAGATGTTCTCTCAGCAAGTGATCCATGGATGGTTGTGTAGAATACAGAAAACACAGCCCACAAGATAGCAGCAGGGGTTGATCAGGGATGAGACCTCACTGAATGATGATGTCCTGCTAGCTGAATGCAGAATAAATGCAGAAATGCAGACAAAATCTGAGCATAAGACATGCAAAGGCGACATGGAAAACTGTAAGCTTGGATCACCTCTGATCTGCTAAGCACCTAGAAAGACATTGAAAAATAGTCTCTAACCACAATTTGTGCCAGATGTTCAGAAATACATACTAAATTACGTATTAGGAACAGGAGAAGACCATTCAACAATGACATACACAAGCAAATTGCCGAACACCAATGGGATCCCTGATATCAGGACTGACGGCAGAAGCTGTAATGCAAAGGTTAGAACAGACAGCACTCCCCACTCTACAAAGCAAACTCTGGGTCCTATTTGTAGATGACACCTTCGTGATTATCAAATGCGCAAAACTTGAAGAAACCCACCAATGTATTAACAACTTTCTCACTGGGATAATATTCACAAAAGAAGAATAGAACAACAACTGACTACCATTCCTGGACATAATGGTAGAATGCAAATTCTAGCGTATAAAGAAAGACCACACATACGGACCAGATACTCAATTACACTAGCAACCACCCCAACGCCCACAAACGGAGCTGCATCAGGACACAATTTAAAATAGCCGCAACACATTGCAGTAACCCGGAACTATGCAAAGCAAAACAGGAGCATGTATTTGGAGTCTTCAAAAGGAATGCATACCCAAAAAGCACAATCTGCCATTACCTCTGAGACAGACAACAACAGGAAGACACAACACAACCAGACTCACTAATCACCCTACCATACATCAAGGACATTTCAGAGATGACCACAAGACTACTCAGACCTCTAGGTGTCAGCTTATCCCACAAACCAACAACCACCCTATGACAGCTGCTGACGAATGTAAATGATCCCATACCCAAAACCAGCAAAACCGGTGTAATATACAAAATACCACGCAAGGACTATGAGAAACACTACATAGGCCAAACCGAAAGTAAACTGACAATACGGATAAATGAACACCAACTAACCACTAAGAGACACGACCAATTCTCACTTGTCTTACCACACACGGACAAAGTGGGACACAAATTCGACAGGAACAACCCATCCATATTCACAAAAACCAAACATAGACACACCAGGGAATTCCTGGAAGCCTGGTATTCTAACTGGAACTCCATCAATAAACACATTGAATTAGACCCTGTGTACAAAGCACTGAGAAACAGAACTGGTAGTGGTACCAAACACCCCAACAAACTGAAGCATATAAATAACAAACCGGACAGAACATCAATGCTTCACCGGAGACGCACTGGTGGTGTTACCTAGCAGGGTGACAAAACGTTTGTAACCAAACTGGCTCGGTGAGCATGTCTATGACCTCATCCACAACTCATGCTACAAATCTTCTCAAAAGCTTTCAAGACCATTCAGCCCATTAAGCCTATTTTGTCATTCAATAAGATCATAGATGAACAGATTGGTAGTACAAATCCACTTTCATGCCAGTTCCTGATAACCCTCAACTCCTTTGCTTGATAGGAATCTATCTCTATCTTAAACATATTCAAGGATTCAGTTTCTCTCTTCCAGGATGAGTGTTCCAAAGACTCAGGTTCCCTAAAGAGAGGATATTTCACCTTATCATTGTTTTTAAATATGAGATCCCTGATTTTCAAAATGACTCCTAATTAAAGATTTTCTCATAAGAGAAAACATCCTTTCAACATTCACCCTGTCAAAGTGCCTCAGAATATAGTATGTTTCAATGAAGTCATCTCCTACTCTTGCAAATTCCAGCAGGTGCTGTCCCACCTTTCCTAATACAACAACATCACCCCACATTCATCCTCATTTCACATGTCAGTCTGGTACATCTTCTCAGCTCTGCATCCAATGTCTTTGTATCCTTCATTAAATAAGGTGATCAATCCTGTACGCAATATTCCAAATGCAGCCTCACTCGTACACTTAACTTTTGTATTCAAATTGCTTCTCAATAAAGGATAACATTCTCATAGCTTTCCTAATTACTTACCATAGCTGCATATTAACCAATTCATGTATCAGTTGCTCTTTCACACAGCATGTGTTACATCCTTAAGGAACTCAATAGATTGAACAAATGTGATATTGCTATGACAAAATGATATAGACTCCACCTGATTACCTTTAACTTATCCAAGTGCCCTTTTACAACATTGCTACTGATCATTTCTAACATCTTCCCTTTAGCAGATGTTAATTTAGTTGGCCAGTTGTTTCCTGCTTTCCAACTCCATTTTTAAATTAAAAAGTTACTCTAACTCCAATCTAACAGGACCATCCCTGAAACAAGGACATTTTGGAGAATTGAAACGAATGTGATAGCAATCTCATTAGTCAATTCCCTTGCCACATCTCACTTGTTTCAAGTCAAACAAATTCCTACCTGAGCCATTGAGAGGAAAGACTACCTATGTGCAGTATTCTATAATTAAAAACTTGAACTCAAAAAAAAATTATTGACGTTGAGAATTCAAGGCTATACAACATTGAGCTTGAAACTGGCAAGAACAAAAACGAGGAATAGAGACTATCAGAGATAATAGGAACTGCAGATGCTGGAGAATCCGAGATAACAAGGTGTAGAGCTGGATGAACACAGCAGGCCAAGCAGCATCATAGGAGCAGGAAAGCTTGACGTTTCGGGCCTAGACCCTTCATGATCATTTCTGATGAAGGGTCTAGACCCGAAACGTCAAACTTTCCTGCTCCTATGATGCTGCTTGGCCTGCTGTGTCCATCCAGCTCTACACCTTGTTATCTCGGGATGGAGACTATGTTTGTCCGGCACCTAAGCTGGTTGCTATTTGGGAGATACCAGTGGTCACACATGCTATTTGGCATTTCCACTGGTCAAGAGAGTATCAACAGAGACAGCACGAGATACTGAGTGATCTAACAAATGTGGTGATCTGATAGTCTTCATGGCATGCAGACTCTGCTGACTGTGTCAGCATTTATTGCCATCTCTAGTGAGAAGATGGTGGTGATCCACCTCCTTGAAGTTCTGCAGTCCATTTGGTGTTGTGACAGTACTGTATCCTGAAGAGAGGTTTACTCTGTGCCGTTTCTCTTGCAGAAAGGTGTTGCCGCAGTGACAGAAGAATGGCTGCTCAGAAGCAGCGGGTAAACAGCTTTGAGCTCCCTGAGTGTTTTTTTTTTAAGTTAGACAGAAATTGTGAGCTGCAGCAGAGATTCAGTGACTAACAGATGTGAAAGCAGCACAGAGCTGTTTTGATGAAAAGTCACTGGACCTGAAACATTGACTCTGTTTCTCTCGCCACAGATGCTGCCACGCTTGGTTTTTGTTTCAGATTTCCAGCATCTGCAGTTCTTTGATGCTGATGAGGAGGAATTACTTCTCTCAAAGGATCTTAAATTTTCTGAAACTGACTGTCCCAGATTGTAGTAGATGCTAGGATGCTGGATTAATTTCAGGAGGAATTAGATTTTTAATTATTGCTAGATTAAAGGATTGTGGGAAGCAGGCAGGGAAGTGGAATTGAGGCTGAGATGAGATCAGTCATAAATGGGAGAGCAGTCTCAGAATTGAATTACTGACTCCTGCTTCTGGTTCTTACGTTCCTGTGATGAGTAAAGATCCGATGATTCCTGGTTCTCCTTGCATAATCGATAGTAAAGGTAGAAGGAAGGTAATCAGTGGCAGTAATGTGGAAATAACACTAAAAGAAAGAATAATGAGGCAGAAATTTAAAACTTTAGCAGAGGGAAAAGATATTTACATACAAAGACCAGGAATGTTGTTAATGGGGTAAACACCCAGTGATTTATTCTGCCTTGTGGCCAATATATCAGTGCTGCTACATTTATGCTCAATGCATCCTCTGCTCTTATCATAATTTCCAAGGTTATGGTACTGAAAACTTCTCAAGCAGAACACCATGATTTCAGTTCACCACAGCATTACTGCAGATAATCAGCTATGAAGATTTAAATTGCCTCTAATGCTGATTTACTGATTCACTAATAAAGATTCAGATCACATTTCTATGCTTGGCTAGTTTTGCCACAGTCGGCCAGTGTGTACTTCAGTCTTTCTTTGTCTGATCTGCACAATGAAAACTGATTTTTTTGTGTCCATTTGTATCTTAAGCAGAGTTAAGGAGCCATCTGAAGCTTTAATGTATCCATAATTGCATATCATCAGGAAATCAGAACCCAGCAGTAAAACAGGGGGTCACTCCTTTCACTGAAGTCTGAGTTACTATTTGGCAATATTAATTGTTGAAAACTGAATGCATATACAGCATATAAAAATGCTGGTCGAGTTTAATTTGGTGTTAACTGGTTTGTTTTAAATTTCTTAATACTAGCAATACGAAGACAAAAGAAGACTTCATAGAAATCTATATCTATATCTACATAGAACTGGAGTACTACATAGCCTTTTGTCTACTAGAATTTCCAATAATGGGCTACAATGGGCAATTGTCAGACTGCTGTAGTTTGTATATTTTGCTACTAACATTTCTTTTCCTCCAGAATCTCACCAATATTGCATTCCTCAGGCCTGATATTTAAAGAGAGGCTGACAGATTGTTTCTTTCAATGTTCCTTTCTCTGGACTGGAAGGGAGGAAACATGCGAGGAAAATCTGTCTTGGTAAATTTGCTTGTGCCAAGGGTGTGTTTGTGGAATGCCGCTATATGAAAATAGTTGATGTTTAATAGTTAAATAATATATTATTTTATTAAGTGTTGTAATATTTTAAAGTTATGCCACTTTTGTTGTATTTTAACAGTGTTGTAAAATAAACTGTGATTTACTTAAAGCCTAATGGGTGGATCAATCAAATCACATTTGAAACACAGTGCCTTACACTTGCTTTTAAATAATATAAAATGAGAAGGTCTAGGCTATCTCCTTGATATATATTTGGAGGGGTTTTGGTCTGTTCCATGACAGTGTACGTACACCCACAATGCTGCTGAGGAAGGGATTACATGATTTTGACTCAGTGACAGTGAAGGAGCAGTGATACATTCAGATTCAGTTTTACAGAGAAATAGAAGGGTGTTCGGGTGGCCACTTACTGATGACAAACTCAGAAGACAGGGAAAGGCCTGGCCGAGTTTAACAGCAAGACCTGATTCACGTTTTTAGTGCTGTTTCCATTCAACAGTGAAATTGTCAACTTGGTGAATGGGTGAGAAACAATGCCAGCAGCCGGAGATCACAGATAAGACAGTGGGGAGAGCGATAGCATTTGCTGAGCAGTGATAGATAGGAATCTGAGCAGAACTGAGCCCACAATTGGAAATGGGACAGACATACTGTGAACAGAAACGAGAGAAAGAGAGAGAGATCTATGTTTAGGAGGGTGAAGAGAGACAATTTGGAATAGAAGGAGATAGTCTATGATTGTGGGAGATGTAGGGTTAGAAGATCAGAAATCAAGGGAGGAGAGGTTTGAAATTTTAAAGTTAGACTTGGGGAGGTTGAGGCAAAAGCGATTGAAAGAGGGGCAGGAGAGCCTTCATGCTCCTGAGGGCCCACAGGGAGAGTTGAAACAACCATGTATTTTGTGAAATTAGCAATGTTTGAACACACAAAAGATAGGATCAGGAATAAACTGGTAGGTTATGCCCACTCCATAATTCAGGACAGCTATGATTAATGTGGCTTTAACTCCACTCTCTCACATTCTCCCTATATCTCTCAATTCCCTGAGAGACCAAAAATCAGATTATCCCAGCCCTCAATATATTCAATGGTGGAGCATCCAAAACCATCTGAGCACAGGGTTGCAAACATTCAAAACTTTCTGAGTGAAAATGTTCCACTTCATCTCCTTCCTAACAGATTGACGCCTTATTCTGAGGCTCTCTTTGTGTTCTAGAACCCCTAGTCAGGGAAAGAAACCTCTCAGTTTCTACCCTTTAAACCCTTTCAGAATCTGGTATATGTCAATGAGATCATTTCTCATTCTCCTGAACTTTAGGAAGTATAACCCTAATTAACTCATAGTCATTGGGTCATACAGCATGGAGACAGAACCTTCAGTCCAACGAGTCAATGCTGACCATGTTCCCAAACCAAACTAGTGCCACTTGCCTGCATTCGGCCCATATCCCTCTAAACTTTTCCTATTCATGTACTAATCCAAATGTCTTTTAAATGTTGTAACTGTAGCTGCATCCAACACTTCCTCTTTCAGTTCATTCCACATACAAAGAGCCCTCTATGTAAAAATGTTTCCCCTCATGTCTTTTTTAAATTTTTCTCCTCTCACCTTAAAAAAATGCCCTCTAGCTTTCAACTCCACCACCCTCGGGAAAAGACATTTGCTATTCACCATATCTATGCCCCTCATGATTTTATAAACCTCTACAAGGTCACCTCTCAACCTTTTAATCTTTTGTGAAAATATTCACAGCCTATCCATCCTATCTTTATAACTCAAACCCTTCTATCCTGCAACAGCCTGGTAAATCTCCAATTTAATAATATCCTTCCTATAGCAGGGCAGCCAGTTCTGTACACAGTAGTCCAGAGAGGGCTCACCAACATTCTGTGTAACCTCAACATGACATTCAAACTTCCATACTCAAAGGTCAAAGTAATGAAGGCAAGCGTGCCAAACACCTTCTTAATCACCCTGTCTACCTGTGACGCAAACTTCAAAGAATTATGTCCCTGAACCCCTAGGTCTCTCTGTTCTACAACACTACCCAAGCCCCTACCATTAACTGTATAAGTCCTGTCCTTGTTTGTTTTACCAAAATGAAATACCTCGCATTTATCCAAATTAAACTTCATGTGCCATTCCTCGGCCCATTGACCCAATTGATTTGTATCCAATCTCTTTGTAATTTGAGATAACCGTCTTCACTGTCCACTATACCACCAATTTGGTATCATCCACAAAACTATGTCTCCTATATTCCTGTAAAAATTGTTTATATAATTAACAAACAAAAGCGGACTCAGTACTGATCCCTGTGGATCAACACTTGTCACATGCCTCCAGTCCAAAAATCAACGCTCTTTCACCCTATGTCTCCTACTATCAAGCCAATTTTGTATGCAATTGGCAAGATCTCCCTGAGTCTCGTGTGATCTAACTTTACTGATTAGTCTACCCTGTGGAACCTTGTCAAAGGCTTTACTGAAGGCCATCTACTGTTCTGCCCTCATCAATCTTTTTGGTTACTTACACAAATCTCATCATGGGACAATCCTCTCATGCCAAGCCCCAATTTCATGAATGTTCACTTTACCATTTCTAATACCTCCCTTTCCCAAACTCTGGGAAATTTGTGTAACTACAATTGCACTTTGGTCATCCATTTTACATGTGCTGATGCAGAGATGAGTGAGCAGGCAATAATTTGAAGCAGTTATCCATTATTTAACTCATTGCTCTCACCCTCCCCTCCATCTCCCACCTGTAATAGGGATGTTAATTGCATCTGTCCCTCTCTCCTTTTCCCTAAACAACAGCCATTTTTTTCGTTCTTATAGTCTCTTTAATAACAGGAAGAGGAGAGTGACAAGTTGCATTCAGCAATGGCATTCCATGAGGGCATATGATGATTGTTACATAGAGAGACAAAAAGAGAAGGAGACACTGATATAAAAAGTTTAATATGGTCAGTAGGAGGTTTGTGTACAACTTAGGCCTTCAGTTGTTCAGCGGCGGGAGTCTGGGAGAGAGCACGAGAGCAGCCTGGGAAGGTAAGCTTTAGTTATAAAAGTCTTACCTCGTGTGACCGCGACCTTCAGTTGTTCAGCAGAGGAGGAGTCC
This sequence comes from Ginglymostoma cirratum, assembly GCA_024137785.1. Taxonomy (NCBI): domain Eukaryota; kingdom Metazoa; phylum Chordata; class Chondrichthyes; order Orectolobiformes; family Ginglymostomatidae; genus Ginglymostoma; species Ginglymostoma cirratum. The sequence goes on from JAHRHZ010000026.1 coordinate 32,044,993, forward strand.
CAGAGCGGGTGCGAGTGGTCGTCTGGGTAATGGTTATCTTTCACTCAATAAATTTGGGAAGTATCTGATACCCGAGGCATGACACGTGTAGGGTCTCCCACTTTTCCACCTCCTCTAACCTAATAATAAAGACTAAGTGTGGTGAGCAGGTAAGCTATTTGCATTTTTTTTCTTATCTCTTTGTTATCTTTCGGGGTGGTCACCTAGACGCCAAATCCTCTGGGAGCGGGTCTGAAGGCAAAGCCAGAGTTTGTTTGAGTCTATAATGGAGTAAACTTACTGGTGTAGAGAACACTTAAAGAGAGTACACCGTGAAATTTAAAAGAACTAATTAATTTTAGATAATAAACTAAGTAGAGATGGCAGGCCGGGTGATGTGTTGTAGCTGTATGATGTGGGAGCTGGCTGTTCCCATTGAGAACGGCAGTGACCACATCTGCAGCAAGTGTTGGCTGCTTGAGGAGGTCCGGCTCAAAATTGATGAGCTGGAATCTGAACTTCAAACACTGCGGCACATCCAGGAGGTGGAGAGATACCTGGATGCTGTGTTCCAGGAGGCAGTCACACCTAGTAGATTAACTAATGTTAATTCGATCGGCAGTCAGGGGCAGCAGTGTGTGACTGCAAGTGAGGCAGGTAGAGGGACCCTGCAGACAGGAACACAGGAGCCGCAGCCCTTGATGTTTTCCCACAGCTATGAGGCACTTGCTCCCTGCTTGGATGAAGAACAGGGCTGTAGGAAGGATGAGTCAACTGACAATGGCACCATGGTCCAGGAGGCCATTCAAAAGGGAGGTGCTAAAGGACAGATTGTAGTTGTAGGGGATTCCATCATGAGGGGGATAGACAGTATACTTTGCAAGCAGGATAGAGAATCCCGCATGGTGTGTTGCCTGCCCGGTAACAGGGTGCGAGACATCTCTGACCAGCTTGAGAGGATACTAGAGAGGGAGGGGGAGGATCCAGTTGTTGTGGTCCATGCAGGTACCAACAACATAGGCAGCACTGGGAAAAAAAACCTGGTTTGGGATTATGAAAAGCTAGGAACAAAATTAAAAAACAGGTCTTCAAGGGTCATAATCTCTGGATTGCTGCTCGAGCCACGTGTAAATTGGCATAGGGAGGCAAGGATCAGGGAAGTAAACACATGGCTAAAAGAGTGGTGTGGGAAAGAGGGTTTCCTTTTCATGGGGCACTAGCATCAATTCTTGGACAGGAGGGATCTATACCGCTGGGATGGACTCCACTTGAACAGGACTGGGTCCAGTGTTCTGGCGAAAAGGGTAAATAGGGTGGTTAATAGGACTTTGAACTAGTAAGTAGCGGGGAAGGGAGGAGTGACCGTACAGGGAGTATAACAATTAATGTAAGGCAAAGCAGCAGGTTAGCAGGTGACGAGGAAGCTTCAACTCCATTGAAAATTAGGAAAAATGTTAAAGGGAAGGAGAACTCAAGAGCTGTTAGTAATGGAGGTGATAGGAGAAGAAAGAAGGTGCAAAAACTGGCATAAGGGCACTTTATCTGAATGCTCGGAGCATTTGAAACATGGTGGATGAGTTGACGGCACAAATCATGGCAAATGGGTATGATTTAGTGGCCATTACAGAGACACAGTTGCAAGATGGTCATGACTGGGAGTTAATTTTTAGTGGTATCAAACTGTTCGGAAGGACAGACAGGAAGGTAAGGGAGGTGGTGTTGCTCTGATTTTTAAGGATGATATCAGGGCGGTAGTGAGAGATGATATAGGTTCTACTGAACAATAGGTTAAAGCCAGTTGAGTGGAAATTAGGAATAGTAGGGAGAAGAAGTCACTGATAGGTGTGGTCTATAGGCCACCAAATAATGACATCGTGGTGGGGCGGGCAATAAACATAGAAATAGCTAATGCATGTAAAAATGGTACAGCAATTATCATGGGGGATTTTAATCTACATATCGATTGGTCAAACCAGGTCGGTCATGGCAGCCTTGAGGAGGGGTTCATAGAACGCATCCGCGATAATTTCCTTGAACAATATGTAATGGAACCTACAAGGGAGCAAGCTATCCTAGATCTAGTCCTGTGAAATGAGACAGGAATAATAAATGATCTCACAGTTAGGGATCCTCCGGGAAGGAACGATCACAATATGGTCGGATTTAAAATACAGATGGACCGTGAGAAGGTTAAATCCAGTACCAATGTCCTGTTCTTATACAAAGGAGACTATGAGAGGATGAGGGAGGAGTTAGGTAAGGTAAAATGGGAGCAAAAACTTCATGGTGGGTCAATTGAGGAACAGTGGAGGACTTTCAAAACGATTTTTCACAGTACTCAGCAGAAGTATATTCAGTGATAAGGAAGAACTGTAGGAAAAGATATAGTCAGCTATGGATGTCTAAGGAAATAAAGGAAAATAGTAGATTAAAAAAAAAGATTAGTGGGAAACTAGTCGACTGGGAAATCTTTAAAGGCCAACAGAAAGCCACAAAAAAAGTTATAAAGAAAAGTAAGATAGATTATGAGAGTAAGCTAGCTCAAAATATAAAAACAGGCAGCAAAAGTTTCTATAAGCATGTAAATTGTAAAAGTGTGGCAAAGGTAAACATTGGTCCTTTAGAGGATGAGAAGGCCAATTTAATAACTGGGAATGAAGAAATAGCCAAGGCGTTAAACAGTTATTTTGTGTCGGTCTTCACAGTGGAAGACACAAATAACATGCTAAAAACTAATGGAAAGAAGGTTATAGCAGGTGAGGACCTAGAATCATCATCATTAAGGAGGCAGTGCTGGGCAAGCTAATGGGGCTAAAGGTAGACAAGTTTCCTGGCCCTGATGAAATGCATCCCAGGGTACTAAAAGAGGTGATGGGGGAAATAGCAAATGCACTAGTAATTATTTACCAAACTTCACTGGACTCTGGGGTGGTTCCCGCAGATTGGGAAACAGCCAATGTGACACCACTGTTTAAAAAAGGAAGTAAACAAAAAGCTGGTAACTATAGGCCAGTTAGCTTAACCTCGATAGCGGGGAAAATGTTTGAATCTATCATTAAGGAAGAAATAGCAAGACATACGGATATAAATTCTCCCATTGCGAACACCCAGCATGGGTTCATGGAGGGTAGGTCTTATTTAAATAATCTGGTGGAATTCTTTGAGAACATTATTTGCATTGTGGACAATGGGGAACCTGTCGATGTGGTGTATCTGGATTTCCAGATGGCTTTTGACAAGTTGCCATACTAAAGGCTGCTACATAAGATGAAGTTGAACGGTATTACAGGTAATGTATTGGCATGGATAGAGGATTGGTTGACCAGTAGAAAGCAAAGAGTTGGGATAAATAGGTGTTTTCCTGGTTGGCGGTCAGTAGCTAGTGGTGTGCCTCAGGAATCAGTGTTAGGACTGCAATTGTTTACAATTTACATGGATGATTTGGAGTTGGGGACTCCAATTGGTAAAAAATTGCAAGAGGTTGCTGTGCAGAGGGACTTGGGTGTCCTTGCGCATGAATCGCTAAAAGTAGGATTGCAGGTGCAGCAGGTAATTAAAAAGGCAAATGGAATTTTGTCTGCCATTGCTAGAAGGATGGAGTTTAAAAACACGGAGGCTATGCTGCAGCTGTATAGGGTCCTGGTGAGGCCACACCTGGAGCACTGTGTGCAGTTTTGGTCTCCTTACATGAGAAGGGATAATTTAGCACTGGAGGGGGTGCAGAGGAAATTCACTTGGTTGATTCCGGAGTTGTGAGGGTTGGATTATGAGGAGAGACTGGGTAGACTGGGATTATACTCATTGGAATTCAGAAGAATGAGGCGAGATCTTATAGAAACATATAAGATTATGAAGGGAATAGATAAGGTGGAGGCAGGGAGGTTGTTTCCGCTAGTAGGTGAAACTAGGACTAGGGGGCATCACCTCAAAATAAAGGGAAGTAGATGCAGGACTGAGGTCAGGAGGAACTTCTTCACTCAAAGGGTTGTGAATCTGTGGAATTCCTTGCCCAGTGAAGCAGTTGAAGCTACCCTGCTGAATGTTTTTAAGGCAAGGCTAGAATAGTAAAGGAATTAAGGGTTATGGTCAGTAGGCGGGTAAGTGGAGCTGAGTTTCAAAGATCAGCCATGATCTTATTAAATGGTGCAGCAGGCTCGAGGGGCCAGATGGTCTACTCCTGCTCCTCGTTCTTATGTTCTTATAGACACAAGCATAGACCAGTTGGGATGAATTTTCTGCTCTATGCTGTAAATTGCAGATTATTGCACGAATTGAGAATGATAAAACTAACACAAGTACATTTGACTGCAGTTAGGAAATTTTAATGAAAGCAAGTAGTTAAGATTCCCGTGAATCTTTGTCGGTGGCCATAGTCTTACCAGACCGTAGGCAGCTCTTTCAGTAGACAGAGACAACTGGTGGTTGTTTGACCTGACGGTTACCATATTTCAGGCTAGGGGAGAGATTGAGAAGGAAAGTCCTTGTGGGAACCTCAGCCAGTACAGGAATTGAACCGTTGGCCTCACTCTTGCATAACAAACAAACCATCCAACCAACTGAGCTGTGGCTCATCTAATCTTCATCAGTATCAGATTGCTAAACACATTCTTCATACTCAAGCTTACAATTTTTGCTATAAATATCAAAGAAAGCTTCAAACTCATCGTCTCAAGCATGCAGTCTGACGTGTAAATAAAAAGTTGCTTTTGACTTGAGAGTGTTTGATGACAGTGCTGTATAAAGGTTTTAATTTCTGAATATGTCTGACACTTATTGATCTCATTCTATTTTTGTTCAATGGCTTAAGTGATCTGGTGTAGTTACGCACATAGGCAAAATAACATGGGCTAGCCAGAATCCTCAAATGGAAACTCAGCTAATTCTGCTGTTCCTCAAAACTAAATATTAAAAGAGCAAGCATTTGTTCGAAATTAAAGGACACTATTGATATAGGGGTCATCTCAATGCTAAAGATACTGGCTAGATCATGACTTGTGCAGTAATGTAAAACAGGTGAAAACAAATATGCAGGCTATCTTAAATTTCTGTTTTTCACACATTAACATCAATACATGTGAAATAGGCTGCTGATTCTCTATCACCCGTTTTGCACTACTGCACAAAGACAAGATCTACCTCACTGATTTTGATGGTTCATTAGGGAAAAGGTCCAGGTTCCCAGCAGTTGTTGGTTAAAGGAAGATCATTATTTAAGCAGGTTGCGGTCTGTTGCTTGACTGTCAGCAGATGTTCAGATTGTTTCACTTGGGCCTTGTTTCCCAGGAAGCCAATTGTGAATGGGTAGTGCTCAGTGAACCACAGACATCACTCTCAAAAGGCCACTGAGAGCTTGGAATATATATACTTAAAAATTCAATGTTGGGTAGAAATCTTATCTGCTTGAACTGTGCTTGGTTTAAGCGTGTTAAGAAAAGATCTGGGCAACAATAACGGGGAAATATACCTGGAAGAAATAAAAATTTCAAAGGGATGTGTTAGCAGCAAATCAGATAGGATAGGAATTATTCTTTCCCTTTCTTTTCCTCCCTGGCAAAACCTAACCATTGCTTCTTCATTTATTTTGTTTTCTTGGTACACTTACCCTTAGTGGTGCACTGTGTGATGAGTCTTGATCTTGTTTTTAAGGATATATATATAAAAAATGCACTTGCAGTAAGTCTGTGCACAAAGGTAACATCTTTCGCCTGCCAAGACAGTCAGGCAGTGCCATAGAGCAAAACAGTTTCTTTTCCTATTTAAAAATATTCCTTGATGATTGTCAAAATTGTAAAATGAAGCAATTTAATTAAATACTGATGAAACAGATCACCCATAAAAATGTTAACTCTGTTTTGTTCTCCACGATGCTTCTAAATCTGCTGACTATTTTAACCAATTTGCTCTTAAATACTTTTCATTAATCCAGTCAAATATGTTGTCACACGCCTCCAGGTAGGTGGAGACCGAACCTCAACTTTCTGATCCAGATGAATGGACAGCACTACAAGAGCTAACATTATTTAAAATCAGAAACAAAAACAGAAATTGCTGGAAAAGCTCAGCAGGTCTGGCAGCATCTGTAGAGAGAAATCAGAGTTAACATTTTGGGTCGAGTCACCCCTTCCTCAGAACTGAGGAAGTGTGTGTAAGTTATTGGAAATCAACCTGTTTGGACTTGTCATGATACACCTCCAGATCTTCTCAGAACCTGATCTTCTAAACCAGCAATTTGTTTTTATATGTGCTTTATTAATACGTCATTGTCACTGGAAAAATGCACACAAATATCAAAAGTAAGTGTTTCTTCTAGTCCAGTCCTAAACCTGTTAGCAGCTTGATTTAAGATCATAAACAATTTATCGTAAAAATTATACCAAAACATTTACTGTATTTGCTTGTATACACCAGCCATTGTCTTTGTGAATTAGATGTGTTTTGATACTTAAAAGTTTTCAAAATATTCTGGGTTAGCTGAATGAATTTGTTTTGGTCCTTTTTAACATCAAAGTTGCAATGATAGAAGAGTATATTACATAAGTCATTTAAAATATACCTGGCACACAGCAAAGTATTTTACAGACAATTAAGTATTTTTGAAGTATACTGACTGTTCCATCTTAGGAAAATGGACACTGTGGGGATCATTGACAATCATTAAAATGTATTTATGGTATCCTCTTCAAATTAAAGGTACTTGTAGTTGACCTGGTGGGAATTAATCCTTGATCCAGCCTGTAAGGAATAGATTATAAAGAGATGATTTTGCTCACATACAGACACTATCTTGCAGGCTACTTGACTGATGCCATCTGGATATAATTTGTTTCTTTAATTGCAGATCTGATGTAGCATAAATTGGTGTTAAGGGAACATCTCTAAATTGGCATAATCAAACTGATATATCATTGTATTTCCAAACTAACCAAAAAAAAAATTTGGACATCATTAGAAAACTAAATAGTTTCCATCTTTTTTACTTGCTCTTTTTTGAATTGTTGATAGATTTGGTGGCACGGTGGCTCAGTGGTTAGTACCTGCTGCCTCACAGTGCTAGGGACCTGGGTTTGATTCCACCCTCGGGTGACTGTCTGCGTATGGAGTTTTCATATTGTCCCTGTGTCTACGCGGGTTTCCTCCTGCACTACAAAAATATGCGGTTTAGGTGCATTGGACGTGATAAATTGCCCAGTGTCCAGGGATGTGGATGAGCCATGGGGAATGCAAGGATACAGGGATAAGGTAGGGGGATGGGTCTGTGTTGCATCCTCTTCAGTGTGGACTTGATGGGCCGAATAGCCGGCTTCCATACTGTGCAGATTCTATGATTATGCATTAACATTGCACAGCAGAATCTTGTTCCCTCTTATAACCCAGCATAATATGTACAAAGTTATACCTACCTTCTAGCAATGCATTTCCTGTAAGTTTCAAGATTGCAAAAACATTTATGGATTGATTTGCTTGTAAAATCCAACATTGTCAATGTTTATTTTTGTGGTTGATTATGTGAGAGCATAGAGGCATTATGGGATCCATTTTCAATTTGATGCTGGATGTAAAGCAGGAATAAAAATCTTTCAGCATTTTTCAATCAGGTGAGGATTGAAATAATGTAGCTGGTGTGGAAGATAAAAGTTTTAACATACGTTCAACACTTACAATAGTTTCTCAAGATGGCAGTGGAGTAGCCGTGCTGTGTTCGAGCTCCTGAGCTTATTCGCTTCCACCAGCTTTTTCTTTTGAATTCTCCTTTTTTTGTTCTTTCTTTTTACCTTTGCTTTTTTTTAAAAAAATTGCCCCTTTTTCTTTAAAGCCTTTTGCTTCAGTGAGGCGTCAGTGACAGACCCTGCCCGAGCATGTTACAGGGTCCACTGACAGTGCCAGTAGCTATAGAAATGAAGGCGGCAGCAGCAACAGTTGGGGGGTGGGAGGTAGTTGGAGACAGTAGAGTCAGTGGCAGCAAGCATTCCGCTCCTCCTGAGACTCCAGGCCAGGGCTTGACCCGAGTGCCTAAGTGGGAATAAAACTTAAGTAAAAATCTATTGTCTGGACGTTTTCGTTCCCTTTGACTTTGTTTCTTTTATTTCTACTGTTTGTTTTATTCTGGATTTGTTATCAAGTGTGTAACAAAGATGATGCCAGACAATGGCGGCTTTGTTCACTTTTCACCCTTGTATTCCTATACTTGAGTATTCAGGACAATAAAATATAATTCTAGCAGTCAGCAACTTGGGACCACAGGGAAGGCATTCAGCTCCTCAAACCTTCCATTCCATTCTATTAGTTAATTCCTGATCTGTATCTGAACTCTGCATCTGTTTTTTTTTAACAACAAATTGACAGAAAGACCTAATAGTTAGCCACTTTACATCCTCCATTTTGAGAAAATGATTTAATGTGAACAGTCAACGTCTTTGCTAAAATAACAAGCAATAAACTTTTATTGTCAGAAAATACTACCAGCAAATCCTCAACAGGTCAGCCAGCATCTTGTGGTGAGAGAAATAGAGACTGGGAGGAATTTCCTCTCTCTCTGGTGGTGAGCTCAGAGGTGGGCAGGGGGTTTATTACAGAACAGTGAGGAAACAGGCCTTTGGCCCAACAAGTTCATTCTGACTATCAGAGCATCCCACCCAGAACCATTCCACTATAACCCACCGAATCGACACATCCATGAACACTATGGGTAATTTAGCATGGCCAATCCACCTAGCCTGCATATCTTTGAACTGTGGGAGGAAACTGAAGCACTCGGAGGTTACCATCGCAGACACAGGAAGAAGGTGCAAACTCTACACAGTCAGTTGCCCAAGGGGGGACATCGAACCCAGGCCCCTGGCACTATGAGGCAGCAGTGCTAACCACTGAGCCACTGTGCCACCCCAGTTGGAGGCTGGCAATGGAAACATGAACTCTGTATTGCCTCCTTAATGTCGAGGAGACCACATTGGGAAACTGACACAAGTACAAGTAAATCACTTCCTAATATATGAATTTCCTACCTCTAGCAGGATGAAGTGATGGGCAGAAGGACCATTGGTCAATCTTCCCAACGTGCTGCTAACTGATGCCTTAAGTGGTCATTTAATGAGCCTCAGCCTACTGTAATTAGGATGAACGTGGTTGTGGGAGGGCCTGTCACCAAGTGCTATGCCTGACAGCAAAACATGTGCAGATGGCTTGTCATCTCAGGAGGGGATTAAAGACACTAAGTGTCTCAAATGAGCAGTTGGATTTGGAAAGCAGTAGGGCATGTTGGCAGACTTTGTAATTGACCCACATTCAGCTCTCTCCCCAGCAGCCCAATCTGCAAATCGTCCCAATTTCTCAAATTATTTATCTGTGAGCTAGGAACACAACACAATATTGGGACCCTCGTGGGTGTTCCTCCTGCATAGGATTTGGAGTCCTTCCCTCTGAATGGCAACTTTTCTGCCCCTGGCATTTTGATTCAGTGGAAGGCCATCCTTTAGCCTTACTGTTTTACCAGCTTGTGTTTCAGTGGACTTCTTCGTAAAGAGGCAGTGAGATCCACGACATCTCAGCAAGATTCAAGTCCATGACCTTCGGTCAATTACCCTTTATCAGAAGTGGAGCAAGTTATAATTATAACTAATTTTAATCACATTCAGAGGGAGAGATAAGTGAAGAGTGGAGAATAGAGTGAAAGTGAAGATCTGGGAGAAGGCAGAAGAGACTAGATGGCAGAACAAATGATGGAGGAAAGTTAAAGGATAAAATGGGACAAATAGTAATGGGACAAAAAAGAAGGTGGGTCTGGAGAAGACGAAAATAGTTGGATTATTACCCAGCACCTTCTGACACAAAGTAGTCGAAAACTTGGTTATGATCGCAAGTTGGTGCTCTGGATCTTGACTATGGAAGTGTGTAGAAGTTGAAGTGTAGTTCCTTAAGATTCACTAGAACACAATAGGATACTGACGACAGGGTATAGAGCTGGATGAACACAGCAGGCCAACCAGCATCAGAGGAGCAGGAAGGCTGATGTTTTGGGCCTAGACCCTGCTTCAGAAATGGGGGAGGGGAAGGGGGTTCCGACATAAATAGGGAGAGAGGGGGAGGCGGATAGAAGATGGATAGAGGGGAAGATAGGTGGAGAGGAGACAGACCAGTCAAAGAGGTGGGAATGGAGCCAGTAAAGGTGAGTGTAGGTGGGGTGGTAGGGAGGAGATAGGTCAGTCCAGGAAGGATGGACAGGTCAAGGGGGCGGGGATGGGCTGGGCTGGTTTTGGGATGCGGTAGGGGAAGGGGAGATTTTGAAGCTTGTGAAGTCCACATTGATACCATTGGGCTGCAGGGTTTCCAAGCGGAATATGAGTCGCTATTCCTCCAACCTTTGGGTAGCATCATTGTGGCACTGCAGGAGGCCCAGGATGGACATGTAGTCTGCGGAATGGGAGGGGGAGTTGAAATGGTTTGCCACCAGGAGGCGCAGTTGTTTAGTGCGAACCGAGCGTAGGTGTTCTGCAAAGCGGTCCCCAAGCCTCCGCTTCGGACTTCACAAGCATCAAAATCTCCCCTCCCCCACAGCATCCCAAAACCAGCCCAGCTCGTCCCCGCCTCCCTAACCTGTCCTTCGTCCCACCTATCCTCTCCTCCCACCTCAAGCCCTACCCCCATCTCCTACCCACTAGCCTCATCCTGCCCCCTTGACCTGTCCATCCTCCCTGGACTGACCTATCTCCTCCCTACCTCCCCACCTACACTCACCTTTACTGGCTCCATCCCCACCTCTTTGACCGGTCTGTCTCCTCTACAACTATCTTCTCCTCTATCCATCTTCTAACTGCCTCCTCCTCTTCTCCCTATTTATTTCAGAACCCTCTTCCCCTCCCCCATTTCTGAAGAAGGGTCTAGGCCTGAAATGTCAGTCTTCCTGCTCCTCTGATGCTGCTTGGCCTGCTGTGTTCATCCAGCTCTACACCTTGTTATCTCAGATTCTCCAGCATCTGCATTTCCTACTATCCCAGGATACTGAGGACAATGGGGTCAGAGTGGGTCTTAGGTGAAAGGTAAAATTTCAAATAACTGGAAGCTCAGCATCACATTTTCTGAATGAATAGTTGTGTTCATCAAAGCAATCATTCAATCTCCATTTTGCCTCCCAAGTGTAGAGGATACCACATTGAAAACACTGAGTGCAGAGTGTTAAAGTGAAAGGAGTCCAAGTAAATCACTTCCGAATATATTAGGGATTGCCAGTGGCCTCTCACATTAGCAGGGAATTTAGGTGCAATACATCTTGTAGTTATAGGAGCCCCCAACTCAGTTTCACTCGTGTTATGGGCCAGATCAAACCCCCTTCAAAGATATCAAGGATATAGCCTCGGCCCTATATTTTATCCTATTTAAAGACAAGTGTAAGGTGCTATGCTCCAGATGTAATTTGATTGATTATGCTACTTGGATTTAAGCAAAACACACTTTATTCTTACCATACAGTTAAACTACAAGCAAAAGAAAGAAGAACTGGTATAATTTTAACTCCCTTGGAAACATACTATTCAAGGGACAACGTTTATCACCATGGGTGGGGGTGGGTGGTGGGGAGTGCGTTGCAGTGCCATTATGATTTACAGAGTACCCTAATATATCGCTTCCACCCCGAGAAAACCTGCAAGGAAACTGCCAGAATATTTCTGGTAGCCTTCCTTCTTAGGAATGTGCCTACCTGCTAGAGATTAACACTAGCAGAAGCAGGAAGAGGCCTTTAAAGGCCCTTATTGCCTTTTTACTGACCTAACAGACAGCTTTCCTGACCCCAGTAAAACGCTAGTCGTGGTGGATATCATGCCAATCGTCCCATCCCACCAAACTCCCCATCCCCTTCCCTTGCCATCAGTTTGCAGCACACTCCCTGGAACTTCAGGCCATTGGTTCTTCTGAAAGCAATGTTAGATGATGGGAATACCTTTGCATAAATTCACAAACCCATCCTTGAACCATGCAGTAAGCCAATACAACTATTTTTCTAAACTCACAGCTTGGCTCAAAATTAGTTTAGCATGTGTTGAATTCATTAAGCTTCATTATATTTATTTACGATTGACATTAATGATTGGTATTCCTCAACAATATTACACGGCTGCTGCCTTAAACCAAAATGTAATATTTTAATTATCGTAGCGTAAATTAAAAACATGTCACTAGTGACAGCGAATTACTGCTATTTTTATATAACTGGGTCTTATGAACCATGATGGTGTTTTGCGAGAATGAAAGCATATTTGGAACTTGTATATGTCAGTGAGATTCTCTGGTTATTGTATCGGACTGATAGCCCCTTGGTTGTCAGAAGAAAGGTTGAATTTTGTTACAATCACTATCTTTGCTGTTCTTTTGAGTAACCCAAAAGGTATCATCTCCGCTCCAGTGCTCGGTGCTGACAAGGCCTATTGATTAATGCACTTCTTGTAACTGTTGAGGCTCATTAATTAATTCAGTCGTAATTGCCAAAGTTCATTGGACAATTTCCAAAGCTTGTGAAATAATTGTCTGCAATTGACAAGACTTGTTTTCGAATTCTGCTCTTGTAATTAATAATCTTGGCTGAGTATGTGACGATCTGTTACTACATTTGACTTCTTGAAGAACAGGTTATTTTCTCCAGTATTATTGGTTAGACTGTATACGGCTGTATAGTTGGAGACTAAAAGCATACAGAAGCAAGCAGTATGTTAATTAGTTGTATGGTCAGCAAAGTGGGATGTAGAAATATAATACTCCGAGCATACGAATAATTTCTCCCATTAATAACAACTTTTGTACCTTTGTTTTAGATTAAAATCAGAAAGTAGAAGCTAAACATTTCATCATTACAAACATACCCATTCTTGACCTAAAATACATAACTTAAATTAAGAAAAACTGTACAAGTCAGTATTTTTAAAAAAGACATACGAGGTAGGTAACTGATCCAGAACCGATAGCTGTTGAATGACAGTTAGGTTGAAAATTAGCCGAATGTTCATCATTGGACTACGTTCGAACCTATTCATTAAGGGATAGCGTCATGATATTTAGAAATTCAAAACACTATCAAGCAAAATGAATGTCATTTTGTGAAATGGAAAAAGTATTTGACAAATTTATAAAAGCTCTTTATGAATGTAACAAACAGGATGAATACACATAAATGCAACTGGTGACGTAAGACGTTTTGATTTCCAAAAAGCATTTGATGAGGTGCTACATGAAACAAAATTACAGAAGATGAAAACTTAAGCTGTTGAGATGATTAGCATGGATAGAGAATTGGCTATTTAACAGGAGAGAAAACGTCTGGATAAATTGGTCTTTTTCAGTATGTGAAACTAATGAATATAACATCACATACATCCATACGGGAATCTCCAATGTTTGTGATCAATATGAATGACTTTGATGAAGGGACTGATTGTCTTGCAGATAAATGTGCTGACAACACAAAGATGGGTAAATAAGCAGATTGCGAGGAAGCTACGAAGTGTCTAGAATGGGATATTCATTGGTTAAGTGATTGGATGAAAAATTAGTACATGGAGTAAAATTTGGGAAAAATGTGTTGTTGTCCACTTTGGCAAGAAGAATAGAAAAGCAAGTTATTAATTAAATAGAGGATTACTTTAGATTGCGGTGGCATAGAGGGATTAGGGTATCCTTGAGCATAAACTACAAAAAGATGCAGTAAGTAATTAAGAAGGCAAATGAAATGTTGGCCTTTCTTTATAAGGAGATGAAGTATAAACGTAGGGACATCTTAGTACAACTAATTGATGAGACAATGTCTAGTGTATCGTGTATAGTTCTGCTTACCTTAGGAGGGACCATCATCATCATTGGTCGTCCCTCATAGATGAGGATGACTCTCTTCCACTCTCAGGGTGAGTCTGTTGTTGGCTTTACCATGTGGTTTCCGCAGGCTGTGTTACACTTGGGTCAGAAGGTGGTCATGGGAAGGGGTGGATGGGACTTTGGTGCGGCAGTGTGCTACTTTTGCTTTTTTACCTGGCTTCCATTTTCCCGCTGGTATGTCTGGAGTCGTTTCACACCTTCCCAGATACTTCTCCTCCACTTTGCACAGTCTTGGGTCTATGATTCCCAGGTGTCATGTAAGGATGCTGCACCTCACCAATGAGGCTTTGGGGGTGTCACTGAAGCACTTCCTGTGTCCATCTGGGCCTTGCCTGCCTTTTCAAGGCTAGGAGTAGAACATTTGCTTGGAGACTCTCATATTGGTCATGCGGACAACATTCCCAGTCCATCACGGGTGGTCAAGGTTGTATACTTGCATTGGAAGCAGTACAGAGAAGGTTTATAAACCTGATTTCTGGGATAAGGGGGAAGAATTGGGTAGGTTTGCCCCATACTCATAGGCTTTTAGAAGAACAAGAGGTGATTTTATTGAAGCATTTGCATTTTGGAGGGAGCTTGACAGGGGAGGTGTTGAAATGCTCTTTCCCCTTTTGGGAGAAACTACGAGTAGAGAGCATAGTTACAAATGAAGGGTCTTTCGTTTAAGATGATGGAGATGAGGAGGAATTTTGTGTCCAGGAGGGAAGTTAGTGTTTGGAATTCTCTTTTCCAGGGAGCAGTGGAGGCTGGATCATTGGAAATTGAAACTGTGTTAGACAGCTTCCAGATTGACAAGAGAATCCAGGGTTAAGGACAGTGAGCGTGAAAGTGGAGTTAAGGCATAACCAGATCAGCCATGATCATAGTGATTGGTATCATGTACTTGCCCACAAAGTCATATATTCTAATATTCCCACATGTCTTAGACAGATAGAATCCCTACAGTGTGGAAACAAGCCCTTCGGCCCAATAGGTCCACACCAAACCTTGGAGCATCCCACCCAGATCCATCCCCCTATAACCCACCTAAGCTATACATCCCTGAACACTACGGGCAATTTAGCATGGCCAATTCACCTAACCTGCACATCTTTGGACTGTGGGAGGAAACTGGAGCACCTGGAGGAAACCGACGCAGACACAGGGAGAATGTGCAAACTCCACACAAACAGTCGCTTAAGGGTGGTATTGAACCCAGGTCACTGGCGCTGTGAGGCAGCAGTGTTAACCACTGAGCCACCGTGTGTTTATGTGTTTCTAATAGGTGAATACTGAAACTGTGAACATACAACTATGATAAATATATCAGTAAATATAGCGGGGAAGAGCCCTGCTTTACCATCTAGGCTGTCACAACGATTTGCTGCTATAATTGCTTCACAGTGTCCTTAACACTACAGGGCAGCAAACTTATGGGAAATCTTGGGAAAAGTGAAAGAAACAAGAAAAAGAAAAGGTCAAATAATGATAAAAACTGCCAAATTTCTCTCTAATCTAACCTTAGATGATGAACCCAGGAGATCAATGTAGCACTGATAATTCCCAGCAATTCCTGCTCTTTGGTGAAAGAAGGTACTTTCTCCAGCCAGAAATAGGGCCAGCACTGATTGGAAGGAATTCACAAATTCTTGTCCATTGCACATGATTTGTTAGGAGCTAGTATTCCATCTTCACATTGTTGTGTGGCATCAGTACAATGCTAAATGTGATAAATTCAAAATAAACGTAACCATTCAAACTGGTAAGATGTCATGGGCCAGCAGCAGCAACAGAATTGTATTCAAACACGATCAATAACCTCAGAAACTGTTGTTCTGGTCTTTACATGGTGGAAGTTTACTCAAGGTTCATGTGGAAAGATAAAGATATTCTTCAGGCTTTCTTAAACAATTAACTCAGCATTTATAATGACATTTGGCCTAAAAGAAATATCAAATGAAAATAAGAATGTCAGTATGAATATTCAATTCACTCTACTTAACATCAAGAAATGGTTGGAGGCTCTGTATACTAAAAAGGCTATGGATCCTGACAACATTCCGGCAGTAGTACTGAAAACTCGTGGTCTAGAACTTGCCACAACCTGAGCCAAGTTATTTCATCACAGTACCACATTGGTGTCTACCTGATCGTGCGGAAAATTGCCCAGTTATGTCCTGTGTATAAAAAGCAGGACAAACCCAACCCATCCAATTACTATCACATTGGTCTACTCTTGATCATCAGTAAAATGGATGGAAAGTATCAGCAAGCAGCACTTGCTTAGCAATAACCTACCTAGTGACACTCAGTGTAGATTCCACCAGGGCCACTCAACTCCTGACATCATTACATCGATGGTCCAAACATAGACAAAGGAGCTAAATTCCTAAGGAGAGAATGACTGCCTTTGACATCAGGGTTGCTTTTGATCTAGTGTGGCGTCATGGTGGCCTCGCAAAATATTGAGACATTGGGAGTAGGGGCAAAACTCTCCACTGATTGGATCTATACCTGAAACAGTGGAAAATAATTGTTGTTATCAAAGCTCAATTTTCTCAGCTTCAGGACATCTCTTGAGGCATTCCTCTGGGTAGTGTCCTAGGCCCAACTATCATCAGGTGATCATTATAAGGCCAGAAATAGGGATCTTCACTGATGAATGCACAATATTCAGCACCATTTGCAACTCCTCAGATGCTGAAGCAATTGATGCCCAAACACAGCAAGACCTGGAGAATATCCAAATTTGCCACATAAATGACCATCTCCAAGAAACAGTCTTTTAATATGCAATGGTGTTTCTATCACTAAATCCCCCAATATCAACATTGTGAGGTTTACCATTGACCATAAGCTGCTTATATAAATGCATTAGTTACAAGACCAGATCAGAAACTAGCAATACTGTGGCAAGTAACTCATCTCTTGACTGTCCAAAGCCAGTCCATGATCTACAAGGCACCATTCAAGAGATTGATAGGATACTCACCACATGCCTGGATGGATACAGCTCGAACAATACTCAAAAAGCTTGACAATATGCAGGACAAAGCAACCCGCTTGACTGCGACAACATTCACAAACACTCTGTCCCTCCATCATCGCCATTCAGTAGCAGCAGTGTGTACTATCTACAAGATGCACTATGGAAATTCTTCAACACTTCTTAGACAGCACATTCCAAACTCTCAACTACTTCCACCCAAAAGGACAACAACAACAAATGCATGGGTTAACCACCACCTGCAAGTTCTCCTCCAAGCCACTCATCATCCTGGCTTGGAAATAAATATATTGCCATTCCTTCAACATCACTGAGTCAACACTGGTGGAACTCCCTGGACATCAGTACTGTGGATGAACCTACAGCAAGTGGTTGGTAAAGTCCACATGCCATGAATGAATTAAAGAGAAGTCACTCTTGGTATATAATGGTATGTAAATATGGTATTTTGGTAATGGTATGTAATGGTATGTAAAATAATGGTATGTAAAAAAAGAGAACTTGAAAAAAACTTTGATGTTGCAATTGGATGGATAAAATGACCCGATTAGTCGCAAAGAAACTGCCAGTGACAAGGAGTTGATGCTTGTGAGTTACCTCATGGATTTTATTTGCTCTTATTTTGAGAATTATTCATTATAAGTGCCTAACAGGCCAAAGTAAGGTTAAACAATTGATTAGTAGTCCACATCATGTTTGTTATTCTTAAGTCCAAGTCAGAATATGAGGACACAAACCCCACAAGGTACAAGCTGGAAGGAATATACATTAGACATTGGCATTGGTTGTGTGCACATTACAAAGTAAGGAACTTGAATTGAAATAGGGTGATAATGTGAAGTGAGTGGAGCATAAAATGGAACGTGGAATCAAGGAAAATAAAACAAAGAACTGCTGGCGTTCTAAAACAAGCTAAAACAGAAATTGCTGCAGAACTCAGCAACTGTGGCAGCATTTATGAAGACAGAAATGCTTAATGTTTCAAGCAGGTGACTCTTCTTCAGAACTTCGGGTGACTGGACTCAAAACATTAATTCTGTTTCTTCTTACCTCAAGCAACGCTTACGTAGTATTTCATACCTGTAAAGGTGAAAGTTACCACGAGGTACCTGGAATGGTCATCTGGGAAATACCTTAGTTGAGCCTACATGGGAACTAGAATAATGATATAACACTATAACGTTTAGTGGCGCTTTCTCATTTAGACTTTTCTTGTTGCTTGCAAGAAAAGAAAAAGTAAATTTGAGACTAGTCCTTTGTGGGATACAATAAATTCAGTAAGCACATAAACTAATTGAAATTAAATCCGAACCCTTCTTATACATAGAATGTTAAATTGCTCACAAATTGATAATTATCACCAGTCCAGCTATTGTGGCCATCCTGCAATTTATGGATGAGCAATGAATGAATAACTTCCTTTTCAAAAAAATTAAGCTCCTTAATAACCTGCAATTTAATCAGCATTAATGTGGTTTCAGCAGGTTAAGCGCAGAATGATTAGCAGATTAAGCAAAGTCAGTAGCACTCTTGGCCTTCAGGCTTCTTCTGTCAATAAAAGCAGTGTATTAAAAAGAGACCTAATCAATATTTGGATGATAGTTTACAGCAGGCCTGAAAGCATCTGTTGCCAGTCACCGACAGATTCAGAATTGTTAATCAAATCAGGATTCAGTTTGAATAACAGACTGTTCAGTTGCCCAGTGGCTGGAATGATTTTGCCAGTTCCTGTCCTGTTGACAGTATGTACAGTATGTTGAGGGGCCTTTTCAAATCTAATTCCAGTACTGTCGCAAAATAAATGTATATTATCTGCTTTGTGTATACCACCGTCTCACACTGAATGCCTTGAAGTGTTTCCTACAGTGAATTGTTTCTTGACTGCAACACTTTCGACAGTGTGTCAATTTAATATGCAGCTACTACATTCCAAGGCAAAATAATGAGATGGATGTGCACTTTGTCCAGTTGTGGGGTTATGCCTGACTGTGGATATTAGCAAGGGCCTGCAAGTCTGGTTTCAATTTTCATCTGGCCTGGAGATATGTCAGAACAAATTGATTGAAAATAATTATTAGCAAGGGCCCTGCTCATTAATTCGCAACACATGATCTTTAATATCTACAGGAATAGGCAAGCATGCAATAACAATTTGTTTTTGTAGAATTCCTTACTGATTAAAAACCCAACTTTGACAGCCCTACGTGGAGAAGTATTCCAAAGATTCACTGCCCTCTGTGAGATTAAAAATACCTGCTCATCTCTGTCTTAAATGGCTGACCCCTTGCTCTGAGATTATGTCCCTCTGGTTCTAGACTTTCTCATAAGGGAAAATAACCTTTAACCTGTCAAGCTCCCTCAGATTCTCATATGTTACCTCTCGTGGTTGCCTCTCATTCTTCTAAACTCCAGTAAGTATAGAACCAACATTCTCAACACGTCCTCATAAGAACATTCTTTCATAAATAAGATCAAACAAATGAAATTCCTGATAGCATTGCAATGTTGATCTTGCTTTGTGCGCCTCCTGTGCAGCTGTAACCTGGTATGCCTCGGTCTGTCTAATCACCTCTGTATGGCCTTCTTTGCTATAACCCTGCCTGTACTCACAAAACAAAACTTTTCACTGTACTTAGGTATATGTGACTACAATAAATCAAATCAAATTTAATCAAGAAGACCTTTTGGATCAAGTAATCAGCAATTTTGTTCCCCACCTTGTTTTTGAACAGTCAGTCGAAGATCAATGTTTGGAGATATGGGGTTGAAATGTAAGAGCTTTTAGATACATTAACTGGGATAAACTGATAGCTGAAAAAACATGGGTAAATAAATGGAAGCAGTATGGGTTTGATAAAGGCAAATCATGTTTAATGAACGTAAGTGATTTCTGTGATGAATTGATGGAGAGTTTGCTGAGTGCAGAGTCGTTGCTTTGTGTTTATATATGCCAGTATTAGACCATAAGACTATAAGATCATAAGACATAGGAGCAGAAATTAGGCCTTTTGGTCCATCAAGTCTGTTCCGCCATTCAATCATGGATGATAAGTTTCTCAACTCCATTCTTCTGACTTCTCCCTCTAGCCTTTGTTCCCCTTATCAATCAAGAACCTATTTATAGAACAAAAACAAAGTTGCTGGAAAAGCTTGGCAGGTCACTCAGTTCTGAGGAAGGGTCACTGGACCCAAAATGTTAACAGATGCTGCCAGACCTGCTGAGCTTTTCCAGCAACTTCGTTTTTGTTCCTGATTTACAGCATCTGCAGGTTTTTTTCTTTTTTTTAATTAAGAATCTATCTATCTTTTTAAATATACTTAAAAACCTGGCCTACACTGTCTTCTGTGGCAATGAATTTCATAGATTCACCACTCTCTGGCTGAAGAAGCTTCTCCTTATCTCCATTATAAAGGGTCTTCCTTTTACTCTAAGGTTGTGCCCTGGGGTCCTCATCTCTCCTGCTAATAGAACCATCTTCCCAATGTCCACTCTATCCAGGTCATTCAGTATTCTGTAAGTTTCAATTAGATCCCCCCTCATCCTTCTAAACTCCAATGAGTATAGACCCAGCGTCCTCAAACATTCCTCATATGTTCCTAATGTATTAGACGTCAGCAAAATTAAACTATGAGAATAAAGGAGCTTATTGTTCAGGGCATTGTTCTTTCTGATATATACAAATGTATATAACTGACGTGGATTTTGTGTAGATTATAGATTCAAAATTTGTAATAAACAATAATATCAAAAATGTATTAAGCAATGAGGAAAATAGTAACTGATTTTAGAAGGACATTGACAGGCTGGTGGTGGAATGGATAGACGTGACAGACGGAATTTAAAGCCAATTAATAATTTGCTAATAAGGGTGAGGATAGGAAATGTAAATTAAATGTTACACTTTGTATTTTTATTCATTTATAGGATATGAGGTTGCTGGCTGGGTCAGTATTTCTTACCCATTCCTAATTGCCCTTGAGAAGTTAGTGCTGAGTTACCTTCTTGAACTGCATTAACTCCATTTGCTGTGGGCACACCTACTGTGCAGTTAGGGAGGGAGTTCCAGGATTTTGACCCAGCTACACTGAAGGAACAGCAATATAATTTCTAACAAGGACAGGTATAGCTTGAACGGAAAAAAGTAAGTGGTGGTATTCCTGTGAATCTGATGACTTTGTCCTTCTGGGACTCAAATTGAGATTGTCTCAGAAAGTGGAAGGGCAAATTTTGAAGTCTGTCCAAAGGAAAATAAATCATTGGATTTATGAGCTAGAGGACAGACGTTGTAAAGAGGCAAATAGCTATGTTAGAATTTTATAATGCTTACATTCTTCTTAGGGAGCCCCTTGCGGCTAAGATTGATTTTCCTCCTCATTATAAGTGAGTTCCCAGGTGACTGAAGAGTGAGTTATAGTCTGTGTGATGGGTGGGGTAGGCAGTGGTTGGCAGAATGGGACAGTGGGTGTCTAGGTTCCCTAGCTCCACAGTCGGTCGGCGCTTGACTCCAGTTTACTATCAGTATAAGACTTGAAGTGTACAGATACATTCCAGAAGCTTTCCCTCCACTTCAGATGGTTTTGGGCCTGGATTTCCCAGGAATGTTAATCGGAATATTGCATTTTTCAAGAAGACTTTGAGGGTGCCATTGAAGTATTTCCTCTGCCCACCTGGGGTTCACTCGCCATGTCTCCAAACTCCAAGCAGAATACATGTTTTGGGAGCATAATGGCAGGTATGTAAAGGGAGCCCAGTGAGCATGCTCAATGCTTCAACGCTAAGGATGTGGGCCTGATTGAGATTGCTCTTATTGGTGCATCTTTCCTCCCAATAGGAATGCAGGATGCTGCAGAGGCACTGCTGGTGCTAGCTCTCCAGGGTTTTGAGGTGCCTGCTAAACATAGTCCATATCTCTGAGCCATACTCAAGGCTGAGCATGACTATTGTTCTGTAGACTATGACCATTAAGGGGATGTGTGAATGGATTTCGAGTGAAGTTGAATGCCTGATATCTCTGTAAACCCCATATTGTCTGTGCTGGGTCGCCCAAGGTGTAAAAGATGTCTCTGGTTAGAGTCTCGTTAGGTTTGATTGATTGATCTTTTAGATTGGAGGTGTAAATTGTAATTCCAGGCTGAACAATGGTCCTAGACAGCCATTTCAGTTCTGTGAGTTATATCTGGAACTCATTCCAGCTTCCATTTACCTTTTAAAAGTTTTAAAAAGTCTGGGGTTTTGTCCAGTATTTTAGATATTGGGGATTTTTGCTCAATCTTACAAACATTACTTACGTACTGTACTGTATGGACAAGGAACAAGACTAGGCCACTCAGCCCTTCGAGCCTCCCACCTGCCATTAAATAAGCTCATAGCTAATCTGATTTAAACTTCAACTTTATATTCCTGCATATCCCTGATTATCTTTCATCACTATAGTAATCAAGAATCTCTCTCCCTCTGCCTTCAAAAGGTTTGGAGATTCTCCATCCACACCTTTTGAGGAAGGGAATGCAAAAACTCAAAACACTCTGAGAGATTTTTCCCCTTCGTTTCTGTGTTAAACCCCTTATTTCTAAGTTCTGACCCCTACTTCTAGATTCTCCCACAAAAGAAACTTCCTTTCCACATCCACCTGGTCAAGCTCCCTCAGGATCGTGTATGTTTCAATTAAGCCACATCTGAATTTTCTAAACTCTAGAGGATACAGGCTCAGCCTGTCTAACTTTTTCTCATAAGGTAATCCCCTCTTCAAGGAATTAGTCATGTAAACCTTCTCTGAACTATCTCCAATGCATTAACATCTTTCTGTAACAACGGTGACCATTAAGGTAGATAGTACTCCAGATGCAGCCCCATCAATGCTCTATATAAGCTTATCATAACCTCCCTACTCTTGCATTCAACTCTCCTGTCAACAAAACTTAAATTCTATGACCTTTCCTACATACCTACATGCATACAGACTTTCTGTGGTTCATGCACAAGAACACCCAGATCTCTCTGCATCTCATAACTCTGCAGCTTATCACCATTTAGATTCTTTTTTATTCTTTCTGACAAGACGGACAATTGCACATTTTCCCACATTGTTCTCCATTTAACATATCCTTGCCCATTCACTGAACCTATTTAATATTACTTTGTAGGCTCCTTATGTCTCTTCTAAACTCACTTTGCAACTCATCTTTGTGACATTGACAATTTGAGTAAAATGTCAGAGGATGAGACAAGCTTGGGTCTGATATGCAGTCAGCAAAGGTTGAACAGGTCCAATTTGTAGTTCTTTTGGGGACCGTGCAGTGAGTGAGGTGAAGCATTGATACCAGGAAGATCAAGAAAAGTGTCAGTGTAATGACACAGCTTTACTTGACCCTCTGGAGTCTGTGATGGGCCCATTGCTTAAAATCATGATTTGTATTACACCAGTAGAAGGGGAGGTAGTGGGGAGGAGACAGATGATAGTGACAGACTTTGGGTTGCAGCTGGACATGAGGGTGATGCTCCAGAGTTGCTCCTGTTTAGCAGACAAGGCTTTTGTGAGAGATGAAAAGTTCGTGTGCAAGGGTCAATGCTGTTCAATTACTCTTGTAGTTGTTACTTAATCAGTATTATGTCCATTTTGCCACTTTGAGAGTGGAATCCGTATTGCAACTCTGGAAGGTTTCTTCATCCAGAGAGAGAAGGCGATTAAGAAGGATTGTTGCAATAATTGTCTCTGTGCCCAGCAGCAGGAAATCTCCCCAGTATTTACCAAAGTCAGACCTAACACCTTCTTGAAGGTGGTCATAATTGTGCCATCTTTGAGACCTCCTGGAATGGTCTCCTCTTTCCAGATAAAGCAAAGGAGCTCATAAAATTACACTGATAGTACTTCTCAATCTTGTTTCAGTACTTCAGTGGGAATTCCATCTGCTCCTGATGCTCTTTAACTGGTCTTTTCTACCTCGTACTGGGTTGTGCTGAGACGGTGGTGGGTAGCAGGCTGCAGAATGGAATCTGAGGCACTCACATCAAAGACAGAATCTCTGTTAAGGAAATCTTTGAAGAGTCCCTTCCAGCAGCACCAATTACTTCTCTATTCCTGATGAGCACCGCTTGCTTCTTGGCCACCAGTGATGTGGGGCCTTGAGTGCATGTGCCATCAGTGATCTTGAGTGCACTTCCCCTGTCATGGAAACAACCTGCTATCCCGATGGAACCCATTGAGCATTCTCAGCATTCTGACCTTCCACATGTCACCTTGTCACTTCAAAGCAGTAATTTATTTGTACAACATTTTTCTTTGTGTTTCACTGTATGACTATAGCTCATTTCATACATCTGTACATCAATTCAACCATTTACATTTATCATCACAAATGTCCTTCACTTTGAGAGGCTGGTTTATCACATTCAAGCTTCACGACATGAGTACTACATCTTTCCCCTGATATCTTTAATGGCTTTGGCTTACATCCATCATCAGCACCTCACGTCGCACATACCTTCACATTCAGGTGGTGCACTGCACTCACACCCTTTTGCAATCCTAATACATCCAAATGGAATTCCTTCTTTTCAGTGCCTGGCCTGTGTCTATATGTTGTAGAGACCAGTGTAAATTGTGTGGGTGCTCAACATTCAGCCATAAACCCGAGATAACAAGGTGTAGAGCTGGATGAACACAGCAGGCCAAGCAGCAGGAAAGCTTGATGTTTCGGGCCGAGACCCTTCATCAGAAGGGTGAAGCTTTCCTGCTCCTATGATGCTGCTTGGCCAGCTGTGTTCATCCAGCTCTACACCTTGTTATCTTGGGTTCTCCAGCATCTGCAGTTCCTATTATCTCAGCCATAAACCCTTTCCACTTCGCTCAAGCAGAAAGAATTTGTTGCCATTATATCAGAATCTTTCCATTGTACCATTTGGGAAACATTTTATCAACAGCTGGATGAAATATTCATCACTCATATTAGTTAACTCACAATTACACAGCTTGAGAAGCATGACAAGAGCTTCATTAGTGAAATAGCTTAGGGCCAATTGGTCTAATGGTAGTTGTGGGAAGTTTCTTAGAATCCTTAACTTGAGATCAAATTATTAATTTTTTTTCCTCTTCTTTATTCATTCATGGGATGAGGGTGTCACTGGCTAGGCAGCATTTGTTGCCCATCCCTAGAAAGTCAACCATATTGCTGTGGGTCTGAAGTCACATGCAGGACAGACCAAGTAAGGATGGCATTTCCCTTCCCTAAAGGGCATTAGTGAACCAGATGGGTTTTTCCCCCAACAATGGATTCATGGTCATCATTAGATTCATAATTCCAGATATTTATTGAATTCAAATCCCACCATGGCAGGATTTGAACCCTGGTCCCCAGAACATTGTCTGGGTCCCCGGATTAGCAGTCCAGCGATTATACCACTAGGCCATTGCCTCCCCACTTTGCAGTGCAGAAAACAGTGGAGACTTGTTTAAGGCACGTGCTGATTAATTTAAGATAACAAGCATGGGGCTGGATGAACACAGCAGGTCAAGCAACATCATAGGAGCAGGAAAACTTGACGTTTCGGGCCTAAACCCTTCATCAGAAATGGGGGAGGGGAAGAGGGTTCTGAAATAAATAGGGAGAGAGGGGGAGGCGGATAGAGGATGGATAGAGGAGAGGATAGGTGGAGAGGAGGCAGACAGGTCGAAGAGGCGGGGAT